>CM035435.1:875000-1475000 GCA_020310875.1 Ceratopteris richardii | reverse complement strand
GTTTCTCTTTTTTTTTTTTTGGGATATCTCTTATAGCCTTTTGAGTCCTGATTAGAATTTTTCGAGTTCTTTCCACCGCGCTTCTCCAACACTTAGCCGGTTCATTACAGTTAGCAAAGGCTTCCACCCACACCTCAGAAATTTCTTGGTGAACAGAGGGGAGGGAAAATGATGTCTGACAAGCATGAAACCAAGGGGCTTTCTGGAACATGGGAAACGGTTTGAAAGATAGAGTAATCGGGTAGTGGTCCGAGATAGTCAGGTCCATGTGTTGGGAAATCGAAGGAATACCCCACTGAAGGATGGTGTTCTGATCGATGTAACATCTATCAAGTCTTGCTTTCCTCAAAGAGTCCCCCCATTAGAGATTTGACCAGAAGAACCCCTTCATGTCTTTCACCTCGACCAGGTCGAGATGGAGCTTGATTTTATCCCATATCTCTCTCTCCTGACCGTCAATAATTTTCCCTTTGTTATTCCATCGGTCCTCAGGAAACTCAACCATGTTGAAGTCCCCACAAATCAGAACATTATGTGAAAGGGAGTCGAGGGAAGCCCAAGTATCCATTCTATCTGCGTCTCCATTAGGGGCATAAATTGAGACCACAGTGAACCAGAAAGGGAACCCGATAGAGGCAGCGATCCAGCGATGATTCCGACCTTCAAAAGTCGATCAGTATTTGCGTATGCACAAGTGTTTGGCCATCAAGTGAGGCAAAAGTGCATCTCTTCTCCATCTTTTCTACAATAGACTTCACGCTATTATATACATGCTTTGTTTTTACTATCTAACCTCGATGAGGGTATGCCAAAGGCATTGGAGCTTGACATCCCACCTAAAATGTGACAAAATTAGACACCATCTCTTATTAAGTGTGACATGAAGGTCCACATTCTTTATGAGTCTAAGAATTTTATCAAGCATGTTGCCGTTGTGCCATCTCAGAACCTCAAGGTGAGGGAATTCATGCCCAATAAGGAGGTGAATCCTTGAGCTCTCCCAAGCAATGAATCTACCTGCAATGGGCACCATTCTTCATAATCCACCCTCTTAGCCAATTCTTCAAGCTAACTAAATAGGAAGTAGTTGCCAATGATCCCAAACCAGCAGTAGTGATTGTTAAAATCCAATGCTTGATATAACCTAAAGGTGTATCAATATTGTTGAGATTCTTTGCTTTTGAATCTAAAAGGAATTATCATATGCTTGGACTAAACTTGATGGAAAAACCTACAAAGCCCCACGGGTAAGGGATTCTTGTCATGAGATCAACCAAACTTGATGAAGCTTGGCAATGTTTGTCCAATAAATTTTGATTGGAACTACTTCCAAGTTTCGCGATGTATTGGCAATCAAACTCATTTTGGGAATTTTTCACTTCAGTTCAATTTATCCCATGGAAAGTGTGAGAAGAGTAAGTTATTCCAAGTTTGAATAGAGTAAAATGTTGCAAGTATGTAGCATGCAACCATGATGAAGGAAATTAAGTCTATGGATGGTACAATGTAAAGTTTATCTATCCTAAAAGGGATTTCTGAAAGGTGAAATCCAAAGGCATAAGTGGATGCTTAGACTTAAGCAGTAGAGAGATTCCTATAAAGCCCCGACCGAGGTACCTATTTAAATCTTCATTAAAAAAAATGAATCTAAAGTTAAGAAGTGGAAAGCTCTTGTCCTTAAAAATGTTTCAAGTATAACCAATTGGACTTGACTTTGATAAGTTCTAGAACTTGGAATTCTAATTGTTTTTCTTTTTCAAAACGCTAGATAAGAAGGATGGATGTTCCATAGGTCTTCATGTTTCAAACACAGAGCAAGATCTTATGAAATGATCATGTGAAGGAATCAAAGTCTAAACTATCACAGTTAGAATTAATGCCTAAAACTTCAAAATTCTTTTAAAGAATTGAAGTGAGAAGAAACTTTATAAAGATATGTTTATAATTTAATATACATATCACTCACATGTCAATGCGAAAATAAAATAGGTTGGTATTGGACACCAGATTTTAGATTGAGATTGATGTCGAAAGATGGTATGTTATATCGGACCGTGGATGATAATTATCTTTTCGTCCTAGAATGAAGCTTGATATTAGATTTGATCCTCAAGGGAATTAAAAATTGAAAGGAAAAGTTTAAATTCAAGGAGGATAAAAACATGATCTCTAGATACTTCAAGATCAAGTACATAAGAGTATATGAAGTAAGTAACTTCCAAGATCTTCTTTTTCAAATAGGAAAAAGGGTTTTTCTTATTTGAATCATGCAACAATTCAAGGAAATGTGTTGTTGATTAAAAAATATTTGATAAATTTATGAAGAAGGAGGACTTTAACATTGAAATGATCCTTTTAAATAAGGAAAATAATGACTAAGTCATGCACCAAGTTCCCAGTGTATCTCAATAAATGCAATCCTTTCACTCAAGGAAATGCACAAGAATTTCATTCCTAGTAAAAAGTCATAAAAATTGAACATATGCATGAACTTAGTATCACCTGAAGTATTATTTGAGTACAAACTCATCAATTGAACCTTAGTGGATGCATACACTAATGTTGGATATGACACTAGTATCTTGTGGTTGGATGATGTTGTGGATTTATTCTATGGAACTTTTTGAGGATCTAGTTTAGTTCTCTTATAGATTAAAAAAAACATGCTTCAATACCTTATTGAAACAAATCTTTAACAAGTTGAAGTCTTGAGTCACCTAGACTTTGACTCACAACACATTCAAGTAGCTTCAAAGTTTCAATTGGTTATATAGAGTTTTAGTTCTCTCCTTTTGCTTTCCATATCTTTTGGATTTAACTTAGGTAGGGTATCTGATTCTTTTCACAAACGTCCAAGGTTAGCCAATTCGAACCAGGGAACTAAATAAAAAATCATATATAGATATCCTATACAATAACCCTTTCAATCTTCAAAACATGCTAAGTCTATGTTGACTTGTTCATTTGGGTTCGCTTCTAGTTATCTATCATGACCCTAATGATTTTCTAGAATTCGATACACTCTAGAGTAAATAAATTAGAAATTGTTCATCATGAGAAAAAGTGTTCAGCTAAAATCTTTGAGAAAATTATACTAATTTAGACAATCTTAATTTTGGATTTGATTTGCTCAATTTAAATTAAGTTTGACCATAAACAATTGACAAACTTTCCCCTACACTTTTCATAGGATTTGCAATCCCTATTAGGATAAATTAGTCTCGAGGGGGTGAAAAAATCAAGTAAATGTTAGTTGGAAGTAAATCAAAGTACAAACATCCAAGCTAGATGTTCGAGACAACCAGACATCTAGTTTTTCAAATACGTATCAAGTGAATCAAGAGTTCTCAAAGTTTTGATAGGGATAGAAATCCCATCTTAATTACTAAGTCCTTGCATTATTCATGCCAAGAAATGCTCTACTAATTGGAATTCATCCATTTCATACATTAGTGACCAAACTACACCTAGTAAAATTGTTAAATGGCCGGCCCTTTTTCTTCATTCACTACTTTGTACTTTTATCAGTTCACCAAAGCGCAAAGATAGATGGTGTTTTGAATCATTTGGGAAGGGATCCCACCATAGAGGTGAGACATGTTCTTCTAGTTTTAGAACATGAGGCTTGGGGGTTTCCTATAGTATTTATATAGCTCTTTTTTGGAGAAGGAAATTTTTTTCCAAAGGGGAAAGAATTTAATATATTAATGATTAAAGGGTTTAACCGGTTTAGAGAGATATTAAATTGGACACCATTTCTTCACTCGTATGTATGACCAAAGTTCTTAAGACTACAATTACAGAGAAGGTCATTTGCTCTTGTAAACAAGTGATCCACTTAGCCTAGTGGTTACATCTCAATGGTGTAGAGGAAGACGTCTTGGGCTCAACCCCCATGAGGAGCATGGGGAGTGAGTTTTGCCCAATGAGATCTAGAACCTTGTAGAAGCATCCACTTGAGTTAACTTAAGTTAATGGGACACTTGGCGTACATGCAGTTATATGGGTGGCACATGGATGGTTAGAATCCACCTACCCAAAGAGGTAGTCCCTTGAAGAGAGCTATATATAGAGGAAGATGGCTGGGAGGGGAGTCATCTCTCAAGTACATGGTGGTATTAATTCTCTTGCATTTATTGAATTTGATCCTACTAGTGGATGAATCAATCCTAAAATTGAAGTCAAAATCCAATGAAAGTGTTGAATACCATCATCATCTCATGACATAGTAGTACTTAATGTTGGAAATTAGTAGGCCCATAACAAATCTAAAAGGTCCCATAAGTCCAGGCTCTTCAACATAGATTCCATAGGTTCAGGATTTACATTACATATTCTAGCAATCTTCCAACATTGAAAAACATGAACATGCCACATTTAATCATACAAATGATGAGAAAAAGATAGAGTAAGACTAGACAACATGTGTAAAGTGTTACATAAGCCACTACTTACTCACACTATCATATATACAAATGTCAAATTACAATGTGGGATAAAAATCTCCACCACTCTATGTGAACAAAAAATAGATGGAAGAGTGTAAATACAAATGTTACAAACATATTCAGATGTATGGATAGAAATCTAAATATATATGAGATGTGTGATCTAATAGGTTGTAGAAGAGTGAATATGAGTGACAGAAAGAGGAGAGATCAGTTGGAAACTGATATTCAGCAAACCCTAATCTGATTTTAGGCTATGGAGGACCCTAAATCAGATGTGTGTGTGAAAGATCACATACTTATAGAATTAGCATAGAATGCTAACATATTGCTGCCAGAAATCCTCATACTCATGTGAACACACCTTCTCTAACACCTCATCCGAATGCATGTAGCATGCATGTACTGATTCTCTTGTAGCTATGCCGAATATGACTCCTCCTGATATGGATGCCACTGCCTCTATAATCTCCAAGTAGTACTTGTGTGCATAAAGAGAATATGTACCTGAATTCTTAACATAAGATGAAAATCTTATGTTAACCTTCATCCAATGTCTTTGAAGTACACCGAAATCTTCATGTAGAAGACAATCTTCAAATACATTATGTAGATGGCTGATCCACACCACCAAGTTGCTGGTGGGTATGTCCTCTCTAGAAGCAAGAGTGTGAGCACACTCTTCTCCAAGAAGAACTCCATAGCTGCTCCCCAACATGCTCCTAGAGTGCACCATGGCTACCCCATGTGTGCTAGAGCACCACCTCTACTGAGGGACCAAAAACTGGCATTACCAATTGGTGTAGGATGTCTAACAAAGTGACCCAAGACTCTCTTGTATAGGTTTTAAAGCTCCATGCAAAAAACTCACAGAAAAGCGCTTTATTTTAATCACATCGCTTTTCAAATTGCTTTTTCTTTATTTTAAGTGAGTTTGCTCTATTTTTAAAGTTGCTTTTAGCTAACTTAAAAAATAACTTCTTGACCTATTTTTTCACACTTCTGACTACCTGATGATTGATCTGACAACATTTTTATGATCCTCATGCCAAGAGCTATCATATAAGGTCAAAACCCTAAATTAGCAGACAATTAGGGTTAGGGTTTTCTCCCAAATCTGATCTCTGATGACTAAATGTCATATACCATTAGAAGGTCTCTTCAAGCTCCACAAGATAGGCTCATAAAAATTTCACCCATTTTTGTGCCAAAAATTACTAAGTACCAAAATTAGGGTTTTCGCCCTAAATGGATTTTGGACTGATGTGACATTGTTTTCCAATAATCCCCCCTACAATGTCATATTGGTACAAATTGAACTGGATATGTAATTTCATTCATTTTCAATCTGACATAAACTTCAAACTTGTACTCGCGAATTGACCTTCAAATCTTTTCTTCAAAAGTCTTCTTCAAAACTGAATTTGACTTTCTTCAAACTTCAAAAAACTGAACTTGCTGAATATGAACCATAATACCTGAGGAAATATGCAAACTAGATATCCAATAGTGTACACATCAAACAATGACTACTTGACAACATATATAGCATGTACTGACTCTGAACCAGCTATCTCCTGTCTTCTCAAACTTGTAAAAATACACTAGGATCCACATATTTGCATTTACCCTATGAAAGGTTTCTCAATGTACTTCTACTATGTCGTGTAAATACACTAAACAAAATTAGAAACTGAATCTTGGGACTTGTGACTGACAACTCACAACTTAGTCTATTATGAACACTAGCTGGTTCATCTCTGACTCAACTCAACTCAATTCACGAGTCTCACCAAAATTTCATATATATGATGTCATCTTGTCTTCATCCTTGTTCTATCTGTAAGTCTTTCATTCCTCTTTCCTTCAGAGTCTAGTATAAACATATATGTGTGCACCTCTAAAACATACCTCTCTGAAATATCAAGTTTCTCTTTAATAGAACTCTAAACCTTCTCTTGAACAGAAAGACCTAACAAGAACTTTCTCCAGACATGCTCCTTCTTCCTTCTTCTTTCAAAGCTGGAACATAAAGGAATACCTGAAATTTTTATAGGTATGACTCTGCATTCTTTCACATATGGCTAATAATAAGTCTTCATGTTTCATCACCCCCGTGGATGATTTAACACTAGTATTCAATATTCTTCAAATATATCAGACTTTATGAAATCTCGAACATCTTCCTTCATAAATCTGATCTTTCATAACATTAATACCTCTGTCTGAAACAAAACTTTTGAACCCTTTTTATTCGCATCGTGCACATGCCAATAGCTTTCCCTGTCATTCCTCAGCTTCCCAAAATCTGGAATAAGGTTAGTTGATCCAATAAAACCTTTGTTGAAAGCACTTTAGGATCCATAATCCTCTGTAACATAACAAGTATCTTCTTCTATTTATCTGCAACATAAATCTGATAGAATCTGAACCTTTGACTTACTTCCTCCAATGCTAAGAATTTTTAAAACAAAGGATAGATATTTGAATCATAAATACTCAAGATCTTCAAGATCATACAAGATCTATGATCTCTCAAACAAAATGCCTGTGTAGAATATGCTCTCATCAAACCTTCATGACTGAATGTTTGATTTACTACCTGAATGTCTTTAAGTGTCCATGCTTCTCACATAAACTTGTGAAAATGTTTCTTTAACCAAATCCTTCTCAAGAATCTACAACTTCTACTTGAAACATAAGTGGACAAACTTCTCACCTTGAGAACTCCAAAAGCTGCAAGTTGATACTTCATATCTTCATATTCTACCCGAGTGAAATGTAATAGTATCTGCTTGATTTTCTTTGGCTAACTCCACTTCTCAATCAAGTGATAGGATCTTATGGAACATATTTTTTTAATACAAGCATGTATTTAAAAATCAAGACAATCATAGAAAGTAGATTCTTCAACTGACTGGTATATCAAAAAATCTGAATTTTCTGAATTTTTTTTCAAAATACAGAATATATAGAATATGAGGTACCTTTTCCAAACACAAAACCTCAACCCAAGTCTCCAACATCTGCCACAAAGAAGTCTTTTACCTAAAGGGTTAGATAAAGAAGAAATATACTTCTCTGCAACTTGTCACATACCAAGTAGTTCTGATTTGACACTTCAAGAATTCTTTGAGGGGACATATAAGCTGCCTGCTCAAAAGATTCAACTAAAACATAACTCATACACATATGAGTCAAAACATATATCTGTTGCTTTTTTTTCTCTCAATGCAATTCTTTTTCAAAAACCTACTAAAACATGACCAAGTGTAATGCAAAACAAGAAACTGCTTCTTCTTTAAACTATCTTCACACAAGATGTTCTCATAGACTTGTCTTTGGATGTAGAGGATAAAAGTACGAAAAGTATATGGAAAATATGAGAGAAAAGGAAGTCTTACTTTGCCTTTGGAAATGTTGGACTCTCTTCTTCTGCATCTTTCTTCCACCTGATGATGATGTCAACATCTTCAAACTTCTCTTCCATACCTTTTCTTATCTTCATCTTGAAGTAGCAAGCACTCTTAACTTCTTCAAATGATCTCTTTCTCTTCCTCTAATGCTAAGAGTAAGAGACAAAACAAACATGGTATACAAATGGAAGTGAATATAGAATCATGTTTTACCATCTCATATCTCTGAATCAAAACTCTACTTCAAATGTGACTGATATGACTGAATTCACCAACCTTTTGTCTGAATGATGAATTACCTTTCTAGAGTTACCTCTCTAGATTAAAAATGTGAGCAAAAACTTCCATCCAACTTACAACACAAGATTGGCTGAAAACAAAACTGATGCTCTCCACATTTGTCTTCTTAGATGAGCTTTCTTGCCATGAAAGAGATCTCTCAAAACTCTCTAGAAAAACCTCTAGATACCTATTTTGATGTAGCCTTTAACTTTCAAATAATGAAAGTGTATAAAAGAACTCCTTGAATACTTCAAATCTCTTCATATTTGCTCTTCTAAGATATGACATGTAAATGACAATGTGATAGTAGAAACCAATACCTATGATTTGATGTTGATCTGGTTCCTTCATCTTCTCCAAACCATTTTTTTTCCTTGAATTTGAAGTAGCCTTCTTTTCATCAAGTCTTGGTCTTCAAATAATACTTCTGTAAAGTATTTGCATACTCTTCCAAAAAATATTCGACTGCTAACAGATCATCAACTTCATACTCCAGACTGATAGACATGTGACTGAATTATTTAATTCTAAAATCTCTACTCATCTAGATTAAGTGTGTATGTCAAATGTCAAATATTAGAAGATGCTATTAAATCATATGTTGTAAGTCTGGAAGTGTGGGAACTTGTGAGCCTTAATGAGCTCTGATACCAAATGTTGGAAATTAGTAGGCCCATAAGAAATCTCACAGGTCCCATAAGTCTAGGATCTTCAATATAGATTCCATAGGTTCAGAATTTACAACACATATTCTAGCAATCTTCCAATATTGACAAAACATGAACATACCACATTTAATCATACAAATCATGAGACAAAGATAGAGTAAGACTAGACAACATGTGTAAAGTGTTACGTAAGCCACTACTTACTCACACTATCATATATGCAAACCCTCATCTGAATTTAGGCTATGGAAGCCTAAATTAGATGTGTGTGTGAAAGATCACATACTTAGAGAATTAACATAGAATGCTAACATGTTATTGCAAGAAATCCTCATACTCATGTGAACACACCTTCTCTAACACCTCATCCGAATGCATGTAGCATGCATGTACTGATTCTCTTGTACCTATGCCGAATATGACTCCTCCCGATATGGATGTCATTGCCTCTATAAACTCCAAGTAGTACTTGTGTGCATAAAGAGAATATGTACCTGAATTCTTAACATAAGATGCAAATCTTATATTAACCTCCATCCAATGTCTTTGAAGTACACTGAAATCTTCATGTAGAAGACAATCTTCAAATACATTATGTAGATGGCTGATCAACACCACCAAGCTGCTGATGGGTATGTCCTCTCCATAAGCAAGAGTGTGAGCACACTCTTCTTCAAGAAGAACTCCATAGCTGCTCCTCAACATGCTCCTAGAGTGCATCACTGCTGACCCTTATTGTATTCAATCATGTGATCATTTTTTTTCTTAGATTCGGGACTTCTGAAGTGAAGGTGGACATAACTTGTAACACATGTTTTTATTTTCTTATTCTAGGTTTGTGACTTATTCTTAACTTTAGGTTCTCGTGCACTTGTTGAAACTCTAATCTCATTATTTGGTTGAAGTATCATTCTTCTTTTTTCTCCAACATAAGCCTCTTTGTTATCGCTTGGAAAACCGTTTTCACTATATCCAAATATTTTATGCGACCAAAATACATGTTAAGCTCATCTATTCAAAGATATGACTCATCTCTGTTGGATTTTGAGGTCTACAGAAGCACACAAACATCACAAGGAAGAAGAAGAAGAAGCTTGGAGCACAACACACAATATTGAATGTATTACCACTAGAATGTACAAAGATAAGTAAACCATTAAGGGAAATGGGCATATATGCCGGGGGAAAAAACCTCCTAAATAAGAAAAAAAGTGCCATGATGGTCCAAGTGTGTTCACACACATCACTACCTAAATATATCAACAAATCCCCCTAGGAGTGATGCAATAAACAAGGAGCTAACACTCATGTATAAGGAAGTGCCAAGCTATGTGGAATCAATCCACAAGGAAGTAAGCCCAAAGCTTTGCGGAAAGCTTCAAACTTCTCGCTAGGGAGTGTCTTCATGAACAGGTCTACAATATTCTCTTGCTTGGGCATATATGCCAAGCTGATCTCTCCAAAAGAGAACCTCTCCTTGACATAATGATAATGAACCTCAATGTGCTTAGTGCGAGCATGGAAGATAGGGTTCCTTGCAAATACCAATGCACTCTGACTGTCAATGAATATGGTGGTGGCAAAAGAGTCATCAACACCCAAATTATCCATAAGGCATCTAAGCCACACGACCTCAACAAACATTGTGAAAGCTACCCTATACTGAGCCTCACATCTGAAAGTGGCCACAATAGATTGCTTCTTGCTCAACCAAGATATACATGAGCTAGCAAGCATGAAGCAAAATCCACTAGTGTACACATGAGTGTCATAGCCACTAGCCCAGTTAGAGTCAAAACGAGCATGTAAATCTGGCAATAGTGATCCCCCTTGGGATAAAACAATCCAAGTAGCCGAGTACCACTTGAGTAGCGAAAGATGTGCTTAATCGCTTGCTAACGTTTGACACTCATGCAATGCATAAATCTGCTCATCTGTGAGACAAAAAATTAAATATGTGGCTGAGTAATGCATAAGTAAATCAAGCAACCAAAAGCTTGCTGATAGAGAACAACATCAAATGCATCTCCAGCATCATGAAGACTCAATCGTAGACCTGATTCCATAGGAGTGGTGATAGGTTTATAGTCCTCAAGGCCAAAATGCTATAATAATGTGTCAATATATTTTTTTGACACAAATCTATTCTGCCATTAACTTGCATAAACGGGATGCCCAAATAATGATGCAAATGCTCCAAATTAGACATCTCAAATGATTCATGCAGATCAGCCTTAAAATCAGAAATATGCTTCTCATGAGGACTAGTGAGTTGCATGTCATCAATATACACAACAATTATTATAAGCACATCATTAACATGCTTAACATATAAACTGCTCTTAGCTGGACTGTTCTCAAAACCATATGCAACCAAATAGGCATGTATCTTTTCATACCAAGCACATGATGCTTGCTTCAAACCATGTAATGACTTCTTTAACTTGCACACCTAGTTTTCATGCCCTTTTTGCACAAAGCTAGAGGACTCAAAAACATACACTTCTTCATGGAAGTCACCATTGAGAAAGACAGTTTTAATGTCCAATTGATGTACATTCCAACCACGATGACCTACAAGTGCATAGATGCTATGAATAGTAGTCATTTGGAATTTAGGTGCAAAAGTCTCATCAAAATCAATGTCTCTAACCTGCGCATAACCCTTTGCAACAAGCCTAGCCTTATACCTGTCAATTGTTCCATTAGGATTACGCTTCAGCTTCTATACCCACTTGGTACCAATTGCCATCTTGCCAAGAGGCAAATCACATAAAGACCATGTACCATTTTTCATTATAGCATCATATTCTGATTGCATAGCAGCCATCCAATTTTTAAAATTTTGTGCTTCATCAAACAAAACAGGCTCCTTCTCATCACAAAGAACTAGAGGCAGCCATAGCATAGCAATCTAATGCAAAAAGTGGCACTATGAGAGCCTGAACGAGTACAATATGATAGAGGTGCATCTAATTTTCTATCACAAAAAGTCTACGCCAGCCATTTTGGCATAGTTTTTGCCTCCTCAATATCAGCTCTCTCATCAACAAGTGCATCATGTAAATGTGCATCAGAAATAGAATGATCTGCATCATCATATGAAACCTATAAAGGCTGATAAGTTGCCTCATTAGGACCACCACTAGACTGTCCACCTATAAAAAGAGGCAAGAAAGTATCATACATGTATTTGGAGCTAAATGATGTCATCTTCGTACATGAAAGTAGTGGTTGAATGGCATCTTCCACAAAAAAAAATCATAGCTAACTGAAATGCCTTTTGTCTGTGGATGATACACACGATAGCCTCTTTCAAAACTGTACCCAACAGAAATACATTTCACTACTTTATCATCCAATTTCTTGTGTTGTTGTTCATGCACTAAAGTAGATGCGAGATAACCAAAAACACAGAGGAGAGCAACAAATGGCTTACGACCATGCCAAGCCTCATATGGAGTGATAGATTGCAATGCTTTAGTGGGACACCAGTTAAGTACATATGCTACACACATGATAACCTCAAGCCAAAAACCATGTGGTAAAGCCTAACTCTTGACCATACACCTCGCCATCTCCATGAGTGACTTTATCAGAGAACTTTCCATGGAATCTCCTTCATTCATGTGCTCACTCTTCAATTGTTTTCAGAGGTAAGAAACATGAGGCTCATTCCTTGCCTGATATAAAGTGGTAAGTGTATCCCAAGCATCCTTAGCAATTCTACAAGAGAAAATGTGAGGAATAATGGCATGTTTAATAGACAAGGCTATCAATGAATGTGCCTAAGCATCTCGACCATTCCAATGAATTCGCTTTTTTAGCCTTAGTTGGCACATCCTTGGAGAGAGCTATATGTAAATGCATAAGCTTGGGAGGAGAATCATCTCTCTTCTAGGTGGTGGTCAGAATACTATTCATCACATTGCAATTAGAGATCTTGTTGAGCATCAGTGGAGACTTGAAGGCTCATTTACCTTCTTCATCTCATAGAGTTCTTGGATATGGAGATAGATCCATGTGGATCATTTTCTTCAAAAGTAGAATCACACTCCATTGTTCTACCCATCATGAAGATATGATGTTATACAAATTATTCCCAAAGTTCACTTTTTGCAAAAGATTTTTGGAGATCTCCATTATCTTCAAGGCAAGCCACCATGTGAATATCACCTAAATAATATTTTCTCACTAGTATAATAATTTTATAAAGCCTAAAAAATGTGCATACCCCGCCCATACGCAGTCTGAAGTATGAAGGGAGAGGATGATGCGATCTTCCATGCTCCTCTTTTTCCCATGCATGCCTTCAATCACCCATCTTTAGATGGATGTTTCATATTCATTGTGCATTATTATCCATAGCCCACTCTTTCAAGTTTCGCATGCCATATGGGGTTGACTCCTCTAAGAACAGTGTGGTTCGGTATTTCTTTTTTGTTTTATTTCACTCCACCTCCACCCCAAGAAACTCCCTTTATGAGAGAAAAAGAGAAGAAATATCGATTATGGGAGGGCATAATGACTCAATAAGTATGAAAATGCCTTGTTAAAGTGTATTTTCAATCCCAAACGCATTCTAGGAATCAAAGATGCGAGAGATGAAAAAGAAGCAGTAATTCCTTGATTTACAATTTTGAGGATTAAAGGGTCAACGGGATAAAGAGGATCTCTTTTCCTTTTAAAAGCAGAGCATCATATGGAGAAAAAATGGTTGATGGCTCTTTGCAAGGGCAAACGACCAATGAGCTTATGGATGCCCTTATATGCATCTGTAAGAAATTTCTTCTAGTTCATGTATCAAATGGAATGAATCGACGTGCATTTATCCTTCCAAAAGAATAGTTTTCATGCACAAGTTTAAGTATGAAGATTTCCTACATGAACATAGCAATATTCTCTTCCATTATAAAAAGTTTTTAGATGCGCTAGACCATGTGCATTTGCATTTTGGTGCATAAAAGGGAACTCGTGTGTTCATAGAGGGAAATAAATTCATGTAGTTCATGCATGTCAAGCATGCTTAGAGAAAAGGAATGCTTGAACCATGTACAACATGTAAGAACATGCACTTGCATACAAGCATCTGTAATTGGATGAAAAAACTTAACCTTTTGTTGTTAATGATATGAAAATAAATAGGTCAATCTACCTCGAATAGTTAGCTTACTTTAAACTTAAAGCTTGACATTAGGAAACAAGTGAAGTTAGATAGTTGCAAGGTTCTCGCAGTGTTCATGAAAACGAGGGAGAAAGCATAGAATTTTCCTTACAATATGATAACAAAACTCCTTTCATTTACAATATGATAACAAAACTCCTTTCATTTACAATATGATAACGAAACTCGTTTCATTTCCCTAGTTAGCACACTTGTTGAACTTTAGACCTCAGAAATATTAGTTGTGGCTGATATGATGGTCATTACAAGCACTTATATCAAAGACATGATAGCCATGGACTACAAAGTACTACTTTTAAAAGGTCATGTAGTATTTCTTAGTGTGTCATCCGCTAGTATGTTGCATAACTTGAGCACATGAACAAACTAGACAGGTTCTTAGCATGCCAAACGATTATATGAACAACATTTCATGTGCATGGACACTATAGCATATGCAAATATGTTACTTATAAGCTGCGCTTATAACATATGTGGCTGGACGTGCCAAAAAATATGAAGTATAATGATGATAGGCATAAGATTTGTAGCCAAACAAATATTAAAATGTACTAACACACGTCTCACGGTTAAGGATCAAGAAGCGAAAGCCATATTACTCTTCTCTTCTTCATAAGGCTGGCACTCTTAATTATATAAGAGTATCTTTTTTCTTAAACAATGATGACAGTCACATCGATTCCCTTCAGAACTCTTCTCCCGTTTGTCCATCCCTTAAGGAATCTTTCATTAGAGTAAATTTCCCTCACCATATATACTCTAACGGACATAGATTAATTCTCTATCTTTACTCAGCCAATGAGGTTTCTTATTCACATAACGTCGACAGGGGCAACATGCATGTAGAATACAAAAGAAATATTAAAAAAGAAAACTTTTGAATTTTTCAACTTTATGTATATACAAATGATGCTGCAACATACATGAGATCCTTTCCTTTACTGTCCGCCAACACAAAATAAAAGAAACTGAGAGAGAGAGAGAGAGAGAGAGAGAGAGAGAGAGAGAGAGAGATGGGATACCATACTTTGTACTTTAATCTCAATGGTCTCTATTGACTAGCTTTGCGTAAGCACAATACAGGCGATATTCAAACTTGCATCTTCAACAGTTCGAACATGTACATAGTTGGATAAACCATATTCTTGCATGTATTCTCTATAGTTCTAGCAAAAACTCTTGAAGTAGAAAAAAGACACTGACTATTGTGAAAGTTGTGCATATTTGTTGTCTTTGACTACGAGATTTTCCTGCCAATTATCATTTCATATGGTGAAAGCCACGTGCGATCTTTAATTTATAATGCATTGAAAGGCTGATAAGGTGTCTGCCTTTAAGCATTCAGACACACTCTTTCAGAACGAGCATGAAAGGCTTGCGTTCCAGAACCAACCACTTAGATAGATGCTTTGAATTCCCAGCATATAATGCAAATCCTATGCATCAACTTTGTATTCTCTAGGTCAAACCGCATTTGACTATAGCGTTCCTCCTGCAAGTAAACACTCCATTGATCTTTTTTGAAGGCACAAAGCTTCACCTTGGATCGCATGTGTAGTGTCACTCATTTACATCTTTTAATCTAAGTTTTGAGCATCGTGTGAGAATACTATAACAGAAATTGCACTATGTTCAAGAGTTAATAGAATAAATCTAGATGATATTTATCTTGTTGAAATTCAAGGACCAAAGTTTGTGCTTCCATACATCTACACATCTCTTCCTCATGCATCATTGTTCTAAGGAGCGCCTAAAGATCCCACGGTTTCTTTGTCTTCACTTACCTCCTTCATAAAACTTCAATTACCTTAGATCTCCAAGTTGAAATATCTTTGTTGTTCCCATTCCTCTGATGGCTTCTCAAATACTTTCCTCTCTTTTAATTCCAAACATGAAAGCTCTTTATTCCTTGATGTCTCCAACTATTGTGCTTGCCAGAATACTAGTTGAAATAAAAACTCCACACATGAAAGGTGTTCAGCTTGCTTTTCATGCACCTCCAATGCTTTCTTCCTCACAAATAATAAAGAGATGCCTCACAAATGCGCTGACCTTCAAACACGCTCTTCTCCTTCACCTTTCCTCATAAGCTTGTTGAATTGGCTTGTCTTTCAATTCATGCCGTATCCACTCTTCTCGCCTTCTACTGCACCAACGAGCATCCACTATTACTAGTCACCTTCGTTCTTCTATTTACCTCTTACAAAAGAAAAAACTAATCTACATCAAAGAAAAGTCAAGTTCCCTCGAGCCCCACATCAAGAGCTTCTCCAAAATTACTATGCCAATGGTCTTTTGTAGTTGCTCCAACATTGCAAATTCTAACTATTTCTAGCATCCTTCATTATTTGCTGGTCATGAGCTCTACAAGATACCTATAGTAGTCTCCTTTCATCTTATTTAAGAAAATAGAGAATTATCCAGACTTTAGTGCTCATAACATATGTTTGATGCAGCCTTTTGTGAGAAAGGCTTGATTGATGTGTGTATGACTCTCCTCCCATCCATATATACCCTCTTGTACTCAAAAAATAGAAATGATCTGAGATGGTCTAGTGTCAACATGTGGCTATCATGAAAAACACATCCCCATTACTACCAAGTACCTTAGGGTATCCCCCGAGCTAGGGACCTTGGTCAACTAGCCCTTGTCCGTCACACACATGGGCTGATCCCTATGGACCAAAGTCGTGATTGGTGTGGATCAATGTCTGACACTCTCTCCCTCTTCTAAAGATCATTGTCCTCAATGATCAATAAGGGAAAATACTTACAAACGAGAGTTTCTGATTCCCCAGTAGAGTCAGTAAAGGGTAATCCTCTCTAGGCTACTAGATACTCTTGGATGACACGATTCCTCAATCATTTCTATCTCTGATCTAGTATCCTTTCTGGGGAATGATCAGTGCTATCATTTTCCTGCAAAGAAACAATACCTTCTATTAGAATATCCTCTCTCGAAATATACTTTCGAAGTTTACTAACATGAAACACTGAATGGGATCTACAATCTGGAGGAAGCTCTTATCGATATGCAACTTTATTGAGCTTTTTAACTATCTTCCAAGTTCCACAAAACCTTGGTCAAAGCTTACTACAATTTCGTATGGAGCGTGAAGTAGATCTAGCTGGTACTTGAAGAAAGACTCTCTCTCCCTTCTCAAAGGATCTAGGAGATCTCTTTGTGTCAACATACTCTTTAGCCCTATCAGTAGCTTGTTGCATCTTGGCTTTATCTATTTCTAAATTTTCTTGGAGCTTCGCTAAAAATTTAAAAGCACTAGGACATTTCTCTAACATGCCTATGGTACGAGGAGCATTGGGATTCATGCCATAGTTCTTCTCAAAAGGATACATACATGTCACCTTGTGAGGCCTATGGCTATAAGAAAACTCAACTAGGGACAAATAACTATCCCAATCTATCTCTCTCTCAGACACATATGCCCTCAACATGTCCTCTAAAATGTGCTTGACCCTCTCGGTCTGACCATCTATCTGAGGATGATCACCATTGCTCATCTTTAATGACACTTTTAGTTTGTCAAATAAGAACCTCCAGAAGTGTCCTGTAAATATGAAATCCCTCTCTGAAACTATAGATATTGGTAACACCATGCAATCTGAAGACATGATGAATAAACAACTCCACTACCTGTGGATCTTCTATCATCTCCTGTGTGGGTATGAAATGAGTCATCTTGTTCAATCTATCTACCAAAACTAGGATGATATCCCGCTTCCTTTGGGTCCATGACAACCCGACCATGAAGTCCATAGATACACTATCTAAGTTATGATCTGGAATCTATAAAGGATGCAAATGACCAGATGTCTTCAACCTTTCTGGTTTATTGACTAGACACATAAAGAATTCTTGAACATAAGTGTGGACATCTCTACTAGATGAAATGGTAGATAGATTCCACAGATGAAGTGGTGCTACAAATCCTTGCTTTACACTAGCCAAGAACAAGTTGAGGAGTGTAAAGTAGACCCCTTGATCTTCCCAAGAACCACAAATAATCATCTAAGTGCTTTGGAATATGATCCTCTAATGATGGATCAAAACAAAAAAGGATAGGATCTAAGTATGAGCTAAGACTTGCTATTTTGGTCTCTACACATGCTCAGTAAAATGAAAAGTGCTCTCAACCTGGAGTATCTAATGGACATAGATAGCTACCAACGACAAGTTATTTCACTAAGAATTATTAAGTGTACACTGAGAATCATGCTTAGCAAGTTGAATGATCATCTAGACATTTGCATGCTTCCATAGTATACAGACTAGTGAGTAAACTTTCAAAGATATCTCAAGTTTGAGTAAGAGTAAAGTAATGCCAAAGAAGTTTTTTAGCAGCAAAACACATAGTATGTTGAATGATCACATCAAATGATCAAGTATGCACTGTGAACCAAGTCTAAGAAGTTCATTGTTTTGAGATGAGCATAATTGAGAAGTGAAGTAGAGATGTGATCAATGTATATGTATTAAATCACATAGAGTTACAAAGACACTGGCAATGTCCTCTTAAATGATCTCCCAATCATGCTTCTTTTCATGCGAGATTTTGATCCATCTTTTATAGCTAGAGTTGGAGCCATTTTTTGAATTTAAATTCAAGCTCTTACCATAAAGTGAATCTTAAACTTTACGACTTGGTTTCTCATCAATCACCTACCAAATGATTTGTGATTTGATTCCTCCTAACTCCACGTGAGAGTAATTGCTATGCACTTTTACAAGGATAAAAATAAATGCCATTTACAAGAGAGTCGTCATATGTGACTTCAAATGACTATATGAAGTGAACACTAGTTGTCCAAGTATGTAGGCTTGGACTCATTTTCATCAATAGCTCCCCCTCAAGCCTAACATGCTTGGTCTTCATTTCTACTTGATTTTCTGCGATCCAATCATCATCTTGAACCTATTCATCTTAGTTTCATCCAAAGATTTTGTTAGCATACCTGCACATTGCAAATTTATTGATACGCAGGACTATTGGATGTCCTTCCCTAAGTACCTTCGCTCTCACATAATGATAGTGCACTTTAATGTGCTTAGTCCTTCCATGATATACTAGCCAAATGAAGTGAGCTGGTGTTATCTCCAAAGATCATTGGAGCGTAGGTATCTAACCCCAATTCTAAGTAGAGTAGCTTTAATCACACTACTTATTATGTTGCATTTTCTAGGCCTCTATATTGAACTTGAGCCTACAAAAGATAAGTAGCTAGAAGTGCTCCTCCTAGTATCTTCTGAGGCAGCCCAATCTTCACCAGAATATAGCTTGATATCCAAGTCAAATGTGAATGGATAAAATAGCTCTTCATTTATTGTACACTTTAGATACTTTAAGATTCTCTTGGCAGCTTCCATGTGAGGTTTTCTTGGTGTATGCATAATTTGTCTTAATGTACTTACTCCATAGCATATGTCCACTCTTATTAGGGTTGCATAATTGAGATTCTCAACAAGCCTTTGATAACCTCTAATGTCTTCAAGTAGTTCTCCTTCATGTGAACTAAGTTTGTGATTGAGTTACATGGGTGTACTTTTAACTTTAGTATTCTCCATCTTGAATTTAACCAACATATCATGATTGTACTTCCTCTGAGTAATAAAGACACCAGAATCTGAATATAGAAGTTCTAATCCAAGAAAGTATGTTAGAAAACCAAGTTCACTAATTTTAAGTTCTTCCATCATCTAAGCTTTGATTTGCTTGATGCCATTGGCATCATTGCCTGTAATGATAATGTCATCCACAAACATGTAGATAAATAACTTCTGAGTTATTCTTGATTATGAACACGGAAGAGTTTGCTTTGCTAGCACAAATCCTTGGTCTTGCAAATATGTGAGAAGCCTATGGTTCCAAGCTCTAGGAGCTTGTTGTAAACCATGAAGTGCTTTCCTTAATTTGCATACATCATCTGGTTTGTCCTTGTCTTCATATCCTAGTGGTTGAGCCATTGAGAGTTCTTCTCAGATCCATCCATTAAGGAATGCATTTTTAACATCTAAGTGATACAAGTTCCAATTCTTTGAAGCTGCAATACTTACTAAAAATTTGATCGTTTGCATCTTAGCCACAAGTGAGAAGGTCTCCTCATAATCCACTCCATGGGTTTGAGCAAAGCCCTTTGCTTTATACCTGTTGATTGAACCATCTGAATTCTTCTTTACTTTGTAAATCCACCTGGATCCTATTACCTTCATGCTTCATTTCTTGGGAGCCAAATCCCAAGTATTGTTCTCTTGAAGTGCTTCAACTCCCTCTTGCATAGTTTCTCTCCATTCTTCGTTCTTATTAGCTTCTTCAAATGAAGAAGGCTCTTCTCACATAGCGTCTTTGGCCATGTATATAGTATGCTTGGTGACTAGTGATGTGTCATAGCCATACCTTATGGGTTTCTTAATCTCTCTTTGAGATCTTCTAAGTGATTGATTGGAGGACTCTCGAATGTCTTCCAATTGTTTGAATTTTTTCTTGCCCTTGGACTTCCAAGCTTTCAAGTCAATCTATTCTTCATCTTCTAAGGTGAAATCTTCTGATATTTGTGGTTCTTCTTGAGTCAGAGTTGGAAAATCACTTTCCAAGTCATGGGGTAGCTTTATTTTCCTGCAATCATATTCAAACTTGGAATTATTTTCATCAATCACCACATCCATAATAACTGTAAATCCTTTGTTAGTGGGATTGTACAACCTATATCCTTTCTGATTTTGGTCATAGCCAATGAATATACACCTCTCAACTTTTGGATCAATCTTTCCCCTAATCAGTGAGGATATATGTGAATAAGCAATGCACCCAAAGATCTTACAATGGTCTAGAGAAGGTCTCCTACCATTCCATGCCTCATAAGGTGTCATTTCATCCAAGGACTTGGATGGAAGCCCATTAATTAGGTATGTGACTGTGGAAATAGCCTCTACCCATAAGTAATTTGGAAGTTTCTTTTCATTCAACATTGATCTTCCAGCCTCTACTATTAGTTTATTCCTTCTCTCTGCCACTCCATTCTGTTCAGGAGTGTACCTTGTTGTAACCTCTCTCTTTAGGCCTCTGTCTTGTAAGAAGGAGTCAAATTGATGTGAGAATTACTCACCACCTCCATTAGATATGAGCCTCTTCAAGCTTCCACCTATTTGATTCTCAACTAATGCCAAATACTTCTTGAAACAAGTGAAGACTTCATCTTTATGCTTCATAAAGTAAATTATTTTCCATCTACTATAGTCATCTATGAATGAAACATAGTACCTTGATCTTGAGATTGATGGCTCTCTTCTAGGACCCCACACATCTATTTGCACCAGCTCCAAGTAGTCTTCATACATTATGCTTTTCTATTGAATGGTTTCCTGTGTGATTTGCCAAATTGGCATGCTCCACATTTGTAAATCATGTTTGCTTGGAAAAAATTGGAATGCCAAGCACACTTTGATCCCTGCATATTTGATTTAGTGTTCTTTCACCAATATGTCCTAGTCTCTTATGCCATATCTCCAATTCAGATAGGGTTGGATCTTTGTAATTGAAGAGAACAATATTTTTGGTATCTTCAACTTTAATTGTAAAGAGTCTACCGGATTTCTAAACTTTTGCAATCCTCTTGAAGCCTTGTTGAGGGTCCTCCACATATGCTCCATGCCTTGTGAATGTAAGCTGTAAGCCATTCTCAACAATCTGCCCCACACTGATTAGGTTTTTTATTATTGTTGGCACATATAATACCTTACTTAAGAGGTTCATGTTACCATCATATGCTTTAACATTTCCAATCTTCTTAACAGAGTGCCTAATTTCATTACCTATCTGGACTTCATGCTTCCCTTTAGGTTCTTCAAGATCAGATAACAATGCTATATTTCCAACCACATGATTTGAACAACCAAATTCAATATAGAATAGATGCTCATCATCTTTACCTTGCTTGGATGTCATGTTCATGATCAATAGAGAATCCTCTTGGTCTTCTATATAGTTGTTGTAGTCTCTTCTACCTTTGAAGCCTCCTTAATAGTTGTTGTTGTAGCATTGGTTGTAATTATGATGGTAATTGCTTCCCCAATTATTGAACCTGCCTCTGGATTGTCATAGCCTCCTCTGTGGAAGCCTCTTCCTCTCTAGTTCTTTCTGTTCTTAAAGCACTCATCTGTGGTATGATTTTTCAAGCCACATATATTGCAAGGTGAAGATTTGTATGATCTCCGCCTGCCTTTCCTTCCTCGGATGCCCCTTCCTCTAGTACCTCTTCCTCTACTTGTGAAGTTCACTTGAGAGGTACTTGCCTCTTCTTCATTCCTTTTAACTTTGCCTTTATCTTTAATCTTATTTCTATGTGTGTAAAGGGTAGAAGATTGACTACCTCTAGAGTTATCTCCATTCTTGTTAAGCTTTGTCTCATGTGTGAAGATTTGCCCCATCAATGTGTTGAGGTCTCGTACTTGCATGTTCATATATAGGTCCATTGTTGATGTGAAGGACTCCCATTTGTCATCAGCCTTGATGCCATTTATGATGTGCCTTACTATCTGCTCCTCTTCTATTTCTTCTCCAATGCTCCCAAGTTGGTCAACTAGATCCTTCATCTTGGTCACATAGTCAACTACACTTTGCTTTGGTTGCTTCTTCAAGGTTCTGAACTCCATCCAAAGCTCGTTCTTCCTCGCACTTGTATTTGATGAGAGGTATGAAGAAAGTACTTCCCAAGTATCTTGGGAGGTCTTCAAGTCCTATTATGAGGTAATATGAAATCATATATTGAGTTAAGTATATACAACATGGCTAGAGCATCCTTTGCACACCATGCAACTATTCTTTCTTGCTCTTCTCTTGTAGGTTGATGTTTGCTTTTGAATATTGACATTTCTTCATTTCCAAACATGTATCCATACAAACGTCTTCCTTGGAGGTAAGCTTGCATCCTTAGGGACTATATTGGATGATTTACCTTGTCCAATGTGTCAATGAATGATGGAAATCCAATTCCTATTTTGCTTTGATGTTGCTCAGATACCATTGTTGGATGAGATGGTGGATAGATTCCAAAAATGAGGTGGTGCTAAAAATCCCTGCTTTACACTAGCCAAGAACAAGTTGAGGAGTGTAAAGTAGACCCCTTAAGCTTCCCAGGAACCATAAATAAGCACCTAGGTGCTTTGGATTATGGTCCTCTACTTGATGGATCAAAACAAATGAGTAGGGGATCTAACCATGAGCTAATACTTGCTATACATGCTCAATAAAATGAACAGTGCTCTCAAAATCACAAGTTATTTGACTAAGAATGATTACGTGTACACTGAGGATCATGCTTAGCAAGTTAGATGACCATCCGACATTTTTGGGCTTCCATAGTATGCAGACTAGTGAGTAAAGCTTCAAAGATATCTCAAGTTCGAGTAAACTAATGACAACAAAGTTTTTTAGTAGCAAAATGGATAGTATGTTAATCTATACCACTTTCAATCACATCAAATGATGAAGTATGCACTAACAACCAAGTCTGAGAAATTCATTGTTCTGAGATGAACATAATAGAGAAGTGAAGTAGAGATGTGATCAATGTGTATGTATTAAATCACATAAAATTACAAAAACATTGGCAATGTATAATTGCATAATGTGAGGGTAGTGATGTAGCTATAGCATGCACTCACTAAACACTAAAGATCTTTCTCAAATTATCTCAAAATCATGCTTGTTTTCATCCAAGATTTGGATCCATCTTTTATAGCTAGAGTTGGAGCCATTTTTTGAATTCAAAATAAATCTCTTACCGTAAAGTGAATCCTAAACTTTAGGACTTGCTTTCTCATCAATCACCTACCAAACGATTTGTGATTTGATTCCTCCTAACTCCATGTGAGAGTTAGTGCTATGAACTTTTACAAGGATAAAAATAAATGCCTTTTACAAGAGAATAGTCATATGTAACTTCAAATGACTATATGAAGTGAATACTAATTGTCCAAGTATGTAGGCTTGGAATCATTTGCACCAACAATCTCTGGCTAATCAATGCCACCAAAATGTTCCTCTAACAAGTTGTATTTCCTTGTCAACACTAGGATGTCTTGCGCAAGGCACATTATGGTTATCATGCATGACGTTTCTTCTAAAATCCGGAGAATTTGGTATGCAAACCTTTCCTTTTTGTTTAAATATTCTATTCTTCTATGAGAAGTTGTAATACGGAATGGAGTTGTTTGCTGTGCTAGGGGAAGAAACGATTGGAAGTGTCTTGTCTCCTATAATAGAGTGATCACTGATGGCTCTAATAATCTATAAAAAATGTGGATCTTCCACCTATACTTCCTTTATATTTTGAAGAAATGAGCATTCTAGAACTGTAAATCTCATTTGATATGTTATTTGTGATAATGCATCAACGACTATATTCTTTTTGCCTCTTCTATACAAGATTTCCATGTGAAACTCTTGCATGAGCTTAGCCCAACGAACTTGTCTGCCTCAAAGATTTGGCAAACTACAAAAATACTTAAGTGTATGGTGATCTATGTATACCTTAAAGTCTACACCACAAAGATAGTGTATCTAGACTTTAAGTGCATGCACCACTACATACGATTCCCGCTGATGCACTAGCCAATTGCACTGTGCACTAGTCAATTTCTTACTTTCAAAAGTTATTGGCTTGCTATCTTGGCTCAAACCTGCCCCAATGGCTATGCCACTAGCATCTATCTCTAGCTCAAAGGCTTTCTGTGGATCTACCACTTTGATCATAGGAGCCTTTGAAACAGCTTGTTTGAGAGTATCAAAACTATTTTGTTCCTCTTGCTTCCATGCAAATAGAACTTTGCCTTGAAGCAAGTTCGTCATAGGCTATGTTATTGATGAATAAGAAGAGATGAAGTTACTATAGAAACTAGAAAGTCCTAGAAATGATTGTAATTGTCCCTCTTCTTGAGGTGTATGCCAAGCGAGAATAACTGAGACCTTCTTAGGATCCATCTGAACCCCATCGTGTGATACAACATGCCCTAGATACTCGATCTATCTAACAAATATGTCATTCAGACATGTGATGGATGTTCTTCTATTCCAAAGATGAATTGAAGGCATTATGTTCTTGTTCTTGATTCCTTTGAATCTTAAGACACACGTTGTCCTGTATAGATAGGAACTTATTCTTTTTCCTTCCTTTAATGTTATTGATCTTGACACATATACAACTTTACTAAGTTCTAAAATTCTTCTTATTAAATTGTGTCCTTGTCAATCATGTTTACTATTCTAAATTCGTGCAATATCTTGCTTGAAAACTTGGTGGGTGTCCTCTCTATGTAAACTTCCAACAGACTTGGTATATATGTTCAACCCTTTTTGTACTTAAACATAAAACTAGAAGCCACTTGATCACTTTACTTGGTCACTATTCATGGTGTACTATAAATAGAAACATCAAATATGCTTTGCCACTTGTCTTCCTTTTGGAATTAATGTTCTTACTTGTAGACCTTGCATTGTTGTATAATCACTCCCTATTGGACAACAAGCTTTCCTTGTCTAGTAAACGCAATCCTTGCGTTGTTGTATAATCACTGTTTACTGAGAATCTTGACCACAACCTTGCTTTGTCTGCTTATTGCAAATCATGCATTGCTATATCACCGTGTCCCACTCCCTGCTAGGGACTTAGATGATAGCCATCATGCAAAATGCATCCCTATTACTACCAAGTACCTTAGGGTATCCCCCAAGCTTGGGACCTTGGCTAACTGGACCTTGTCCCTCAGACACATGTACTCATCCCTATGGACCAAATTCATGATCCCTATGGATCAATGTCTGACAATTTGCAAGAAGAAAAAGACTTTTCATGGACAAAGGAAACCCTCCTCAGCTTTAAATTCCATGTGACCTTGTATATCTCCAGATTGGTTTTAGAATTTGGAGAAACTAATGGCTCCATTGTGTCCAAAAGTTGCAAAATCCTATGATCGATTATATACTTGCTTGATTTTGATATCCAAAAATCATGTTTCAAATTCATGATATCATTGATGACATCATCAATTCCTAATCACCATTGATGAACCACGCTTGAATATCTATATAAGGAGGGGTTGGCCACATGCATATTCAATCTTGCCAATACTAATCGTTGAAGCTTTAGCACTCGTGATTACCAAATAAATACTCTTGAAGTTCCATTTTCAATTCTTCTCTTTTTCCTTGCTCTAGTCTTTTCTAGCCCTGTATCTTGGAGATCTAGCCTTGTCCTCTTGTAATCTCATAGTATAAGATCTTGTATAGTTATTTCCTATATCTATTTCATCTCCTTAAAGGGAGGTCTTGTAATCCAGATATCTTGCTTCATACCTATGGTCCAGGGTTGTGGGATCTCTGCTATCATCTCTAGTCTAGTTATACATATCTATCAGTCTTGGGTTGTGGGACATCTTCTATAAATTACATATTCTTGTCTTATTTCCCTACATTGGTGTTCTTGAAATCAAATGAATATTTTTAAAACCTTGTCTAGTGTAGTCGGAGAGCACAACCTAGTGCTTCCCTAACATTTTGGCAAGACAAGCTTCTATCTAACACATGACACCATGGAGAACACTTATGCATTGATTATGACATCACTTAAGAGTCTCCAAGAACAAATCGAGGAACTAACTCATAAACATACACAGGTCAAGATGTCCCATCTACTCTATGTAGGTGCACTTGATCAATAATTACAAGAACATATTAGGAATCTTCAAGCAAATCGAACAAGTATTCAAGTGAACCAACACCCTAATTTGTCCTTCATGAAGGAACCCGAGATTTGCATGTCAAAAAATTTCAATGTTGATTGGACGATGTTTGGTAGTTTCCTCCAACAAGTTAAATTGTACATCCATATGCAACCTGTTAGATACCCTCACAAGACATCCAAGGTTAGGTTTACTGGAGCTTTGCATGGTTCACGCCAATGTTGGAGACGAACATGGTAATACTTCAGTACTATGAGGAGCTTCTTCGAGAAATCACTACCACGTTTGGAGATGCAAACACGAGTTGAGTGGCAAAAATGAAATCTATGTCAAGGTAACTACCTTGCCTCTATCTATGCATCATAATTTAGGTAGTTGATATGTAATCTCACTTGGAATGAAGATTATTTCATAATCCAATTGAGATGGGGTTTAAAAGATGATGTGAAGGGCCTTCGCTTCAGGATGCCAAAGATTAAGACATTGAATGTGTTGGAGAAACACTCACTAATTGGACATATATTTGAAGGTCAAATCTTAGGAAGAAAACCCTATGCCTATGTGAAGGGACAAATTCACAAATGTATCATATTTGTAAAGTTAGTTCACTTTAGTTCTAGAAGTTTTTTAAAATCACGAGAATACGAAAATCTATATAAGTTAGTTTGTATCAACTAACGCGAAGAGAGAGAGAGAGAGAATAGAGAGAAGAAGTAGAAGAAGGAGTTCATTTTATACGACTGAGAATAGTCGGGCTTCTCTGAGTGAGAAAGCATCTGTAAAACTTCTGAGTTTTCATAGCTATTAGAAAGAACTGAGTAAAGTTCTGTGTATGAGTCTCTCTCCATCATCTCCATGCTTGCCTACTGTGTGATGAATTCAAAAGTTCAAGTTTTCTGAGCAATTCGATGCCTGGCATCGAATCTTGGCTGATAAGTCATTTTTTCATTCTCTGTGTGTTAACTATTGTTGAATCTTCTAAAAATATGAAGTTTTGGGAGCAACTCGATGCCTGGCATCGAGTTCCAACATAAAATGGATGCCCGGCATCGACTTCTATCATATAAGTCATCTTCTTCATGTGTGTGTAAAATAGAGTGTTTCTGGTGCAGAAAAATAGCCAAAAAAAGCCCAAAGTCGATGCCTTGCATCGACTTGGACTGAAATTCGATGCTAGGCATCGAATTTTTTATTTTTGGACATCAGGAATACTAAAACAGGCAAGATTTCTAGTTTAGGAAGGTCATACAGAGTCATCTTGTGAGGGCCATAACTTGAGTTCTAGAGCTCCGTTTGATGCATATGATAGCTTGTTGGAAAGCTCTACTTTTCTAGTTTCAGCCTATAAAGTTTCATGGAGAAAACATACTTGAGCTAGGAGAAATTAGCAAAATACTGAAGGTATGTCATTTCGGTGACTAGGAATTTCTGTAGAAGCAAAGTTCTCACTTTAAGCTATCATTTCTCAAAGTTTGGAGTGGCAATGAGTTAATGGTGACCATAGAGGTGTTCTAGTGTCACATTAATTCATTTCTTGTGGTGTTTTATACATCAACAAGTGGTATCAGAGCAGAAAGATTCTCGAGAGCAGAAGACGACAAAGGTACGAGAAGTTTTGTAAAGTTTTCCATTAAAGTTTGAAAGGTGAAGCATTTGAAGACACAAGGCATCAAAAGGTTACTTCAAAAGTATCCTCATCCACAAAGAACTTCAAAAGGTATTATCCTTTATCCTTTAAGCTCACAGGTTGTAGCAGAAGGAAAGAACTATGGCAGATCATATTTCCATTGACAAACTGGACAGAGATAATTACCCCGCATGGGTAATGAGAATGGAAGCCTTACTTATGAGTAAGGATCTCATGATATATGTTACAGGTGAAGAAGAGAAGCCAGTATTCGAAGATGAAAGCCGACCAAAGAAAGAAGAACTAGATGCTTTAAAGCATTGGCAGAAGAAGGATGCAAGTGCAAAAGCCTACATCTACAATACAATCTCAGATCATTTGCTACCACACATCAGAGGATTGGAATCATCAGAAGATATATGGAATGCATTGGAATATCATTTCCAAAGCACTACTAAAGCACGGAAAGCAAGTCTATGGTCAGAGTTTACAACATTCAAGAAGAAGCCAAGTCAAACCATTAGTGATTATGTCACTAAGATGAAGGATCTAGCAGATAGTCTTGGATCCATAGATGAAGATGTTGAAGATCACAGATTGATTGCTCAACTACTTGCAGGTTTGAGAGGGGATGAAAGGTGGAAACCTTTTGTCTTATCAACAGAACTTTCATTGAATCATTATGTTCCAGATTTGAACCAGTTGCTTGGTTTGATGCTCACATATGAGCAAGACTTGAAGGGAGATGGAGATAAAGGTCAAAGTTCTGCAATGTACATGAAGAATAAGAAGAAAGGAGATAAAGGTAAAGCAAAGGATGAAGAGGAGTCTAATTCTCAAGCTTATTATGCAAGAGGTAAAGGCACTGGCAGAGGAAGAGCAAGAGGTTTTGGAAGAGGAAGAGGTAATCAAAATAACAACAAAAAGGCTTGCTGGATATGTGGATTGAGTAATCATTTGGCTCATGACTGTTGGCACAACCAACAAGGATCAAACCAGAATCAAAACAACAATAGCAGAGGTCGAGGTGGAAGATATCAAAGTAATTTTCAAAGAGGTAGACAAAGTCAAAGAGGAGGCTATGGTAGAGGTGGAGGAAGAAGTTGGGGACAGAATCAATCCTACAACACCACCTACTACAACTATGCAAATGACACACAGAATGAAAGTCATACATCATTGATGATGAATTCAATCAGCACATCAGACAAAGAAGATCTAAAGGTATTTTACATTGACTCTGGATGTTCTAATCATTTGTCAGGAAACATAGAATTGATGTCAGATTTGGAAAAAGGCATTTCTAGTCACACAGTTCAAACTGGTGATAATACAAGACATAGTGTACATTCAATTGGAAAAGTGAAATGCAAGAGTGGAGCAGATTTGCTAACCAATGTTTTGTATGTTCCTACAATACCTAAAAACTTGATTAGTGTGGGACAGATAGTTGAAAAAGGTTTTCAAGTCAGGTTTACAAATGAAGGAGTATTTGTGGAAGATCCAGAGAATGGATATAATCAGATTGTCTCTGGTAAGAAAGAAGGTAGACTCTTTACTTTAAGAGTGCAAGGGAACATTGGTCAAGCTTTGCTCACACATGGTGAAGCAGTGATTACAGAACTTGATCTCTGGCATAAGAGATTAGGTCATTTCAATGAAAGAGGAATTAAAGCTATGGTTGCTAATCAGACTGTACTAGGATTACCAAATGTGCAAAGTCAACATATGGTTTATAAATGTGAAGCATGTCAAATGGGTAAAGCACACAGGTTACCATTTCAAAAGAAAGGATTCAAACATGATGGATTACTTGAGCTCATTCATACAGATGTATGGGGACCAACAAAAGAAGGATCTATCAGTGGCTCAAGGTATTATGTTCTTTTTATTGATGATGCTACAAGATGGATAACATTATATGTTTTGAAGGAAAGATCAGAAGTGTTTGGAGCTTTCAAGCATTTTCATGCATATGCAGAGAGAGTCACAGGTCAAAAGCTTAAGAGACTGAGGTCTGATGGAGGGGGAGAATACTTCTCCCAAGAGTTCAATGATTATCTTTGGAATGCAGGTATTAAGAGAGAAATAACTTGCAGGTATACACCACAACAAAATGGTGTAGCAGAAAGAAGGAACAGGACTTTGGTTGAGTTTGCTAGAGCTATGCTAAAGGAGAAGAGTTGTCCAAATTATCTTTGGGCTGAGGCTGTAAATACAGCCACATATCTTGTGAATAGATTACCATGTGCAGCTCTGAATGGAATGACTCCATATGAATCTTGGTGGGGTAAGAAACCAACACTAGATCATTGTAGAGTGTTTGGATCGATTGCATATGCTTATGTGCCATCACAACTTAGGCATAAACTTGAACCAAAGGCAGAAAAATATGTGTTCATTGGTTATGATGAAAAGCAGATGGGTTACAGATTGTGGAATCCTCTAAGCAAACAATTTATTGTTTCTAGAGATGTTACATTTGATGAACAGAAAAGTTGGTATGCAGATCAAAGTCATACAGCTGAAGAATTTGAAGAAGAGGTAAGAAGATGTGAGAAAGGAAAATCAATTGTGCAGGTGAATAGAGATGAAGACTATATGCAAGCAAGTACATCCAGAAGTGGATTAACAAGAATGAATGAAGAAGCTCCTATATTTGATGAAGAGGTGTATCCAGAAACTTATGAAGAATGTGAACCAAGAAGGTCAAGCAGGACAAGGAGACAACCAGAAAGGTATTCTTATGATACTTCTTACATAACTCAGAAGAACTATGCATATATGGTCAAAGCTGATGAAGAACCTCAGAACTATGATGAAGCTAAAGGTAAAAAGCAATGGGAAGAAGCAATGAAGGAAGAGTTCAATGCACTGGAGGAGAACAAGACATGGGAACTTGTTCCTAAACCAAATGGTAAGAAAGTAATTGGAAATAAATGGGTTTATAAAGTGAAGAAGCTTGCAGATGGAAGTATAGCCAGATATAAAGCTAGATTGGTGGTGAAAGGCTATGCCCAGACCTATGGCATAGATTATGATGAGACATTCAGTCCTGTAGCTAAGATGTCAACTATAAGGACAATCATTGCTATTGCAGTTTCAAAAGGATGGACCCTAAGTCAATTGGATATAAAAAATGCATTCTTGAATGGATACATATCAGATGAGGTATACATGGAACAACCTCAAGGGTTTATAGATTCCAGGTATCCAAATTTTGTTTGCAGGTTGAGAAGAGCATTGTATGGATTGAAGCAAGCTCCAAGAGCTTGGAACTATAGACTGGTGAAGTATCTCAATGATCTTGGATATCAAAGTTCAAAAGCAGATTCAAGTCTACTTATCAAAAGAACAGAGGAAGGTACAATCTACATTTGTATTTATGTAGATGACATTATAATCACAGGTACTTCATATGAAGGAATCAAGGAGGTAAAGAGATTACTTGAGAAAGAGTTTAAGATCAGTGACCTAGGAAAGTTATCATACTTTCTTGGAATGGAAGTTACTTATACAGATCATGGCATATATGTGTCACAAGAAAGGTATCTTCTGAACTTGTTGAAGAAGTTTGATATGGAAAATTGCAGAGAAGCTTCAACTCCACTTGAAGTTAATCACTGTAAATATGATGGTGCAGACTACAAAGATATGAGGAAGTATCAATCTCTTGTGGGTAGTTTGATTTATGCTACACTAACAAGACCTGATCTTAGTTATGCAGTGGGAGTTTTGTCACAATTCATGCATTGTCCAAAGGACCCACATTGGATTGCAGGTCAAAGAGTTCTCAGATATATCAAAGGAACTATAAAGGAAGGATTATATTATCCTTTTACATCAGATTTGAAGTTGAGAGCCTACAGTGATTCAGATTGGGCAGGTAACCATGATGACAGAAGATCAACTCATGGTTACATGATATACATTGGTGATAAGCTTGTAAGTTGGTGTTCAAAGAAACAACATACAGTAGCATTATCATCAACTGAAGCAGAGTACAAAGGACTTGTGGAAGCAGCTAAGGAAGTCATATGGATGCACACATTGTTCAAGAGCTTAGGCATTGATCAAGGTACACCTACAATACATGGAGATAATATGAGTTCACTCTATCTTGTAGCAAATCCAGTATTTCATGCAAGGACAAAGCACATAGAGATACAGTATCATTTTCTCAGAGAAAAGGTAATGGAGAAGGAGATTGAAGTGGAGTACATTTCCACTAAAGATCAGTTAGCAGACATAATGACAAAGAGCTTGGATGGTGTGAAGACCAGCAGATTTAAAAGCATGGCAGGAGTAAAAGAAAAGAAGAAGATATGAAGGAACAGAGAATGTCAATTAGTGATTGAGGGGGAGCTGTTGGAGAAACACTCACTAATTGGACATATATTTGAAGGTCAAATCTTAGGAAGAAAACCCTATGCCTATGTGAAGGGACAAATTCACAAATGTATCATATTTGTAAAGTTAGTTCACTTTAGTTCTAGAAGTTTTTTAAAATCACGAGAATACGAAAATCTATATAAGTTAGTTTGTATCAACTGACGCGGAGAGAGAGAGAGAGAGAGAGAATAGAGAGAAGAAGTAGAAGAAGGAGTTCATTTTATACGACTGAGAATAGTCGGGCTTCTCTGAGTGAGAAAGCATCTGTAAAACTTCTGAGTTTTCATAGCTATTAGAAAGAACTGAGTAAAGTTCTGTGTATGAGTCTCTCTCCATCATCTCCATGCTTGCCTACTGTGTGATGAATTCAAAAGTTCAAGTTTTCTGAGCAATTCGATGCTTGGCATCGAATCTTGGCTGATAAGTCATTTTTTCATTCTCTGTCTGTTAACTATTGTTGAATCTTCTAAAAATATGAAGTTTTTGGAGCAACTCGATGCCTGGCATCGAGTTCCAACATAAAATGGATGCCCGGCATCGACTTCTATCATATAAGTCATCTTCTTCATGTGTGTGTAAAATAGAGTGTTTCTGGTGCAGAAAAATAGCCAAAAAAAGCCCAAAGTCGATGCCTTGCATCGACTTGGACTGAAATTCGATGCTAGGCATCGAATTTTTTATTTTTGGACATCAGGAATACTAAAACAGGCAAGATTTCCAGTTTTGGAAGGTCATACAGGGTCATCTTGTGAGGGCCATAACTTGAGTTCTAGAGCTCCGTTTGATGCATATAATAGCTTGTTGGAAAGCTCTACTCTTCTAGTCTCAGCCTATAAAGTTTCATGGAGAAAGCATACTTGAGCTAGGCGAAATTAGCAAAATACTGAAGGTATGTCATTTCGGTGACTAGGAATTTCTGTAGAAGCAAAGTTCTCACTTTAAGCTATCATTTCTCAAAGTTTGGAGTGGCAATGAGTTAATGGTGACCATAGAGGTGTTCTAGTGTCACATTAATTCATTTCTTGTGGTGTTTTATACATCAACAGAATGAATACATCATCCAAGCTACTGGTGGGCGGGGAAAGGAGACAAAACAATGAAAAAAATGTGTAAGCTCCTAAAGAAGAAGCAAATCAAGGAAGAGGTCCCTTTCATCGTAGATAAAAATGGGATGGAATGCATATCTATGGAACAGAATTCTGAGTTAATAACCAATGACTTCACTCTGCTCATGGGGGTGTCCATGCCACTCACTTGGGAGAGACAGGATTGCATGGCTGCCATCTCAAGAATCAGACCAAAAATAATTCCCAGAAACATCGTGCATCTTCTCGGCTCCTCACTCATTGTCACATAGACTTTAGAAGTTATAGATAGTATTCCTAGTGGTAAAGGCCCAAGTCATGATGGTCTCACCAATGAGTTCTTCAAGACTTTCAAGAATGACTTAGTTAAAACCTTACTTATTGTTTTCCAGGAGACCTTACGCTTGAAGCTCATACACAAAAAAGACAAAAGAATACAAGATTGAAAATTGGAGGGCCATCAACATGCTACAAACTGGTTATGAGATCTTAGCTAAGGTTCTTGCTAATCGTATTACCTCGCATGTGCGTTCATGGATCAATGAGGACCAAAAGGGTTTCATAATGGAAATATGCATTTTGGAGGCAATTATTGATGTGTATGATTGTCTAGAGTTTGCTAATGTGTCCTCCCAAGATGTGCTCTTCATGAAGCTTCACTTCCACAAAGCATAGGATCGCCTAGAGTGTGATTTCATTCTTGAAACCTAAAAAGATTGAAATGATTTTAACTGCTCCTCTTCCTGAGGTGTATCCCAAGCTAGAATGATTGAGACCTTCTTAGGATCCATCTAAACTCCATCGGGTGATTCAACATTCCCTAGATACTCGGTCCTCACAAACCTATTATCTAACAAATATGTCATTCAGACATGTGATGGATGTTCTTCTATTCCATGGATGAATAGAAGGCATTATGTCTTCTTTTTTGTCTTGTACTTGATTCCTTTGAATCTTAAGACACATGTTGTCCTGTATAGATAGGAACTTATTCGTTTTCCTTCCTTTAATGTTATTGATCTTGACACATATACAACTTTACTAATTTCTAAAATTCTTCTTATTGACTTGTGTCCTTTTCAATCATGTTTACTATTCTGAATTCGCATAATATCTTTCTTGAAAACTTGGTGGGTGTCCTCTCTCTGTAAACTTCCAACGGACTTGGTATGTTCAACCCTTTTTTTACTTAAGCATAAAACTTCAACCCTCTTGATCACTTTACTTGGTCACTATTCATGGTGTACTATAAATAGAAACATCAAATATGCTTTGCAACTTGTCTTCCTTTTGGAATTAATGTTCTTACTTGTAGACCTTGCATTGTTGTATAATCACTCCCTATTCGAGAACAACCTTTCCTTGTCTAGTAAACGCAATCCTTGCGTTGTTGTATAATCACTCTTTACTAAGAATCTTGACCACAACCTTGCTTTGTCTGCTTATTGCAAATCGTGCATTGCTATATCACCGTGTCCCACTCCCTGCTAGGGACTTAGATGATAGCCATCATGCAAAATGCATCCCTATTACTACCAAGTACCTTAGGGTATCCCCCAAGCTTGGGACCTTGGCTAGCTGGACCTTGTCCCTCAGACACATGGACTCATCCCTATGGACCAAATTCATGATCCCTATGGATCAATGTCTGACACTTTGCAAGAAGAAAAAGACTTGTCATGGACAAAGGAAACCCTCCTCAACTTTAAATTCCATGTGACCTTGTATATCTCCAGATTGGTTTTAGAATTTGGAGAAACTAATGGCTCCAATGTGTCCAAAAGTTGCAAAATCCTATGATCGAGTATATACTTGCTTGATTTTGATATCGAGAAATCATGTTTCAAATTGATGATATCATTGATGACATCATCAATTACTAATCACCATTGATGAAACAACCTTGAATATCTATATAAGGAGGGTTTGGCCACATGCATACGCAATCTTGCCAATACTAATCTTTGAAGCTCTAGGACTCGTGATTAGCAAATAAATACTCTCCAAGTTCCATTTTCAATTCTTCTCTTATTCCTTGCTCTAGTCTTTTCTAGCCCTATATCTTAGAGATCTAGCCTTGTCCTCTTGTAATCTGATAGTATAAGATCTTGTATAGTTATTTCCTATATCTATTTCATCTCCTTAAAGGGAGGTATTGTAATCCAGATATCTTGCTTCATACCTATGGTCCAGGGTTGTGGGATCTCTGCTATCATCTCTAGTCTAGTTATCCATATCTATCAGTCTTGGGTTGTGGGACATCTTCTAGAAATTACATATTCTTGTCTTATTTCCCTACATTGGTGTTCTTGAAATCAAATGACTATTTTTAAAACCTTGTCTAGTGTAGTCGGAGAGCACAACGTAGTGCTTCCCTAACATTTTGGCAAGACAAGCTTCTATCTAACACGTGACACTATGGAGAACACTTCTGCATTGATTATGACATCACTTAAGAGTCTCTAAGAACAAATCGAGGAACTAACTCATAAACATACACAGGTCAAGATGTCCCATCTACTCCATGTAGGTGCACTTGATCTATAATTACAAGAACAAATTAGGAATCTTCAAGCAAATCGAACAAGTATTCAAGTGAACCAACACCCTAATTCATCCTTCATGAAGGAACCCGAGATTTGCATGTCAAAAAATTTCAAAGTTGATTGGACGATGTTTCATAGTTTCCTCTAGCAAGTTAAATTGTACATCCATATGCAACCTGTTAGATACCCTGACAAGACATCCAAGGTCAGGTTTATTGGAGCTTTGCATGGTTCACCCCAATGTTGGAGACGAACATGGCAATACTTCAGTACTATGAGGAGCTTCTTCGAGAACTCACTACCACATTTGGAGATGCAAACACGATTTGAGTGGCAAAAATGAAATCTATGTCAAGGTAACTACCTTGCCTCTATCTATGCATCATAATTTAGGTAGTTTATATGTAATCTCACTTGGAATGAAGATTAATTCATAAGCCAATTTAGATGGGGTTTAAAAGATGATGTGAAGGGCCTTCTCTTCAGGATGCCAAAGATTAAGACATTGAATGAATACATCATCCAAGCTACTGGTGGGCGGGGAAAGGAGACAAAACAATGAAAGAAATGTGTAAGCTCCTAAAGAAGAAGCAAATCAAGGAAGAGGTCCCTTTCATCGTAGATAAAAATGGGATGGAATGCATATCTATGGAACAGAATTCTGAGTTAATAACCAATGACTTCACTCTACTCATGGGGGTGTCCATGCCACTCACTTGGGAGAGACAGGATTGCATGGCTGCCATCTCAAGAATCAGACCAAAAATATTTCCCAGAAACATCGTGCATCTTCACGGCTCCTCAGTCATTGTCACATAGACTTTAGAAGTTATAGATAGTATTCCTAGTGGTAAAGGCCCAAGTCTTGATGGTCTCACCAATGAGTTCTTCAAGACTTTCAAGAATGACTTAGTTAAAACCTTAATTATTGTTTTCTAGGAGACCTTACGCCTCAAGCTCATACACAAAGAAGACAGAAAAATACAAGATTGAAAATTGGAGGGCCATCACCATGCTACAAACCGGTTATGAGATCTTAGCTAAGGTTCTTGCTTATCGTATTACCTCGCATGTGTGTTCATGGATCAATGAGGACCAAAAGGATTTCATAAAGGAGATATCCATTTTGGAGGCAATTATTGATGTGTATGATTGTCTAGCGTTTGCTAATGAGTCCTCCCAAGATGTCCTCTTCATAAAGCTTCACTTCCACAAAACAAAGGATCTCCTAGAGTGCGGTTTCATTCTTGAAACCCAAAAAGATTGAAATGATTTCAACTGCCCCTCTTCCAGAGGTGTATGCCAAGCGAGAATGATTGAGACCTTCTTAGGATCCATCTGAACCCCATCAGGTGATTCAACATTCCCTAGATACTCGGTCCTCACAAACCTATTATCTAACAAATATGTCATTCAGACATGTGATGGATGTTCTTCTATTCAATGGATGAATAGAAGGCATTATGTCTTCTTTTTTGTCTTGTACCTGATTCCTTTGAATTTTAAGACACATGTTGTCCTGTATAGATAGGAACTTATTCGTTTTCCTTCCTTTAATGTCATTGATCTCGACACATATACAACTTTAATAATTTCTAAAATTCTTGTTATTGACTTGTGTCCTTTTCAATCATGTTTACGATTCTTAATTCGCATAATATCTTTCTTGAAAACTTGGTGGGTGTCCTCTATGTGTAAACTTCCAACAGACTTGGTATGTTCAACCCTTTTTGTACTTAAGCATAAAACTTGAAGCCACTTGATCACTTTTATTGGTCACTATTCATGGTGTACTATAACTAGAAACATCAAATATGCTTTGTAACTTGTCTTCCTTTTGGAACTAATGTTCTTACTTGTAGACCTTGCATTGTTGTATACTCACTCCCTATTGGAGAACAACCTTGCCTTGTCTAGTAAATGCATGCAATCCTTGTGTTGTTCTGTAATCACTCTTTACTAAGAATCTTGACCACAACCTTGCTTTGTCTGCTTATTTCAAATCATGTCTTTCAATATAACCTTGTCCCACTCCTTGCTAGGGACTTAGATGATAGCCATCATGCAAAACGCATCCCCATTACTACCAACTACATTAGGGTATCCCCCAAGCTTGGGACCTTGGCTAACTAGCCGTTGTCCCTCACACACATGGACTCATCCCTATGGACCAAAGTCATGATCCCTATGGATCAATGTCTGACACCTTACAAGATGAAAAAGACTTTTCATGGACAAAGGAAACCATCCCCAACTTTAAATTCCATGTGGCATTCTATATCTCCAGATTGGTTTTAGAATTTGGAGAAACTAATGGATCCATTGTGTCCAAAAGGTGCAAAATCCTATGATCGACTATATACTTTCTTGATTTTGATATCCAGAGATTATGTTTTGAATTGATGATATCATTTATGACATCATCGATTCCTAACCACCATTGATGAACCACCCTTGAATATCTATATAAGGAGGGCTTGGCCACATGCATGCTCAATCTTGCCAATACTAGTCTTGGAAGCTCTAGGACTCATGATTACCAAATAAGTACTCTCCAAGTTCCATTTCCAATTCTTGTCTTGTTCCTTGCTCTATTCTTTTCTAGACCTATATCTTGGAGATCTAGCCTTTTCCTCTTGTAATCTCATAGTATAAGATCTTGTAAAGTTATTTCCTATATCTATTTCATCTCCTTAAAAGGAGGTATTGTAATCCAGATATCTTGCTTCATACCTACAGTCCAGGGATGTGGGATCTCCTCTACCATCTCTAGTCCAATCTTAAGACACACGTTGTCTTTTATAGATAGGAACTTATTCTTTTTCCTTCCTTTAATATTATTGAACTTGACACATATACAACTTCACTAATTTCTAAAATTCTTCTTATTGACTTGTGTCCTTTTCAATCATGTTTACTATTCTAAATTCGCACATTATCTTGCTTGAAAACCTGGTGGGTGTCCTCTCTGTGTAAACTTCCGACAGATTTGGTATGTTCAACCCTTTTTGTAATTAAGCATAAAAGTGGAAGCCACTTGATTACTTTACTTGGTTACTATTCATGGTGTACTATAAATAGAAACATCAAATATGCTTTGTAACTTGTCTTCCTTTTGGAACTAATGTTCTTACTTGTAAACCTTGCATTGTTGTATAATCGTTCCCTATTGGAGAACAACCTTGCCTTGTCTAGTAAGTGCAATCCTTGCGTTGTTGTGTAATCATGTTTTACTAAGAATCTTGACCACAACCTTGCTTTGTTTGCTTATTGCAAGTCATGCCTTTCTATATAACCTTGTCCCACTCCATGCTAGGGACTTAGATGGTAGCCATCATGCAAAACACATCCCCATTACTACCAAGTACCTTAGGGTATCCCCCAAGCTTTGGACCTTGGGTAACTAGCCCTTGTCCCTCACACACATGAACTCATCCCTATGGACCAAAGTCATGATCCCTATGGGTCAATGTCTGACACCTTACAAGAAGAAAAAGACTTGTCATTGTTGGCTATGAGCCTTGATCATCTCATGTGAATCCTCTTTATTTAAGAGGATAATCCAATCCTCTTCTTATCTTCTTTTTTATTGGCTAAAAGCTTCTCCAAGTTTGTATAAAAAGACCATTTCGGTCACATAATGAATGGCACACTTGTTTGTTCTTATCAGTGCATACATGTGAGAAGAACTCTCCTTTCCTTTTCTTATCTTGTTATGTATGAAGGAGAGTTCTCTCTCTACTGTTGACGAGTCCACTTTTCTCTCTCCCTTATCGCTTCATTGTAGCTCATACCTCGCCTCTATCTTCATTGTTGCTGTACCATCGCTAGAAGGAACAAGAAGTGGTATCAGAGCCGATTTCGGCATGGACAGAGTTGGTACTCCCTAACTTCGGTGGAAGAACTGGCGTGTCAGAAAGCTATCGTCGCTCTATTGCCCCTACAAAACTATGCGATCCATGAGGTCCTATGGAATCGGCCTAGAGAGAGAATTATTCTAGAGTAGCAGAATTCTCAAGTTCAACGTAGATTATGAGTCAAGTATTGTTTGTGGATTATGGTTGTGCTGCACGTAGAGTTTGCGGAGATGGGTATGACTGCCGAGGTCACCAGGCAGCATCCAAGATTTGCAACAGTAGATGATGTTCGTGTGTTCAAAAGACAACAAAGCAGCGTCTCTCTCTCCAATTCTACCGAAGAGAGGTGCAACTCAATACCTCTTACCTGTGCGACGATCTGTAACATGTGAAGGCCATGTGAAATCTGCGCGATCTGTAACATGTGAAGGCCATGCAAAATCAGAGTCAAAGGAATAACGTGTGCAGTATAACACTAAAGGCGCATTATCTTGTTCTATCCACACGTATACATTTCTTTTTTTTCTCTCTCTGCTGTCGAGTATAACTGCCATAGCCATCTCTATACTTGAACCCTCCTTGTTGAGTGCAAAAGTGTCAATAAGTTTGGGACAAGAATTTGACAACAGTCATAGATTTTGCCACTCCGCCGTAGTATTATGAAGCAGATATTATGCAAATTATCTCACGTATGAAGAGAGCTACAGTATGTAAGTGACAAGGAGCATAACCTTTACTGCTCTATAATAATTCTTACATGTGTAAGTTTGAGCATGCCATATATATATATATTTCTTTTTTATTTCCATGGGATTAGACACTGCCCTCCTCCTTGAGTGGTAAGACCTTCGTAATCGGAATAAAATTCTAGAAATCAAGGTTTTTGTAAGGAGTTAGACACTGCCAAGGTGAGGCACTTTGGTAAGACCTCTCCAAAATGAGTGAAAAGCCTCTAGACAAGTTCAATGGTGAAGGATTTCACACATGGCAAACAAAAATCAAGGGGTATCTCATGAAAAAACAGTTATGGTCTGTCACAAAACCATTAGCACCAAACGAAACACTTGAACATAGAAGAGGGCTACCATATTTCACAGAAAAAGATGAGCAAGCACTTGGAATGTTACTCACATCCTTTGACGATAACGATGTACATTTTTTGGATGATTGCACCACTGCAAATCAAGCATGGATCACTCTAGAACAAAATTTTTCAGCTATTTCTAGAAACTCCAAAATAGCATTGAAAATGCAACTTTATGCTCTTACCATGTCACAAGGAGAAGACATACCTACCATTGTCAACGAGTTAAAAAGTATTTGTACCCAATTAGCTTATTTGCAATGCCCCATTGAAAATGAGGATCAAGTAGCCATCCTACTCAAAGCGGTTCCTGATGATAAATTTGGACAAATTATAATTGTTCTTAAAGAAAAAAACCCTATCCCTAGATTAGAAGATGCCATAAACTCTCTACAACAGCATGAAAATAAGTTGAAAACACATGATGAATTCACAACAAATGCCTTGGTTGTAAGAGCTACAAAATGCATTCATTGTAATCGCACCAACCATTTGTCGAAAGATTGCTATCAAATGAAGCCTTGCAAAATATGTGGTATAACCAACCATGCTACAAAGCATTGTCGTCTACACAACAACAACGTTAACAACAACAAAGGAGCTTTCAACAAAAATCCAAGCAATGTCAACATAGTGGAGGAGACAAATGAAGAAGAAGCTCAAGTCAATTTCGTCTATGATTATGTGTTGTAAAAAATTCCCTTGTACCATCCTCTTATGAATAGGGAAGGATTTGTACCACCCATGAGTTTGTTGAAGGAAGGATATAAACATTGTACCACCTTCTTTGTACATGTGAAGGAATCATATTTTTTGTACCACCCTAGTCTAGTTGTGAGGAAAGGATAGTTCCCAAAGAGCTATTTGTATGATCAAGCTCAAGAGGGGGATTGTTGGCTATGAGCCTTGATCATCTCATGTGAATCCTCTTTATTTAAGAGGATAATCCAATCCTCTTCTTATCTTCTTTTTTATTGGCTGAAAGCTTCTCCAAGTTTGTATAAAAAGACCATTTCGGTCACATAATGAATGGCACACTTGTTTGTTCTTATCCCTGCATACATGTGAGAAGAACTCTCCTTTCCTTTTCTTATCTTGTTATGTATGAAGGAGAGTTCTCTCTCTACTGTTGGCGAGTTCACTTTTCTCTCTCCCTTATCACTTCACTATAGCTCATCCCTCACCTCTATCTTCATTGTTGCTGTACCATTGCTAGAAGGAACAAGAGTCATGGATAAAGGAAACCATCCTCAACTTTAAATTCCATGTGACCTTCCATATCTCCATATTGGTTTTAGAATTTGGAGAAACTAATGGATCCATTGTGTCCAAAAGGTGGAAAATCCTATGATCGACTATATACTTGCTTGATTTTGATATCCAGAGACCATGTTTTGAATTGATGATATCATTGATGACATCATCAATTTTTAATCGCCATTGATGAACCACCCTTGAATATCTATATAAGGAGCTCTTGGCCACATGCATGATCAATCTTGCCAATACTAGTCTTGGAGCTCTAGGACTCATGATTACCAAATAAGTACTCTCCAAGTTCCATTTCCAACTCTTGTCTTGTTCCTTGCTCTAGTCTTTTCTAGACCTCTAGTCTTTTCTAGACGTGTATGTTGGAGATCTAGCCTTGTCCTCTTGTAATCTCATAATATAAGATCTTGTATAGTTATTTCCTATATCTATTTCATCTCCTTAAAGGGAGTTATTGTAATCTAGATATGCTGCTTCATACCTACGGTCCAGGGTTGTGGGATCTCCCGTATCATCTCTAGTCTGGTTATCCATATCTTCAGTCTTGGGTTGTAGGACATCTTCTATAAATTATATATTCTTGTCTTATTTTCCCCACATGGGTGTTCGTGAAATTAAAAGTATATTTTGGAAACCTTGACCAGTGTATTCAGAGAGCACAACGTAGTGCTTCCCTAACATTTTGGCAATACTAGCTTCTATCTAAGAGGCGACACCATGGAGAAGACTTATGCATAGATTATGATGTCACTTAAGAGTCTCCAAGAACAAACCGAGGAACTAAGTCATAGACATACACAAGTCAAGATGCCCCATCTACTCCATGTAGGTGCACTTGATCAATAATTACAAGAACAAATCAGGAATCTTCAAGCAAATCGAAGAAGTATTCAAGTAAACCAACACCCTAATTCATCCATCATGAAGGAATCCGAGATTTGCATGTCAAAAAATTTCAATAATGATTGGGCGATGTTTTGTGGTTTCCTCCAACAAGTTAAACTGTACATCCATATGCAACCTATTAGATACCCTAACAAGACATCCAAGGTCATGTTTATTGGAACTTTGCTTTGTGGCCAAGCATTTCTTATTTGGATGCTACAATGCACATAGGTATTCCAATCGCACACGTTTTGATTACACAGCCACATTGTGAATGTGATATCTCTCTATGTACTTATCCATTTAATGCATATCATATCTTGTTGGAAAGCTTACCTTCCATAATATTTGTTTCACAAATATCTTTGTCAGATTAGGCTCTAATAGTTACAAGGAACACTTCTTGTGAACCTGAGTTTTCTACATAACCTGAGATGACAGGTAGACTATCTTTGAATAGTTATTTGCTTGGTCATATGAACTCCAAATGGAGTGTTCTTTAGCTTGTTAGAAATATAAGAAATTTTACTATGTGTGTAGCAATTTTCATAGGCATTGAAACTCTGAGTTGTGACATAATAAGGTTTTAGTAAGCATGTGGCTTACAGGGCAAAGAAAAGGTTTTCTAACTTCCGATCAGGGAAAAAAATAAGAGCCCCTTCTTAGTATAGAATGTATATGTATTTATTTATGTATTTGTGTGAATGTATATGTATTTATTTATGTATGTGTGTGAATGTATATTTGTATGTGAATATATATATGTCTTAATCTATGTATAGGTTTTCTATGTATATGTTTTAATATATGTATATGTATTTATGTATGTATGTGTATGTATGTGAGAAAGTGTTTTATCTTAGGATCATTACATTTTTATATTATTATGTCATGCATATGCATTGAGTATGTTTGTTTGAGATGAATGATATGAATGGTTAATGAATTTATTATATATGTTGGTATAAAATGGAGGGTATGAAAGATGTATGTATGTGTTTATTTATCTAAATTGTTTACATGATTATGATTTGAATTCCTAAACTTCTTTTATGAGTTTTAGGTTACCAAAAAAGAGGGTCCATTTAGCCATTAACCCTTATCCTTCTCAAAAGACTTCATCATTTTATCTAAGCTTCTCCTTATCCAATCATTATTCTTTCCTTTTCTTATCCTTTAGCCAAGCTTCTTCAACCCTTACTTGCTAGCTTGATAAAAACTTATTAGAAATGCATTAGATTTAGTGATGTTTGTGACCATGTTAGATGTTAGTGCATGTACCCTTGTTGAATGTTAGAGATGTTAGTTAATGTATGCATATTAGATGTTAGGTAATGCATGTAAATATTAGATAGGTTAGTAAAAGTTAGGAATGTTAATGCATGTTAGATGTTAGGTAGTGCATGAAAGTATATGCATGTTATGATCATGTATGCAGATTCATGAATGCATGTTATGTCATGCATTTATGTAATGTATGCATATCATGTATGCCATGTATGTATGCATGTTCATTCATGTTAGTGCATGAATATGTTAACGCATGATAAATGTTAGTTAGTACTTGTATGTGTTGCATGTAAATGTTAGTGCATGATTAGGTATGTTAATGAATGTTGAATGTATGTTAGTGCATGCATGATTCATATATATATATATATATATATATATATATATATATATATATATATATATATATATATATATATATATATATATATATATATATATATATATATATATATATATATATATATATTAACACACACACACACACACACACACACACATATATATATATATATATATATATATATATATATATATATATATATATATATATATATATATATATATATGTTAATACATGTAAATTCATGATAGGAATGGTATGCATGTATGGTAGTGTATGTTAAGTCATACATGTATGTTTGCATGTGCATGTATGCATGTGATGTATGTTAGCATATGTAATATGTATGAATATGTATAAGTGTATGAAGCTATGTATAGATATGATTTATATGATGTATGCTAAAGTAATGTATGAATGAATTATTTTATTGCAATGTGTATGTTAAAATAAATGTATGAACTTATAATATTTATGTTCTAGAAAAGTTAATTATCGTATATTAAACTGAGTTTTTGAATATGTTAAGATTTAAATGAGTGTTAATCTTTCATAAAAGTATACTTATATTTCTCATGTGATTTTTCAGATGATATGCAGCCCTGTTGAAGACGAACTGAAGATTTGGAATGATATGCAGCCCTGTTGAAGACGAACTGAAGATTTGAAGTGTGGAAAGATTATTCTTAGCTGAAAATCTATTGTTTAGTTTGTATAGGTTATCGTTTATAAACAACATCTTATAGCTTTGTATAGGAAATCAATCATTAATCTAGTTTCATTTCATCTTTATGTCTGAAGAGGCTTCATCTAGTAATACCTTTTTATCTTCATCTACATTTGAAATATTATTTCCTAAACCAGTTGAAGTTAATGATAGAGAAATTAAAGAACTAGTTAAAGATAAGATTGTAGAAGAAGCTTTCCATTCAAGAGAATTTGATCAAAGATTATCTAGAACTTTACCATTAATTTCCATTGTTCCACCTAGTACTGAAGATAGTCAAGATCTTTTTCCACCATCCATAGCTAGAAACATTGATAATTCACAAGAAGATTTAAATGTAACAAAAACCATTAAAGATCAAGTAGTTAGTGAGGAATTAATCTTACCATCCTATTTAGACGCAGTGGAAAGATATAGAAATGCTTTGCCCTACAGACCTTAGGAAAAAATATACTTCTTCTGCATAGTCACCCTGTGTGCACTGTTAGCGAGATGATTGAATTGATCCACCAGTTGTCACGAATCGCTCCCACAGTGCATGAGAGAGAGAGAGATGGCGCTCTTCATTGAGAGAGCAACCACACTTAATGCGAATGAAAGTAGAGTGGCCCTTTTGTAGGTGTGCTCAAAAGTCCCTCATATGTGGGATTTATCGCTTTCAGATTCTATAGGGTCTCTTCGTGCGTGCACACAAGAGGGATAGGAGCTCATGATTGAGAGAGCTCCCCAAGCATGGAAGAAATGAGAGGAGAGTTCTCATTTTATGGGTCATTTTGGGAATGCATCAAATGTGGGATTAGTCCCGAGGGAGGAGAATCACCACCCAATAGACATGCCCCTATTTGGCAATATTATACCATACATATGAGAAGTATCTTATGCTAGTCGCAAATATATCCACATTGAAGGCATCTAATCTATACTTTTTTGGGCTAATATAAGATCCTACAAAAAAATTAGATTAGCCATTTTTTTCAAAATTCCAAAAAAGTCGACGTTGGGCTATAAATCACCCTTAATGTTTTCCCTGCTTTCGATGTGTGTATTGGAGTGAAATTTCTCCACATTTTGGTATAAGGGCTTTGGTTGAAGAGCATTGGGAGTGCAGCCCACGGATGCTCAAAGCGATCTTGTAGAAGATGCAGAGATGTCAAAGGAGAGCTTGGAGCTATGAGCTCATGGAGTATGCAACACTCATGAGCTTGGAGATGAAGCTTTGTATGTAACACAATTTTGTGGCTTTATGTTATTTGAAGTAATACACTCTCTTGTCCTACTCTCTCTACATATATTTGTTAATTGAGGCATGCTTTAAGTGATGCTAATCACTTTATTGAAGATTTATGAGCAGCAAATAGAAGAAGATGAAGATTCAAGCAAAGAATCTTGGATGAGCAACTACAAATAGTTGCATATGACAATTGTATGCATGCTCTTGATAGAGCACTCAATTTAATGAAGTGCAATATGCTATTATGTACATGGCTAAGTATTGAAGCTTTTATGTAAGCTTGAGGATTTTTATATGCTTATGAAATGAAGTTGCTTAGTATGCATGCTTGTAAAAGGTTATGCTCATGATGAATGACAATTTTGGACAGCCATGCATAGGCTAAATATATGTTGAATTTAAAGTTGGCAATTGATGTCTAATATGCAAGAATGTATGCACATGTGGTCATGGATGATATATACACATGCTGATGGTGTATGGATGAGTAATAGGCTATTTTATAAAGCCTATAGAAGCTGAAAATTTGTAGGTCTATGTAGCCATATAAATTGGCACAAAGAGAGCTGAATATATGATCAAATGATTGATAATTTGCATGCATGATTATATGTGATTTTTAGTGTGATATGGAAGCAGTAAAGGTTGTTCATGTTCAGCCATAGATGAGCTGAAAGCACATGTATTTGGACGCAATGAAGATAGGTAAAATGCAAGGCTTCCATGTATGAAATTTCTGGATGTAGCTTGTTGTGGATAAAAACCATTGAGGTAAAGTTTCTAAAGAAACTATAAGTGTGTTGATGATATGATAAATAAAAGCATTTGATCTTTGAGTTTAGATACATCAGGTGAATTCAATGCTCTTATACACACACGCACAATCAAAGGTCGACAAAGCTTGGATGAAGCAAGGACATAAAGCTTGGAGCCAAAGTGAAGGAAGGAGCCCAAGCGACATGTTTGTCAAATCTTTGAATTTTTGAAGACTTGAAGATTGTAGCAAAGCTAAAGGTGGTCAAGGCAAGGATGGCCTTATGAAGACTCTAGAAGAGTGCAAGGAGGAGTAGAACACTCTAAAGGAGGGCTTCCATAAAGTGTTGAAGAATGAGAAAGGACTCAAAGACATTCCTCAAGGTTGCATGGAGCAACAAGCAAGCGGCAAGCTAGAAGTAAGAGTCATTCATTCAAAGTGTCACATGTTGGACGAAGAAAAGGAAGGTAAAGAAGACCTTTTGCAATGCTAAGGGCTGAGGTAAAGGTTTTGAAAAATTCACATTATGTGGTGATAAGTTCCAAGCATAAATCATGTGAATGTATTGCCAAAGGATGAGGCTAGTAAGACCACCAAAGAGAGTGGCAAGCCTATGGCAAGTAAAACCATTCCAAGAGGAGTGGCAAGCCTATGTTAGGTGCAAGAAGCACCAAAGACCAAGTGAAGGTCTAGTGAAAGGTTGAGGCAAGTAAGACCACCCAAGAGGAGTGGCAAGCCTATGGCAAGTAGGACCATTCAAAGAGGAATGGCAAGCCTATTTGAAGGCAAGTAAGACCATCCCATGAGGAATGGCAAGCCTTTTTAGGTGCAAGAGGCATCATTGTTCACATTGACAATTTCTTGTGTCTTATGTAGGTGATGAAGAAAGCTTCGAAGATGTGGAAGCTACAAACACTTCACATGAAAGGAACTCATGAAAGAGTTCACATATAATCAGCCCATTGATTGATTTTGCAGGTATGCATTCACCCATGAACAATGGAGAAAAGATTATGAAGGAAGCAGGAGTTAGCTTGCAAGGATTGGAAGATTCAAAGAAGCCCAAAGAAGAGGAAAGTACCCAAAAGAAGTAGGTACACTCAAAGGAAGAGTAAGAGCAACCATCAAAGGTAAATTAAAGGATAAGGAGGAGCTAACTACAATGGAGTACTTGGAAGGCAAGGAGCAGCCATCATCATGCAAAAGGAGGTCATGAAGACAAGCTAGAAGAAATCATGACAACCATGATGACGTTAAAAGGAGATGCAAAGATTGCACCCAAAGACAAAGTCAAAGATGATCCAAAGACAAAGGATGATCAAAGAGAAGCATGCAAAGAAGAGAGAAGCCATGAAGCCATGAAGGTAAAGAATAAGAGAGGTTCTCATAGAGAGGACAATAAAGAGGAAGAGAGTGAAGCAACAAGGATATGTACAACAAAGGTGATCTCATTTCATTCTATGAGTTTGTATGACGCATGTTCCTTGATAGGGATTGAAGAAGAGATCTTGCAAAGATCCAAAGAAGCAAGGATGAAGCTGAAGAGAAGCCAAAGGAGCTTGGAAGTAGAGGAGGGAGATCACCAAGCTACCAAGCAAAGGGAGATAGAAGCAAAGATGAAGAGGAGTAGAATTGAAGAGTAGCATGGACTCCCAATTGCAGCTTGAAGGGGAGTGTTAAAAATTATGGAACATGTGCAAGCTCCAATTGTGAGGCTTGACACATACTCACCTCTCATTTATTACCTCTTCATCATTTATGTATTTTTTGTAAGTCCAAAATGAAGCTCGACCTTGAAAGCATAAAGCCTACACTCTTAACCTTAGAGCAGAGTGTTGAATTAAAAAGGGAAGTTGTATTTATGGATTATATTAAAGCTAAATACATTTAGAGAGATGGAATACACAAAAAATTTGTGACTTTATCCATATGGAGTGATGTGGAGCACCAAAAGCCACCCAAGGCAATGGAAGAACAAAGGACATGAAAGGAAAGGTCAAGAGGTGAGAGAAGATGCAAGGGTAGGTGAAACATCCCACACCCATACCTGTATATATAGAGGTCACTTGAACATGCAAATTTGTGGAGATGACAAGGACATGATGTGGAAGCATATGCTGGTCATTGTCTCACCAATGGAGATCAGAAAGTACCTCATTTGGATGCTACAATGTACATAGGTATTCCAATCGCATACCTTTTCTGTACACAGCCACCTTGTGAAGGTGATATCTCTCTATGTACTTATCCATTTAATGCATATGATATCTTGTTAGAAAGCTTATCCCTCATACTCTCTCAAATATCTCTATCAGATCGGTCTCTAGTAGTTACTGCAAACATTTCTTGTGAACCTCAGTTTTTTGCATAACCTGAGATGATAGGTAGTCTATCTTTGAACAATTAGTTTCCTGGTCATATGAACTCGCAATGGAGTTTTCTTTAGCTTTTTAGAAAGCTACGAAAATCTACTATGTGTGGATCAATTTTCAAAGGCATTGAATCTCTGAGTTGTGACTGAATAAGGTTTTTGTAAGCATGTGTCTTACATGACAGATTCTAGAAGAGGTTCTCTAACTTTCGCTATGTGTATTGGAGTGAGATTTCTCCACACTCATCAATGGTGACCAATTTTAATTCCATATTTAACAAGGTAATTTGCTGATTAATAAACAAGGTAATCATCTCATTAACGTTTTCTTCTTTATGATCTTGATTTTGGAAGTTTACACGGTCTTTTATTTCGTGTCGTATATATAATTGAGGTGTCCATTGAATGACATAGGTAAGTTCGGTACTTGCTGTAGAGTTTGGACTCAGCTATATGGTCAACGGACTCTCTTCATTCTTTCCATTCATCACTCGCTATTATACGTCCCTTGGATATCAAAAGAGAATGAATATTTACACTATAGCTGATGAACGTATTTTCTCATTTGACCCATAGAAAGATTATCAACATGCAAAAGATCTCTCGAACAGTTTTCTCTTCGACTCCTTTGCAACATCAAATCACAAACATGTGTGATATGTGTGTGCAGCATGAAAAAAAATGTCATCGTTCTCAATTTCACAAGAAAGCTTCAAATATATACCTTAAACATTTATGAGCGGATTTGATGTGTTATACCTCTAACTTCATTCTTAATTGTTCCCTTCCAAAGTTCCTTGATCTTCCAATTCTCTTAAAATGTAGAATCCATCTTTACTTGAATTGTTGTTTTGCTGAACTCTTTCAGTTTTGCCTTTTCCTCTTAATCTTAAGCTTTATGGTCAACTTTATAAGATGTGGCATAGCTAAATAAGTCCTATACGAAAGCATTTACATACCATCACTTAAAAGAAAAAATATTTGATTCCAACATACTTGACCTATTTTTTAATAGTTCTATTTTTATATTAATAAACGCATGAGGAAAAATGGTGTGATTCGCTAGTATGGATTGCCTATTAGAAGACGAATTTCCTTGGAGTAGGTCCTCGGGTGTGAATTTTCTTTCGCCAGCCAAAGCCTACTCCCCCGGACTTTAACTTTGAAATTGCAATTGTACAAGTGAATGGGCATAGCTTGGAAGGTTTACTTACTGCTGCTCTCATATTATTCTTTTTGGTGCTTATATCTTGACGTTTGCCATGTTGCGTCGCCCACGGACACCAAAGTGAAATGGTTAGAACTACCTTTAACCCTTGCGGGGATTAGAGTTGTAACCCCCCCCCCCCGGCTCACCCACATTATGGTAACCACTAAACGATTGATGAATCTCAGCTTCAATGATGGGCTTCTTCTCAATACAGCCTTCGAAGCAATTGAAAAAGTTTGAGCAAGCTAAGGACTCTGTTGATAAAGAGAGTTATCACTTCTTACAGAAGCGAGTACAGTTACTTCAAGAAAAAGTAAATAAGAAAGCCTAGGCGTTGGAGGAATACAAACAACAAAGTAAAGTGCAGCAAGTAATTGAGTTGTCGAAGGTAAAGCGGTCATTACAGGAATTTGATGAGTGGAAGAGCATCATACAGGAGAAATTTGAAAACGAGATGAATGGTTTTTCTACATTGAATGCAAATTTGCAGACAGAGGCTGTAGTACTTTGATCTCGGGTGGAAGTATTGTTGTCATTAGAGAAGCAAACATTGGAAAATGAGCAAGTGGAATTTAATGCAGTATTAATGACAGAGTCGGATGTTGGAGTATTGAAGCAGCAAGTGCAGAAATATGTTCAAGATATATGGAAGGTAGTTCAAAGTCATTGGAAAACCTTGTGTAGAATTCAAATTGAGCAGGTAGAGAATTGTTTTGTTTCGAGGTATGAGAAGGAATTACAGTATCTGGTTGATGAATATCACAAGCAGATTTAGGAGTATGAGCAATCAATCAAAGAGTTGCGGGAGCAATTGTTGCAAAAGGATGTGGAGCGGAAGCTAGATGCAATTGTTGAGCAGCAGCAATTATTTTGTTCAATGAAATTCCAGGAGGAACAAAAAGATATTGAGGAAGATCTGAAAGTGAAGCAGAATCAACAAGTTGGAGCAGAGGAAGTAGCTATTTCTAAACAGTCGAAGGATATAATTCTATATGATCATGAGATTGTAAATTCGAGTCTAATTTTTGACAAAATTCCCCACCGGGCTGTGCCTGGTGTTGAAGACAAGGAAATCTGGAGGATAAATGATTAATTTGAATTATGAAAGATTGTTAAATTTAGACATTACTTAGTTGGATGTCTATTTTTTTGTGTACCAGATTTTTAACACACAGTTATATCGGAGTTCGCGTGGATGTCATAAGAGGGGGAAGAGGTTACACTTGACGGGTGTGGAGAAGACAAGAAGTGTTCGAAGGAAGTAGGAAGCAGGACTACAGGAGGAAGTGCACCTCATAAAATCAGGAGCAGCTTGATGCTTGTTCTACGAAAAATGAAACTTTGAAGTAATCAAGCTTGTTCTACGAAAAATGAAACTTTGAAGTAGATACTTGTATTCACGATAGTAAAATCTCTGTAATCGGAAGCTTTTGGCAAATGTTTCTTATAGATTGTGTTTGATGTGTGAGGAATGTGGACGGACGTACTCGCTTAGACATGTGTAGAATTGTAGCATGAAATTGTAGCCCCCCCAACCCCCCCCCCCCCCCCTTGCCCCCTTTCCCCCCACCTCCTTCTCCCTACCCCTCCCCCCCCTCCCACCTCCCCCCCTCCCCCCCAAAACAAAGTACATTGATTCCAAATATAAGTCCGTTCTTCCTTCCAATTTTACGAAGTTGTTGTCTGTACAATTTAGGAACTTAGTAAAACAGAAGAAGATAGTTAAGGTTAAAGCTCTTACAAGTTATCATACGAGCTCAAAAAGCGGGTAGCTCTGACAAGGAAGAGTAAAAATCCTGCTCCCTCCAAGGCCGAAGCGCCTCCCAAAATAAGAAAGCCGACCAAGAAGTGTGAACCCCAAAAAAGCTAAAGCAGTGATGCCTAAGAAGCCGAAGACAATCTAGAAGGTTGCTCCTAAAACGGCTCCTGAAAAGGTCAAAGGACCTAAAGCAGCATTAAAGCCCATGGCCCACCCGCAACCCGCCCCGTAGCCAGCTGTCGCCCCCCTCCCCCCTTCCTAGAGCCCACTTGCCCGCAACCTGTGCCCCGTCCGCAGCCCGTGCCCGTCTCGTGACCCACCCTACAGCCAGCAGCCCCCCCCTCTCCCCCCCTTCCCCCGCCTACCCCCTTCCCTTCCCCCCTTTTTTTTTCCCTGTGCCCCGCGATGCGCCCGCATGTTGGAGAATTCCTCTTCTATTCGCAGCGGAAAGTGTAGAAGAGCTTCTCAGGATCAAGACCTTTGCCAACAGCTGAACCTTCAAATGAAAACTGGTACCAACTGAAAAATGCAATGAACTCGAAACTTTGGTCACTCAAAGTGGACACCTATAGCTTTTTGGCCAGCATACATAGTCTTGTTCGAACCCTTGACTCCACCATAAGGTTCTAGTATGATTTCTAAAAAACACTGTATGATTTCTGAAAAGCAGAGGTGTCTGGTTTCTGTTTGGGATGGTTAATGATAATGTACAACCATCAAATTTGTGAGGTCAAGAATGCTCCATCATACATATGAAGGTTGTATTGAGAAGAAGCCCATCATTGAAGCTGAGGAATCCATCAATCGTTTGGTGGTTGCCATGACGTGGATGAGCCGGAGGTGGTTGCAACTCTAATCCCGAATGATTTCTAATATGATTTCTGAAAAACACACTATAATTTCTGAAAAGCACAGGTGCATGGTGTCTGTCCGGTGGTTTTGACGATAATGTATAGCTGTCAAATTTGTGACATCAAGAATACTTCATCACATCTACCTTTCTCTTTTTAGATAATATAAATGTCTTACCTATTATCTTTGTTTGCTCTATACAATTCGAAATTTGCAACAACTCATCATCACTTAGAATCTGTGCTTTATGATCAGTCTGAATCGTTTGCATTAGTGGCGCCAATTCTTTTGCCGTATATCCCATCGTCAGCAAATCTTTACACATCTTGTGTGCTACTTCTAATTCTTTGTTGATTACCTACACTTGACCCCTAATTCCTGATTCATCAGCTTGAACTTTGGTCTCCTTAGGACTTGACAACCCTTGACTATCCGTCTACTGCACAAACTGAAAGAGTGCTGCTATATATGCTGACATACAAATGTTCACCAATGTTTTTCGCATATCTCCCATAAAAATTTGCTCATGCATGTGCTCATACAGCCAGTAAGCCCAATTTACACTACCATTCGATTCAGCATAAGCTAATGGTGCAAAATTTTCTCTTGACATGTAATCATATTTAATAATAAAACATAATCTTTCTAAGTACCACTTTAGCTGCTCCCTTCGTGCGTACACTGTGTTTTTCATCATATAATATTGCCTTCCTTCTTCCCTTGTGCCAAATTCCTTCTGTAATGACTCCTCTGAACACTTTACAATAACTACATCCTTGTAAATTGGTAATTTAAACACCTCTACCACTAACTCAAGAGAAAACTTTACCTGTAATGTCAATTGTCCCTTCATCTTCTTTAAAATCTCAAGCTAACTTTTGGCATAGATATTGGATTGTCATTATGCCCATGACAATGCTGCAAACAGCAATAAACCTATTTTGTGGAGCCAAGCCGCATTAATAGGAGTATGCATATCAATTTCTACCTTAAAATCCATAAACGGATCCATGACAGTTTGCATAAACTTCATTGTTGTGGATGGTGTTGAAGTCTCCTCCACCTCATCTTGAATCTGGTTGTCACTCTCCTCCATTGTCGTGTCCTCCTTGTGCGACACTACTTCTCTTCTTTTACAATGCCCCCTCATGACTGTTGCCTCCTGCAATGATACACTAGAGCCTGCGAGGAACATCACCTTTGGAGCCATAATATAGAACGTAAAATGCAGGTACAAATACTACGAACTTTCAAATCGCCTCTGAGCAGCAAACTTTGCATACTAGATCACGTGCCAACACATGAAACTACATAATGTTTGAGTATAAGTTAGCTTAAAAATCATTAAGCTCATCCTTTCACACATTTCCATGCTATGATTAAAAATTGTTCTACACGTGTAGTTAGTCGCATTAAAACTCATGCGCCAATCGAGAATACTCAAGTGAAATCTCTTCCCATTCCTATTGCATTTTTCGATCCATGTACATACAATTTCCTCCAAAACTTCAAATACATAATACTACTGACTACCTGCTGCCACCATTGTCCATGCATCATGAGTTACACCCCTTGTTGTGTCTGAACATTCCCTTGCTACTTTAATCCGATTCATGAACACCCTCTTCTTCTTTGCATGCCTATAAACAACTTCTAACACAATTGTGAACCTCTGATTATACCATATCCCCCAATGGATTCGTAAGAACGCGCTTAATGCCATTTTCGACCAAGTACAATCAAGGAAACATGTTACCAAGGACGAAAATGCAGATAAATAAGCCTTCTTGCTCCTGTGATCAGTCACGCTAAAAGCATGTCTTTCAAAATTAACCGTTGCTTGCACTACATTAGAAGATAACCAATCCAAATGTGGTGGCTTCCCTTGAAATTTTTCTAACCAGAATCCATTGATCGGTTTCTCAATTCTTGTGCTGAATACATCTGTCAATACGAAAGTTCCTTGCCCTAAATCTTGCTTGATATGGACCTTGATATCTCAATGTAAGCTTTCCCAAATGTGGTCCAAGCTTAGAATTATATACCATTACCCAATCTCCTTCCTTAAATAACTTAAACTTCACATTCGGGTTCACCCACGCTTGTCTTCGTCTTTGAATTACCTCAGTAATTTAAGCACTTACCAAATGATCTTCTTCCAACTGTAAAAAATATTTGCTTCTATGCTTAACCAATAAACCCGGAGACATCTTTTCCGCTGTGATTCGCAAACTTGGAACCACAAATTCCATGGGTATTACTGCCTCCAATCCATATACCAGTCGGAATGGAGTCATACCGTTTGTCACTTTGAATGCTGTTCTAAATGACCATAAAGCTGAGTCAAATAATAAATCCCAATTTTTCTGATTGTCATACACAAGCTTCTTAAGAATTCGCATTAAAGTTTTATTTGTACTTTCAGCCTGACCATTTGCCTGTGGATGATATACGGTAGACTTTTTATGCATAATCAAATGGGTTCGTGTTAATTCTGAAATTACTTCATTAAGGAAATGCGCACCTCTATCACTCACTAACTCAATAGGACACCCAAATCTGGTCACATTATTATGATAAAGAAATTTTTCCACACTTGCGACCTTATTATCTTTCAGTGCCACTGCTTCCACTTACTTTGTACAATAATCCGTAGCTACTAAAATATATCTATTTCCACGCTAAGTAATTGGTTTGATAGGGCCCGCAAAATCCATACCTCACTTTTGGAACTGATCCAATGGTAAAACTGGATGATCAGACATCCTATCTGCATAGCTAGGTTGGACCACCTTCTAACAAATCACACATCTTTTTACATGCTCATATGCATCCTTTAACATAGTAGGCCACCATAACCCTACTTGTAATATTTTCTTTCCTGTAATATCCCCCGACAAATGACCCCCTGCTGGACCTGAATGTGCCTCTTGTAACATGGCTGGTTGTTCAAATTTTGGTACACACCTCCTAATAACCTAATCCACCCCTTTTTTATATAATGCACTGGCTATGATCAAGTAGGGCTTGCTCCTCAGTGCAAATTTCCTTCTCTAATTAGGTGTAAAATGTTTTGGTAACGACCCATCCGTTAAAAATACCAATAATTCATCATACCAAGAATCTAGTTTAGCCACCGGGGCATTAAACAATTCCGCATCAGGGAATTCATCATTGACCCCCGAAGGTGCCTCCCCTATTTCCAACCAACTAAAATAGTCAGCGATTGCCTGCTCCTTGCCTGGAGTATGAACAATTACAAAATCAAATTCTTGCAATAAAAGCATCCACGTGGCTAATCTTCCTGTCAACAAAGGCTTCTTAATCAAATATATCAAGGCCTGGTGATCTACATGAAAAACCACCTTATTGCCCAAAAAATAATGTCAAAACTTATTGAGAGAATATACCATTGTTAAAGCTTCCCGTTCAATCACCGGATAATTCCTTTCGGTTGAACACACCCTACGAGCATAATATATGGGTCCAAACCATCCTTTCTCTTTTTGGTGCATCAAAACTGCTCCAATTGCCACATCCGATGCATCAACAAATATGTGGGAGGGCAATGACTAATCTCGTGGTTGCAAAATTGGTGCTATAGATACCATCTTCTTCAAGATTTGAAACACTCTTTCTTGAGCATCCGCCCATACAAATGGAACATCCTTTTTTGTCAAACGTGTAAGCGGTAAAGAAATATTAGCCAAATATCTTAAGTATCTGGAATGCCACTTAATCTGACCCATCAACCGCATTACTTCCTTCACATTCATAGGTGCCTTGGCCGTCCTAATAACTTCAATCTTCTGAACATCGATGGCCATGCCTTGTTCAAAAATGACATGTCCCAATAAAATACCACTTCTAACTGCAATTACACTTTTGAACGGATTTAACACCATCCTTAACTGTCGACATTTGTCAAAACATAATTTCAGATGCTGCAAATGCTGAGCCATCTTACCAAAAACCAAAAAATCATCCACAAACACCTGCATAAACTCTTGTAGGTAAGGTTTGAACACTTTATGTGCCACATAATTAAATGATGGTGGTCCATTCTTCAACCCAAAACTCATAACTGTGAATACATAAGCACGAATTCTGTGATAAACGCCATTTTATGCTGATCTTCTTCAGCCACACTAATTTGATTGTACCCTAAAAACCCATCCAAAAAAATGTACATCTTGTGTCGTGCTACTGCATCCAATATGGCATCACAAAACGGCCTAGGAAAAGGATCTGTAATTGTTGCCGCATTTAACTTTCTATAATCCACACAAATTCTAAGTTTCTCATTCTTTTTGGGGACTACAATTATAGGAGAAAGCCAAGTCACTTGATTAATAGGTTTAATAAATCCGACAGCCAATAGTTTATCAATTTCTTATTTCACTTGCTTAGCAAAATTTGGATTCATCATATACTGCTGATGCACAACCGGCACTGCATCCATCTTCAAATTAATCCGATATTGATGTAAATCTGGATCTATGCCCTTAACTTGAGAATAATCCCATGAAAATATGTTTACATACTCTTTCAACAAACAAACAAGATCTTCCATAAACCAACCATCAATGGCCTTCCTAATTCTCACCATCTTAGGTTCAATTTCGGTTCCTAAATTGACTTCCTGAAGCTCTTCCTCATTTACCCTTGTTGAACCTGCATACTTGTGGTCATATATCCGTTTAGCCAAACATATCACTTCTTTTTCCTGTTGTTCTAACTTCTATTGCATTGGAGTCTCCATACTTTTCTCAAACATCCTTTGTATTTGTACTCCTTCAAGCTGCTCACCCAAAATTGGCCCTTCTACTTTTTGCACCATCGGATCATCCTTACTCAACATTGCTTCAACATCAACTTCCAATACCAGTACTATCATTGTATTTGCTTGCAAAAATTTTTCCTCTTCGTCATCTTCTAACTCATCCGCCGAATTAATAGTCTGAGCCATCAGTGGTTTATCCAGCACCGACATATTCCTTCTTCCTCGCATAGGGATTGTCACCTGCTTTTTCCCTTTTTTAATCATTACTACATTCAAATCCCAATCTTGCTTAACTTTAGCAACCCTGAACCAAGGTCTTCCTAACAAAATTTTGTATGGATAAGCCGACTCAAACATCCTAATGACCACAAAATTTACCATAAATGACATTTCCGAAATAATGATCTACTGCTGCTTCAGAATGCCCACATGTTGAACTCGAGTTTGGTCTACCATCTTCACTTGAAACGGTGCCGGAGCCAATGCCTGTTTCCCCATTTCTTTAAAAATGTGCTCAGGTAATATATTCACCCCTGAGCCCCCATCAAGCAACACCTCATCAAATCGTCTTTGCCCAAACTGTGCCTGAATTACTGGCACGACAAAATCTACATCCGTTGGATCAATATTATTGGCCGATGTTGAGGGTGCCAAGCTAAGTACAGGCTCCGAACGCTCACCCATCAGCTTCTGCAATAATTTCTCCTGAAACGCTCATACCAAAGATAATAATTGGTCTAAAGACAACTATAATGGTGAGTTAATGATTACCTCAAACCAATCCTTATCGGCATCTTGCTTGGTTGCATTCTTGTTTTCAGTGGTTATTGATGGTACCATGCCCGAATCCTGGTCTTCTTCAGGGGGTTCTATAAATTTTACTTGTTTGTGTTGATCTTGTTGCACCTGTTTTTGCACTTTGTCCCTAACCTATCATTGTTCTTGCCACTTAATCAGACTTTTGTTTTTGGGCCTTGTGATCACCAACACCTCCACATCTTTCGCTTTTCCACATTGCTTACAATCAAAGCACCACGAAGAGTCATGTTTTGCATTCAGCATGTCTAATGAACTGTGAGCTACCTCCTTTCCATACTACGGTTCTGGTAACTCAATGACTATAGCATTTGGTTGAGCAGCCCGTTGTCCCTGTTGCAGTTGTTGTCGTTGTTGATTAGGCTGATTGTATTGAATTACTGGTATACCCCTTTCTTCTTGATGTCTTACCCATAATGGACAATTAGGTCCAATCCAATGATCAGGTGCTGAACAATACCCATAAGGCATCACTCTTTGTTGGTCGCCCATGTTGATGACCTTGCTGATTATGTCCTTGTTGATTTTCTTGATGTCCTCATAAGGGTCTTGCTTGCTGCTACCTCTGAAAATTTCCTCTCGCTTGCACCGGCATAGCCTGATTGGCTGCCACCTCAGTATCATTTCTATTTTCTTCCCGTGAACTTTGCCCTCTATTCTTAGGTTTGTACCACCATTGGTGTGTTGTATGTCCATCTTTAGCACAAATATCACAAAATCTCCTTTCCTTTGGAGCTACAATGGAATATCCATGTCTTTTTAACTTACTATACATGCTTCCTCTTTACTTTGCTTAGCCTTATGCTTGCGATGGATACTCCCAACTACTTCTTCATCTTGGGTATCCGAGTCAGAATCATTTGAACTTTTGCCTGACTCTGATTCTGAATCAGAGCCAGCCTCTGAATTAGAATCCGAATGTCTCTTTCTTGCTCGACCAAATCTTCTTTCCACACGTGCAACTGCTAACACTAATACATCAAAGCCATTTGCAATATCCACACTTGCAACCGCATGTCTAATTGTGCTTCGTAATCCTTTCAAAAAATATCCTGCCAACATCTCGTCAGTAGGTCTTTCATTACCTTGCAATCGTTCCATTAAAGTCTTGAACTTCTGAGCATAATCTTCGACTAACATGGTTTTTTTTTATAGCTCGCAACTTCTGTAACACATCGGAAGGAGTCTTCTCTTTTCTAAATCGTTGCAAAAATGCTATTTTTAATGCATCATATGTAGCAAAATGAGCAATACCATATTGACTCAACTAGCTCATAGCTTGTCCTTCCAACGTGGCAGCAAATTGCTAGAGCTTAATGTCAACCCCATAGATAGCTGGGTATCCATTAGCTATCCATTTTATCTCGAATTGAGCCACATGGCAATCAGCATCTTCTTTAGAGCTTCCTCTGAAATGAGCTGCTTTGACTTTGGGATTGGGAGGTGGTTGCGCCATTGGCTGTGGTTGAGGTGTACGCCTAGTTCTTTGACCGGTCCCCCCTGCAAGTGGGTCAAACTGGAGTTGTCTTCTTACTCCTAGAGTTGCTTGCGTTAGGAATAGCGCTCCAAGTATACCGCCCACTAACCTTACCTATGCTGCACTTGTTTCTCCTTTTTCCTTCTCAGTTTCCAAATTTGCTTCCTCCTCGGCTTCGTACCAATCGTAAAATTCTGAGGATGACTCCACGTTCGCTGCTCTTGCCTGTCCTCTTGTAAAATACACTTTACCAAATCGTTTCCTTCTTTCCTTCATGCATTTCTTGCTTCTTTAGCAGTACAGTAGGATCACCAAATGTGTTGGGGTTCGAAAATAAACACATCACAAAATTAACTTTCAAATTAATCAACTTACTCACACTGGTCTTTGTCAAACTGAGAATCTATCTTCAACAGGCTTTCATTCTAGTATTACTTATACTACGTCAAAATCCTTAACTTATCGAACACACACTACAGAGTGAATGGAATTTCATGTCACAATTCTACACATGTCTGAGCGAGTACTTCCGTCCACATTCCTCACACAACAAACACAATCTATAAGAAACATTTGCCAAAACCTTCCAATTACAGAGATTTTACTATCGTGAATACAAGTATCTGCTTCAGAGTTTCATTCTTCATAGAACAAGCATCAAGCTGCTCCTGATTTTATGAGGTGCACTTCCTCCTGCAGTCCTGCTTCCTTCTTCCTTCGAACACTTCTTGTTGTCTCCACACCCGTCAAGTGTAACGTCTTTCCCCTCTTATGACATCCACGCGAACTCCGATATAACCGTCTGTTAGAAATACAATACTGTTGGAAGCAGCCAGAGGCACAGACGACACGGAAGCATGTAACGACAAAGCAGGGAGCCAGTCGAATCGTTTTTCAAATAATTATGTTTTCAAATACTTTCCAAAAACCTCCAACAGTGATTTTTATCACTATTGTAACATATGTAACATAGAAAACCCCATTTTGTAATCCATAGCTCCATTTTGTGCAAGCCGAGGAGTCCTCGAGCTTGAGGACCTTAGGTAGAACAAGCGTATCAATTTTCATTATTTTTAGACATCGTTTACCCTTCCAAATAGCATCCAGGACCTAATTTTTAACTATGCCGGTCACTAGATGTGAAACCGGTCAAAACTAGTCTAGAAACTATAAAAAGAGCTAGAGAGCTCATTTTTGAGGTTAGCTTGTTGGAGTAGAGAAGAGCTTAGAGCTATTTTGAGCTTGTAAGAGTGTTCTTGAGTAATAGAGTTGATTTCTCACCTTCCATTGTGTCTTGCTTGTCTCTTCGTAGTGTGTGTGTATGTGTGTGTGTGCATTTCTATGCTTCTCACCTTCACTCTCACTTCATCTCACATTCACGATCTTCATATCACTCCTATCTCTTCCGCGGATTGACATTAAGGAGGTGGAGCTTCTTAACGTGGTTCTCACCATTGTGCTAGAGCAACACCAAATTTGGCGCCGTTGCCGGGGATCGAGTCTAGGACGAATGTGTGATGGTAAGAGTATAGCAAGAAGTGGCGTTGGAAGGTAAAAAATTTCAGTTTTTGTTGTTGTTTTTACTTAGTTTTTAGTGTTTTTCACCTCCCCCACACTCCATCTTCATCACCGCATCATCATCTTCATTTCCAAAAAAAAACAGAAAATTCACCATATCCACCCATTCTCCTCATTTCCCCTCATTTGTGCATGCGAGAGAGTGAGAGAGAGCTTTTGTGCTTGTGTGTACTTTTGTTTTCTTGAGTTTTCTTGCAGGTACAGAGCTCCAGTGCATCAGGAAGGCTACAAAAAGGTAAAAACTTCAGTTTTTGTCAGAAATTTCCATCTGTGTCAGACCATCGCGATGGTCTGCAAAGTTCGGAATTTGGAGAAGGTGACCACACCAGCGTGAAGAGCACACCTGCGCCTACAGGAATCCATAGCTGCATTCACAAAATTTGCATTTTGGTGGACCATCGCGACGGTCTCTGACCATCGCGATTGCGTCACACCATCGCGATTGGCTCACGCCATCGTGACGGCTTGGCCGGACCATCGCGACGGTCTCTGACCATCGTGATTGTGTCACGCCATCGCGATTGGCTCATGCCATCGCGCCGACGGTGCCACGTGGCAATTCAGACCATCGTGACGGTGCACTTCAGACCATCGCGACGACACCCTCACACCATCGCGACACTTCAAAAATTCAGACCATCGCGATTGGCTCACGCCATCGCCCCCAGACCATCGCGATTGGCTCACGCCATCGCGCCCAGACCATCGCGATTGGCTCACGCCATCGTGCTCAGACCATCGCGACGGTTCACTTTGGACCATCGTGATTGTCCACGTTGACCGTTGACTGACACCATCGCGATTGTCCATTTTCACGCCATCGCGATTGTGCACTTTCACGCCATCGCGACGGTGCAATTTCAGACCATCGCGATTGTCCACTTTCACGCCATCGCGACGGTGCACCCTCACGCCATCGCGACGGTCCCAGACCATCGCGATCATCTCAGACCATCGCGATTGTGCACCCCCATCGCAAATTTTAGGGTTTCATTTTTTGGCCAATTTTGGGGCTATTTTTGGGAAATTTTTGGGTGATTAGACTCCTAGGAGACCCCTTAGCTCATATTTGGAGAAAAACCTGTTTGTCAGTTTTTACCCCCCCCAGGGCCTGAACGGTCATAACTTTTTCATCCGAAGTCCGTTTTTTGAGCTTAATAGCTCATTAGAAAGATCTTGACGAGTACTACGTGACCTCAACTATTTTTTTCTTAAAGAATACGTCTATTTTTAGATAAGCTATTTTGAGGTTGACCTAGTTTGGGACTAGAAAGCCAGGGGGCAAGCATTAAAAAGTTGGGCAAAAGGGAAGGGACTTAAAAGGTGTATATACTTAAGTGCTTGATCATCCAACTGTGAATTGGTCTAATATTGGATTTGTCCAGGTCTAGCAAGGGCAATCAAAGGCAACCAAGGCAAGGCAGTGAAGGGCATAAAGCTTGGGAAGCGCGGCTTCTTGGGCACCAGAGCAACCAGAAAAGCTGACTCAAGGTTGGAAGATTACTCAACCCCCTCAGTCAATTCTTAGCTTAGGCTAAACGGTAGTGTTGTGGATTAACGACGATAGGAACGCCTCAAGTTCAAGATATTTAATTCTTTCAAGTCTAAGACTACAAGTAAAGGTGTGTGACACGAAAACCTAAAGGAAAAGAACATAAGTCTGACGGAACGAGAACTCAAAGTACCACAGAAAGTCGAATTCCTGATGCATACATTAAGACAAGAATCTAAAGAAATTTAAAAAGAATCAAGACAGAAATAACAAAGAATCATTGACGATCTGAGCGAGTATCGAGTGTGCAAGGAAGAAAATTAATGAACCTTAGATCGGGCAAACATATAGGTAAGTCAGACCGGCGAAGCCTTAGATCATCAGAGGCAAGTGTAAGAACTACTGCACGGTCGTGGGCTCAACAATTGAACACTAGTTATCCCTACGAGAGCTTAGATACTAGCGAATCAGAAATGGCATTTAGCACAGAAAGACCAGAAGGAGGGTCGAATGTAGCCTATTTAGAAAAACCTGAAGGACCCTATAGAACACAACTAGAGTTTCTCCGAACCAACCGATTAGGTGCTCGCATCTATGAGGATGGTTTGCGAAGGCAAGTGGTGCAAATGCACAACCCCGATCAACCCATTGGATTGGAACGTCCAGTGGTGAAATTCGAGAGAGACGCGTACATAGACAAGGAAGGAACGATGTACATCTTAAGTACGCAGCCAAACAATACCAACGAGTTTGGCGTGATTCAACCAGAGACGGAAGCAAAATCTCAAGGAAAAGAACCATTAGAAGAGCCTAGAACACCTAGAGGGAAATCTGTACTAACACGAGTACTAATCCCAGACTGGATCCCTCAGGACAACAGAAGCATAGAGTTGTTTGTAAATAAAGAAACTGATGAAGCCTTTTGGAGATACAAGACCGAGATACTTAGTGAGGTAGGTATCATCACTATATACGAGTTCAAGGACCCGGATACACCTGGAAAGGTTGTATACCTGGATGAGACTTCAGAAAGAGTCTTTGTGGTGCCTGACCGCGCTAAAAACACATACACATGGAGAGGTGAATTGGTATTCCCTCCATCTAGAACGAACATGAATACAAGTCAACAAGGGGCAGGAACATCCTCAGCCCATGGAAATCAAAGAGAGGGAAATAAAGAGAGACCGGAAGTAAGCTTTAATCATCCCATAGGGAGAGATAGAACAACCACGAACACTAATAGAGCAGATCGACAAAGAGATCATGGAATAATAGGTGGTAGAGATGATTTTCCTCTACCTAGACCACGTGAACACGCAAGAATACTGAGACCCACTCAATTAGTGAAATCCATGAAAAATTACTTTGATGGGACAGGAGATCCCTATGACCATGTTGCAGAATTCAAGCAAGTACTAAGAGCTGAACAAGTCGAAGACATGTTCACGCAATACAACGCATTTGGACTAACGTTAAAGAATACCGCTTTAACTTGGTTCCAACCATTGCAACAGAGGCAATTTAGAGACATCCATCACTTTTTAGAGTCATTCATCACTGAATTCTCTAAAAGTGGGATTAGACATGACACGTCTTCGTTGATTCATAGCTTTAAACAGACTCCTCAAGAAACAGTAAGACTGGCAGGACGTAGGTTTAGACAATATGTTGAACGATGTCCAATGCAAGAGCTACCTTCACAAGCCAAACAAGTGTCATTGTTTTTAGACGGCTTGTTGAGCTCTAAACTACACTCCTATGTGTACCTAAAAGAACCCAGAATGCTAGAGCAATGTGTAAGAATATGTATAGACATTGAGGACAACTTAGGAGACGAGTTGGAACTCTCAAAGGTCTATAAGGACTCAGACTGTTCATCTCTAGCATCCACAAAATTGTCTAACTCGATAGAAGACCTAGCAGAAAAAGTGGCCCAGAAACTAGGAGTTTCTAGCAAACCTAGGGTGCTAACAAACAAGCGTTGTTACACCTGTGGTGGTGACCATATGGCAAATGCGTGTCCCAATGCACCATAACCACAAGCCAACCCTAGTGGCCAATATTGTACAATTGAGAGAAGATACACGAATCATACAGCTCAGGACTGCCCATACAACAAACAAACCGTGAGACAGAACTATCCGCAAGCATACCCGCAGCCAGGTAGGTATCAAGGCCAATACAATGCTCAACCTTATTACTATAGGCCTCCTCAGAATTACCCATACCAGGCTCAACAGAGACCTCAACCTGTCTTAGCTCAGCAGCCACCCGCACCAGCGAATGTCATCTCAGTCAAATACGCTGCTGCAGAAGAGAACCTAAGTAGGGCCTTAGTGCCTTCTTCACCTTTGATCACAGAGAGTGACCCACACTCAAACAGTTTTGACTCTACCCATGTAGATAGTCCCCCCGCATATTACACAGAGTCACCAGAACACGTAGAAACATATCATTATGATAGTCCACCAGTGGAACCTAGTTGGGAGCCAGACTATGCTCATGTGATGTACACAAACCCAAATCCACGGCCCCAATTGAGACAACAAAGACCACAGGGCCCTAGAGGACCATGCTTTAGGTGCCAAGGAGATCATTTCATAAAGGACTGTCCACATCCCCCGATAGGAGGACAATCACAGTACTATAACATCCAAGGCTTTTGTGCCGATTGTGGCAAAGAGCACATAATCAAAGATTGCCCCAAGAATCCAGTTAACGCTTCGAATGTGACACCGATCAACGTGATAGGTATTGTAAATAACGCAGATGGATCCAACCCTACATACATGCCTATCCAAGCTATAACAAGAGCCCAGGCACTCTTACAAAACCAAAATCTTAATCAGGAGAAAGTAGCCGGAACCAGTGAAGTTGCAGAATCTAGTACCAAAAATACAAAATCTTGGAAAGATTCTAGAGAAAGAATAAAGAGAAAGTGGAGTAAAAAGATAACGGAGTTGGAAGGAAGTTTGAAGGAATCTAGAGCCAAAATCCAAGAATTAACTTCACAGGAATTGAATCAAGAGAATCCAGCTCAGAAATCAGGATCAGTTTTAGCGGAACCCATACCAGAAAATCTAGACATGATGTTTCGTGCATATCAGGCTAGATTAAAAGAGGGACCTCAGGTAGCTGAAATGAGCAAAAACTACCCTCGAACTGATCTAGAAGTTGAGAGAACTAAACTTTGCATGAAGATGGTAGAACTAGCACAAGCTTTGTTCGAAGCCTCTAGATATCTTAATTGGAATAACATGACAAAACCGGAATTACATTTTCAAGGACTAATGGAGAGGCTAGAATACTTGATTGAAAGCAAAGAGAAAAAGGATTAGCCTAGGAACCCTATTGTCCCAGAGACACAGGAAAGGAATGCACCATCCCTGTCTCAAGTACCCAACTCAGAAAGTCAAGACAATTTGTCTTCCATACATAGGTACTCACATGAATTTTTGAGAGAAATCCAAGAAGAGAAATGCAAAAAGGAACAAGGAACCCATCCTCCTATTCAAGAAATAGACGACTTGCAGGAACAATTTCCCCAAGACATTCCCTCTATTTACGATGAGGTAGAGGAAGAACAACTGAGTGAACACACAGGCTTTAAATCTAATTCTTTACAAGAATTACCTCAGTTCACAGGACCTTGGGAAGCAAAGTCTATTAGTATGAGAGCACCCACGATAATAGTGAGGAATGAAGAATCAGTAATCCCTAGAAACACGGAAGTGATCAAGAACACTAAAGTACAATGTAATCTCACTCTAGAGGAGTTGCTGAAGATAAAACCAGAATTGTGGAAACATGTAGCAAATCAATTTCCCGAGCTTGCTACTACTCCCTCACAAATGGGATCACAAAATAAGGTACCAGAGATACCCGTAGAAAAGATTGGAGATGTAAGCGAAGGAGAGGAAGGTAACACTTATCTTCCGATAACCCATCAGGGCTACACCAGGAAAGCCATCTTAGATTCAGGAGCCGGAGTAGCCATAGCTACCACCGCTTTATGGAAACGTTGGGGTAAGCCAGCATTGAGACCCGCCAGGATGAAGCTGCAAATGGCTGACGGACACATAGAAAAACCATTAGGCTTACTAGAAGGCATATCTCTCACCACTTGTGGTGTAGAATTTGAGCATACCTTTGCCATTTGTGACTTTGCAAAAAACCACGCTTATGAGATGATATTGGGACGACCATTCATGCGTCAGTTGCAAATTGTACAAGATTGGGGAACTAATTCGTTGTACTTGCAACATTTAGGGGTGACTACCAAAGTCAATCTTAAAGACTATTCACATAGAGACGTACCCCCAATACAATGGAATACCATCCATAAGACACCAGTAGAAGCAGAATCCGTGCACTCATTAGAACCAGATCCTTCTTGGTTGCATGAGGATACTCATTTATGGATGTGTAAAGTAGCAAAACAAGAGGAAGAAAGGTTAGAAGCCATGACCTTAGGTGCAGAACAACATCCACGAACCCTTCAGGATCCAGCCTACGCACCTGTAGTATTCCCAGACGAAGAGTTTGAACCCCATGGTTGGGCAGAAATCCTAGCAACCATGGACGTAGCCATCAATGAAGAACAATGGACACCCCACTGTGACGAGGATGGCTATGACATATCAGTTTTCACGATAGAGCCAATTATGTGCGATGCAATTTTAGAAGAGTGTGAACCTAACACTGATGCATTCGAGGATGCAAGCGATTTTGATTTAGAATCAATTATCATGGACCCACCCTTTGCATCAGAGGAAGAATATTTCTACGAAGTAGACACTCACACTCAGAGACACGAGGAAATTACGAATGAGGTGAGGTTAGCCACTCAAGTGACTACTAAGAGTGAAGGTAAGAAAAGAAAGAAGAAAGAAACCATGTCAGAAAAAGAAGAATCCTTGTTTGAAGTACCCGAGAATTTCAAGAAATATGAAATCGAAGATAGAAGAATCATGGTACGAATGCCCAATAGAAAGGCGAATGACGGACAAGTATATGATAACCGAGAGAAAACCAAGAAAATAATAGTTGCCATGGAAGGAGAAGCAGAAAAATGTACATACATAGGGCATGATTCGACAACTAAAGAAGAAGAAGAGCTAGTTGCCCTATTGCGCGAATATAGAGATGTTTTTGCGTGGAGTTACAAAGATTTGAAAGGAGTAGATCCAGATATATGCTCTCATAGAATCCCTATGACTCCAGATGCAAAACCGACAAAATAGAAACCGTACACGTACAATGATAACTACGCTGCAAAGATTAAAGAGGAGATAGATCGCTTGATAGAAGCAGGATTCATTTACGAAATTGAGCATACCAAATGGGTATCCCCCATTGTGGTTGTGCCCAAGAAGAATGGAAAATTGCGTGTGTGTATTAACCTTAAAAAAGTTAATGCTGCCACAATTAGAGACAGTTATCCTCTTCCTATCACAGAACATCTATTGGAAAGAGTTGCGGGCAAGGAAGTTTACAGCTTTCTTGATGGATTTTCAGGCTATAATCAAGTAGCCATTGCTCCAGAAGATCTACACAAGAGGGCATTTGCCACTGAATGGGGCATATTTGCATTTTGTGTGATGCCATTTGGCTTAACAAATGCACCCGCCACTTTCCAGCGACTCATGTGTCATGTTTTTAAGGAATTCTTACGCAAGAGTTTGGAAGTTTATGTCGATGACATATGTGCACATTCAAATGTAAGACAGACACATATCCCAGAGTTAAGACAAATATTTGACAAATGTCGAGAATATCAGGTTTGTTTGAACCCAGAAAAATGCGTTTTTATGGTCAGACAAGGCAAAATTCTAGGACACATTGTGTCAAAAAATGGAATCTCTACGGATGAAGAAAAGGTGAAGGTAATTGCAGATTTACCTAGACCAACTAATGTGAAAGAGGTACAAGCATTTATGGGCCATTGCGGTTATTATAGGAGATTCATACACATGTATGCAATCATAGCCAAGCTTTGTACTCTCTTTTAACCAATTTTGAATGGACAGATGAATGTGAAAATTCATTCAATGAACTTAAACGACGCTTGTGCTCAGCACCTATATTGACAACCCCAGATTGGAGTAAGCCATTTCATGTACATGTGGATGCATCCAATTACGCCATAGGATGTGTGTTAGCACAACCCACGAATGAAGGTAACATAGATCTCCCCATAGCTTACGCTAGTAGACAATTGAACGCAGCAGAAAGAAATTACACCATGACGGAACGAGAAGGATTAGGGATGATCTACGTAGTAAAGAAGTTTAGGCACTACTTGTGGGCCAATAAGTTCAAGTTCTTTACAGATCATCAAGCCCTATTGTACTTAGTCAACAAACCATGTAACACCGGACGATTGATACGTTGGTTTCTATTACTCATGGAGTATGATTTTGAAGTAGTAGTCAGGAAAGGAAAGACACATCTTAGAGCTGACCACCTTTCAAGGTTAACCTCAGGAGAAGCTCCTCAACAAGTAGTGGATGATCTACCAGATGCATATTTGTTTAACCTTGAGATAGCACCAGAATGGGCTAAACCTATAGTCCCTATTCTGACATACGGACCCAAGCATCCTAGGATAAAGATCAAAGAAGGAGAGATTACCAAGTCTCAGAGATACCAAATAATGGCAGGAAGCATATATAAACAGGATAATCAAAAGATTCTTGCTTGTTGTGTAGATGAATCAGAACATGCGAATTGGTTGCAATTAGCACACGTAGGTGCACTAAAGCAGCATCATTCAAAACATCGAACATTACAGACTCTGCATAGATTAGGAGTATATTGGCCTACGATGGAAGCAGATGTCTACAGTTTGTGTAAGGAATGCAATGTTTGTTGTGAAAGATCGCCAGTAGAGCATGCTACATTATATCACGTGTCTCTCACACCAGACTGGAGTGAACAATTAGTGACATACTTGAGGACGAAGACATTCCCTCAAGGAATGACCTTAGCTCGACAACGCAGTCTAGAGCAGGAAGCTCAAGATTATTCACTTATTGGCGATAACCTATACAAAAGAGGACGAGATGGATATCTAAGACAATGTGTTCATGAGAGCGATTATCTGAGCATACTAGAGACTGCACACCAAGGTGTTGCAGGAGGTCATTTTGGACCCGATAGGATAATCAAAGCCATCCTCTTTGCAGGATTATGGTGGCCCACTCTTCACATGGATGCTCACACCTATGTAAAGAGATGTGATGTGTGCCAAAGAACTCAGTTTCCTACTCGCAGAGATGAAATGCCATTGAAACCCATGATGGGCGGACGTGCATTTTCTAAGTGGGGTATAGACTTTGTAGGACCCATTAACCCCCCTACAAAAGGTACACATGCTCAATACATTATTGTTGCCACAGATTATCTGACGAAATGGGTAGAGGCAAAAGCCACGAAAAAGAATGATGCACACACAACTGCAAAATTCTTATTTGAGAATGTCTTTACAAGATATGGATTGCCTATAGAGTTAGTGAGCGATCGAGGCACTCATTTTCTAAACCAAGTCATTGAATATTTGTTACAGAATTTTATGGTGATTCACAAGAAATCCGCACCATATCATCCTCAGGCCAATGGTCAGGCTGAAAGCACTAATAAGATCCTTTGTAACGTACTGACGAAACTCGTGAACAACAAACGTTCAGATTGGGACAAACAGTTACACCACGCTGTTTGGGCATATCGAGTGGCCTACAAGACCGTACTCAATGCAACTCCCTTTCAGATGGTTTTTGGTCAGAATGTTGTGCTTCCTTTGGAATTCTTGATACCGACCCTTAAGGTTGCACAAGAACATCAATGGACCGGCCATGAATTATCAGCGAGAATAATGGACTTGGAACGATTAGGAGAAACCAGGTTAAAGGCAACAAGAGGAATATATGCAGCGAAGAAGCGACAGAAAGCATATTTTGATGCACATGTGAAAGATAAAGGCCTAAAAGAAGGAGATTTAGTTCTAGTATATACGCTAAAGCAACACGCACGTAAGTTAGAAAAGCAAGGTTATGGACCTATGATCATTAACAGACTCTCAACCAGTGGAGCAGTACAATTAGCCACTTTAGAAGGAGATATAATGCCTAATTACATTAGTGGTTGCAGAGTCAAGTTATATCAGGAACCCCTCACTGAGGATATGCTTAGACGACTCACGTTGGCAAAGAAGCGTAAGGAGGAAGAAAATAGAATATGAGCGGAAGCTCAGGCAGAAGCAATAGAACGCATTAAACGCATGAAGTTAAGAAGACAAGGACTAGGGAGAGAACATTATAACCATCTGGAAACTACACCCAGATATCCCATGGCTATGTGTGAGGTCAAGTTACGAACTCATCCTAGCATAGTGGACAGGAGACCATTCATTACAGTCAGGCTAGAGCACGACAACCCTTGCCAAGAGCTCAGGGCTTTAATTGACTCAGGTGCTGCGACTAGTGCTATTAGATGGTCCCACTATAAGGATTCAGGAATAGAAATGCGGCCAATTGAGGCATACCTCATAGGCCTAGGAGGCATGGAAACCCCTTGCATGGGTGAGGTGGACCTTCCTATCCTCATTAAGGATGTGACCATGACAGCGAAGCTACTAGTGTGCCATGATGACAACCTGATAGAACCCCTAATCCTTGGCCAAGATTGGCTATACGATCACTCAGTGGACCTAAATCTTAGACAAGGCTCCTTACAGATTGGAACCTTAGAACAGAAGCGAGTGATACCGCTTGACTTCCCTAACGGCATTCCGATTGAGGTTTGTAACCCTAGACCCTATGAAACGCATGCGACGGAAGACCGGAAGATCTTGGGTCAGACCAGTCACGTTAGGTCTACACCAACCCACTCGGGCTTGGCTATGGACAATTGTCAATGAGAAGAACGACAGGAGATCTTCCCTGGGGCTTCCTGCAAACTAGAAGGGGCAGCTACCCAACCGCTAGGGCAGATGAACACAATCAGCGGTCAGGTGGGTTGCATCAGCGGCCAAATGAGCACAACACCCTGCGGTGCTCATCCTTCCAAACTTGCTGCGGACTGGCCTAGATTAAATATAAAGAACAAATCACTTCCTAATGGGCAGGTCACGCAAGTGTTGGATCTCCCTTCTTTTCCAAAGCAGAGCGTCCAATGGACCTCTCAAACCCAACCACGAACGAGTCAACCACAACAGAGGAACCTAGACCGACAACATCACCAGACACGGCAAAGAAAGCAGAAGTATCAACATCACAGAACAAGTGGCACGAGACAAATATGGGTGCCAAAAGGACAGCAACCACAGGCTATTGGCAACACTGCAGACGAGAACAGGACAAAGTTTCACCAGAAGCAGAGTCAGCATCCAAAGTCCCCTCGATCTTCTTCTACAAGTACAACTACTCAAGAGATTTGGATCGCCAAGAAATACCTTATCCATAGACCCACACCCATGCAGATTTGGGTACCCAAACAATGTATTATAGCCCAACCCTCTAGCCATGTAATATATACCCCTCCGAAATCTTTTCATCCTTCAATACCACCAAACCCGATACCACTTTGTGTCCCTCAGCAAAAACACACCACCCACTCAAAGACTCTTAGGAAATGGATACCGAAACGTATCCAGACGTCTGTTTGTACCCCCTTATCTAACAATTCTCCCACCCCGTTTAAACTCCACCCTTGTACTAATTCACCTTCAACCAAACCTTGTATAAATTCATACACCAAAACCCCACATCATGCATAATAACAGCTCATCAAGAAATGTATGCATAATCTGAACCATGTAGGTGTCTAGAGACCTGCATTAGTTTTGCAAAAAATCATTGCATCAATCACTTCACGACACTTGGCTACACGGGTTACACATCGGTTATGGAAAGGGATTGCGGTCTCACCTTAATGGGATCATAATTAATTTCCATACTAATGTGTTAATCTTTTGTAGCAGATCTTTTCCATTTAGCTCATCAGTCATCATGCAAACCGAAGCAGGACCATTAGAGGCTGGCCCCAGTGCACCGATGGCCACTATTGGAGAATTACTAGCGGAATCTTATCCTACGATGCAACCACCAGAGTTTCAAGGTTTTCCAGGACCCATGCCAATCGATGATCCTCCTAGAGGATATACCGAGAAGATTCACCGTAATTCCCATTGGTTCCAAGGCCTAGCAGGACTATTAGCAGACGCAGATTTCATATTTGAGGCCAATTTGGCGTTTGATTTACGCACATGGACCAAGTACCAGTTCTTGTCAAGAGAATTTGAAGGACTACATAATACACAAGATCTAACGCACGTTTGGGCACGAGCGGGATTTACAGAGTATTTTAGCGACCCTCTGCCTAAACCTGATTTTTACAGATGTTTTTACTTGGTAACCACCTTAACGGCTTCAGAGAACAAGGATCTACCCGGCACATTCATGTTACCATCCTTGGTAAATGATCCTCCATTTAGAAGGTTCTATTTGTCTAAAGATTTAATTTGCGCAGCTCTGAAAATACATGGAACACACACTCCAACGGAGAAAGAACGGCTAGTCCCAGAACAGATGAAGCGTGGTGACGTAACTAAGTGGGAGGATATTTCTGCTATAACACCTGAGCTCTCTAAGCCATTACGGATATGCATGCAGCACTTTGCTTTCCCAGCTCAGGATCGCTTTACCATGCCCCACAAGAGAATCTGGTTTGGATTGTACTTAGCATGTACTGGACCGCAAACGGTTGATCTAGCCAGCTGGATCATTGATCAGCTCTATTTGGCACAACATAGGTGGGAGCGAAAGAAGGTAATCAATGGGTGCTGTGCCCTCACCAGGATCATATATATGTGCTTGGCATATGATTTACCCATAGAGCGTGCCATGACCAGTGAGGAACTGAAAGCATTCAAAGGGACCACTAGGAAGGCTAGAAAGTCTAGCAAAGGCAGAGCCGGAAAGCGGATGAGAGGTACTATCCCGTGCCTACAAGTCCCAGAATCACCCTCTCCACAACCATCTCCAGAGCAGTCACCAACAGCAGCCACTCCCACAGTACCACCAATTCGTATACGGTTATCAAGACCAGTTACGCCGGAGGGCACCACCAGTACTGTCGCACCCCAAGCAGCCACAACCACAGAACCTATCACCATAGCAGCTGAACTTCCCACCACTATTGGTGCGGAAGCTTTCTCTTTTCCAATACCGCATTTAGAACCAGGACAAGCAGAGCCACTGGACCAAACTTTTGATTTTGAGATGCCTGATGCATTCTCCAATGAGTTCCATTTTTCAGAAGGACAATTGTTTTCTCAAGAATTTGAAAGGCCTAGCTACCCTACCACACCCAGGGATCAGCCACAAGGACAGATCGTGTCCAGCTCTGATGACGAACGAACAACAACCGATGATGACGAAGGAGACGACGAAGCTAGCCAGGGAACACATGAATCCCAAGAGCAGGAACAGACAGATGGCCAAGGCCAACAAACAGACACACATGGCGATACAAGTACCCATGAAGACGAAACTTACGAGGCAGCAGCTTACACACTAGCTATCAAGAAGCTGTATAGAACTATGGAAAAAGTTTGGGCACGCAAAAAGCTGACAGAGGAAGACAGTCAAATAATAATAGAACAAGAACTTGTCACAGGCGGATTCGAAGACGCATACATCAAAGGATTCAAAGAGTTAGTCAAATCAGTAGGCTCCAACGAAGCACTCAGGTACTTGCAAAGAAAGCCGCTACCACAGTTTGACCCCCGCAGAGTACGACTACTTTCAAAGCCCGGCGAATACATTCGTGTACCAACCGGAGCACAATCTTCAGAACAAGCCAGGGCGGCACGCCTCGTCCCCGAAAGTTCATTGGCTGTAGAAACCATCCTTGTAGATTCCCCACCCCGTGCTACCACTGTACATACCTCAGTAGCATCGACCACCCCACCCACTCCTCAATCACCGTCCATTCATCCAGCCTCCCCTCTTCACCCTCCTTCCCCCATACCAACATCTTCATTCACCGGTGGCGTTGCAGAAATCATCTTTACGACCACTCACCCCACAATTCCCGCACCCATCAACCCTAGTCTACCCCCTCCCACACCCACCTTTCTACCCAACCCATTCCTTCATCAATCTTTTCCATCTTTCCCCATAACTCCAAGACCCCTCTTCCCATTCCCACCGCCATTAACCTTCTCCCCCGTCTCACCTCCCCGCCCCACTGTAACCCCTCTTTCCCCTTTCCACCAAGCTGCTCCAGCCAGCCCCCCTGTAAATTACCCCTCAACCTTTGTAAATCCCGTATTTACACCAGCACAAGCACCCACGGTCACACCCATATTCACGGTCGCCGCACTAGATACGTCCACTGACATGGACATCTCACCACCCACAGCACCATCACTCACTTCACTCACGGCACAAACATTTTTAGGCACATCACAATTTTCAACAATCACTACATCATCCACCTTCCCACCCCCATTCCCCATCCCGGTTGCACCTACACCAACTGCATCTTCATTTAGCACCCCATTAATACTATCACCCACTGTAGATAATGCATTTCGACAGATGTTCATGTGTATGACGCAAGTAAGAGATGAGTTCACATCTCTTGGTGATAATTATCAGCAGCTGCAGAGGACAACCAATGACTTACAGTCGCAGCTTAATTTATTGTCTATTGAGAATGCCTCTCTGAACACCCGATACCAGGAATTACGCGAGGCATATCACAAATTGGAACTAGAAAGCGAAGAGAAGACCAAGGAAGCCACTGCTGACTTGGATAACTTATTAAGAGCCCAGACAGCCCGCAATGCAACGCTAACACGAAACATGGGCTTACTACGAAGACACCTAGCAGCCGCCAAGGAAGAAAACCAGCGCTTACAGGATCAGAACCGAGAAAACTTAGAAGCAGCACTCGACCACCCAGACCAAAAACTCAGTCCTAGCAGGTTCAAAGCCATTCCTTCAGACTCGATGAGGATGCTGCTAGACGATCATGTAAGATTACTAGATGAATACGACCGCATGAACGAGGAGTTACAGAAACTCAAAGAAGATCACAAATTACTCCAGTTACGAGAACCGGCACACCAAGACATACCAGCACCTGTGGACCCCTCTCCTGACCTCCTAGAGGAACTCAACTCATTACGGGCCCAGGTATCGACCCTTGAATCAAGGATTGCAGTATATGAAGCGCCACCAAGGCCAGATTCCCCACCTGAGCTTCCAGCTGAGGAAGAAACGGTCACCATCGCGGTGGAGGAAACATTTGAAGAGGCATACGAGCCACAAACCATCCCAGGCGGACGCGTCACGGCCGAAGGCCAGATGACGTACGAACTTCCGACCCCCGCGTGGATGAAAACTATTGAGGAACTTGGAACAACGCACTCAGCTAGAGTAGAGGCACAATTACACGCCATGGCGATGATAGAAGAACGAATATTACAGTCTCCATTCTTTGCTCAGTTGGCCCCGCGACGATACATATCTGGGCACGAGCTACAGTATAAACCGTATTTCATGTTAATGGCTGAATACCAGTTAGCCATTGAGAAAGAGACAGGTAAGAAACCATCGCATGCAACTCAATTCGAGGCGGCTGATCTGCCACTAGATGCACAGAAAGGAAGGATCTATCAACCAGAGTGGCGAAAATATTTACTACAGCAGTATCCGGAGATGATGAGTACATGGGTAAAGGCACCTTTGCATTTGAAGTACAATCCGTGTTGGGGACCAGTGCCACGACGCCGCTCCTGGACTGCCTTTGCTATTAAGGTACAAAACAATAAGCAGTGCCAAGACTGGTTGAATTACCCCTATTTTAAGCCACCCATTGAGTTACCAACTATTGGCTACATGATGGCTACAGTTCGCCACTGGCTCCCTAGATTAAAGCATATGGACGATATAGCGGCACATATGACTGTCAAAATCTTTGACATGATGCAAATGATTTTTAAAGTCTTCCGACGCGTCAAGGCACCACATGTCAACACCCCGGGCTTTGAGCATGGCAATTTCGATCTGGTATATGATATGAGTACAACGCCATCGCTACGGGTGTGTTATGCCTGGCACTGCAGAATAAAGTACCTACCGGCGTGCTACAAGCAAACATTCGAAGAGATGTTCACAACCGGCTTCTGGGAATACCATACAAAGGTATTCATAAGCAGGCCTACACATTTATTACACTTATTTGTCTGTGAACGAATGGTCTATTCCACACACTATCAGCTCCCGCCACCGGAAGAACCGCAGCCAATCGGCTGGGAGAAACTCGAGGCAGACCTGGCCCGAGGCATTCGTATCTCCGAGCACACCCTCGCTCAAGACCTCCTACAAAACTATATTCGGCAGACCTCACAGCAAGGTTCTGTCAGGGACGACATAAGCGAGAGGGAGGGGGGTGTTGGAAGCAGCCAGAGGCACAGACGACACGGAAGCATGTAACGACAAAGCAGGGAGCCAGTCGAATTGTTTTTCAAATAATTATGTTTTCAAATACTTTCCAAAAACCTCCAACAGTGATTTTTATCACTATTGTAACATATGTAACATAGAAAACCCCATTTTGTAATCCATAGCTCCATTTTGTGCAAGCCGAGGAGTCCTTGAGCTTGAGGAGCTTAGGTAGAACAAGCGTATCAATTTTCGTTATTTTTAGACATCGTTTACCCTTCCAAATAGCATCCAGGACCTAATTTTTAACTATGCCGGTCACTAGATGTGAAAGCGGTCAAAACTAGTCTAGAAACTATAAAAAGAGCTAGAGAGCTCATTTTTGAGGTTAGCTTGTTGGAGTAGAGAAGAGCTTAGAGCTATTTTGAGCTTGTAAGAGTGTTCTTGAGTAATAGAGTTGATTTCTCACCTTCCATTGTGTCTTGCTTGTCTCTTCGTAGTGTGTGTGTATGTGTGTGTGCATTTCTATGCTTCTCACCTTCACTCTCACTTCATCTCACATTCACGATCTTCATATCACTCCTATCTCTTCCGCGGATTGACATTAAGCAGGTGGAGCTTCTTAACGTGGTTCTCACCATTGTGCTAGAGCAACAAATACACCAAAAAATAGACATCCAACTAAGTAATGTCTAAATTTAACAATGTTTCATAATTCAAATTAATCATTTATCCTCCAGACTGTCGTGTCTTCAACAACGGGATGGCAGGGGGAAGCTGGGCTACAGGGAGCTACAGGGGCAGGTTGCAACCTTCAAAGGATATTGAAATCCATGCCTGAACAAGCTCTAATTTGCAAGAAGCTTTCTTTGCATCAAGAGAGTTCTTCAAGAGCAGCCCTGCAAGCCTACGTATCTTAGTAGGCTTCTCATTAATTTGCAAGTTCATGGGCTACGGATAAGAAAAAGATTGGAAATTTGTTCTTCAAGCTACTTCAAGTTATCTTTGGCCAACTTTCGAACGGATCCATCCAATGATTGGGCGTTTAGGAGGATCTAGGTTACCTCAAAAGACATACTGACATAGCTTTCTCCTTCAACTCTTGATTTGTAAAGGATAGAAGATCAGAAACTTTCCACGGTACTAGAAAAAAAGACACCCACCTCACACGAAGGCAAGATTGTGAGGATCTCACAGTGTGGCTTCCGATCGGGGACTTTAGCACTGAAGATGAGAGAACGTTGAAATTCCTATGCAAGCCTCTTTCTCTCTCTCTCTCATTGAAATCACTATAGAATCCTTTCAATAAAATTTTTGGGGGGGGAGGGGGGTGTGGGGAGGTGGGGGAAAGGGGGGGAGGGGGGGTGTGGGAGAAGGGGGGGGGTGTGTGGGGGAAGGGGGGAGGAGAAGGCAGGGGGTGTGGGGGAAGGTTGGCAATCGAGATAATGGAGAGAAATGCGATAGACAATCTGTTGGGTTGTAGGGTATGCACACACCCTCTATGGTGCATAAGAACCCTCCGTAGACCATGAGAAATAACCTTTTTGTATATATTTGGGTGTCACATATGAAAACTCTCCTAAGCACTCTCTAATATATGTTGAAAATTGGGTTTCGCATGCGGAAGAGTGGTGAGCCCACAACCGAAGGTGTATAGATATTATTTTTTCACTTCAAAAATTCTCACTTAATTTATTTGTACCTGTAGATAAGTAGCTACACACAACTACAAGCTTATTTCCTCAGGAGTCATACTGGGTCACATGGGCAGTACATTCATTTAAAACAAGAGCATTACATCAACACCTCAAACTCATTCACTTTCTTAGAGATCAACACGCATATGACTTAGCTTCAGCATCAAAGGCTTTTCACACACAATGATTACTATGCTCTTCACTTAGAGTGCTTCAACTTAATATACCATTTATCCTTTGCCAGGCAACCTTATGTCAATTTGTCTTACACAGTTTACATCATCATTAATAACTTGTACATAAGATGCTTACAATAACTTGCTGATATATCAAGAACTCATAATACCATATGACCAGCAATGCCTAATGATAAAAACGATGTTAGCAACCTCCACAATATGGCATAGCTCTGCATATGTTTATATATCACACTAATGAATGATCCTTTGTATCCTGCAACAAAATATTTCTCATTATAACATATACAATGTGTATTGAATATTTCCTCGGCAGTATTGTACTTCAATAGGTCACATCATCAACATAATAGAATTTTATTGTGATCATGAGAAACATCTTCAGAATCTATCAATCATATCCACCATTATCAAAAACCTTCGGAACAGTTATTTGTGCACACATTTCCATGATTGTTCTCTAGCAGGAGGAGAGAGAAGTCCATCTCTCTTACTTTTGTCATTCAATCAATGGAAAGCAAAGTTTTTTACTTTAGAATCCTGACAGCGCAGAGATAAAGGGGGGGCATTTTTTCTTTTCCCTTCAATTTATGTTCTTCTTCTTCTTTTCCCTTTTTTCTCCCATTTTCTTTTTTTTCTCTCCTTTCTTTAATGCCTTTTTTATTCCTTTCTATTTTTTCCCTCTCTTTCCCTCTCCCTCTCTTCTTTGCCGACGGCGCAGCAGAGCTGTGCGCACAGCATAGAGAGAGAGAGAGAGAGAGAGAGAGAGAGAGAGAGAGAGAGATTTTATTTTAATTTATTATTTTTATTTTTTATTTTTTTCTTTTTTTACTCTCCCTTTCCCTCTCCTCTCTGCCAGCGATGCAGCAGAACTGCGCGCGCAGCACACAGAGAGAGAGAGAGAGAGAGAGAGAGAGAGAGAGAGAGAGAGAGAGAGAGAGAGAGAGAGAGAGAGAGAGAGAGAATGAGAGAGTTTTTCTTTTTTTATTTTCTTTAATTTATATTAGAAATCTTATTTCTTTTTTATGTTTATATAATGAGACTTTATATGTTTTTTGTAGTTAATATAGATATTATTTATTAATTATATATTAAAAATATATATATATGAAATAAATATTATTTATACATGTTTATGTATATATATATATATATATATATATATGTGTGTGTGTGTGTGTGAATGTATATGTATTTATTTATGTATGTGTGTGAATGTATATTTGTATGTGAATATATATATGTCTTAATCTATGTATAGGTTTTCTATGTATATGTTTTAATATATGTATATGTATTTATGTATGTATGTGTATGTATGTGAGAAAGTGTTTTATCTTAGGATCATTACATTTTTATATTATTATGTCGTGCATATGCATTGAGTATGTTTGTTTGAGATGAATGATATGAATGGTTAATGAATTTATTATATATGTTGGTATAAAATGGAGGGTATGAAAGATGTATGTATGTGTTTATTTATCTAAATTGTTTACATGATTATGATTTGAATTCCTAAACTTCTTTTATGAGTTTTAGGTTACCAAAAAAGAGGGTCCATTTAGCCATTAACCCTTATCCTTCTCAAAAGACTTCATCATTTTATTTAAGCTTCTCCTTATCCAATCATTATTCTTTCCTTTTCTTATCCTTTAGCCAAGCTTCTTCAACCCTTACTTGCTAGCTTGATAGAAACTTATTAGAAATGCATTAGATTTAGTGATGTTTGTGACCATGTTAGATGTTAGTGCATGTACCCTTGTTGAATGTTAGAGATGTTAGTTAATGTATGCATATTAGATGTTAGGTAATGCATGTAAATATTAGATAGGTTAGTAAAAGTTAGGAATGTTAATGCATGTTAGATGTTAGGTAGTGCATGAAAGTATATGCATGTTATGATCATGTATGCATATTCATGAATGCATGTTATGTCATGCATTTATGTAATGTATGCATATCATGTATGCCATGTATGTATGCATGTTCATTCATGTTAGTGCATGAATATGTTAATGCATGATAAATGTTAGTTAGTACTTGTATGTGTTGCATGTAAATGTTAGTGCATGATTAGGTATGTTAATGAATGTTGAATGTATGTTAGTGCATGCATGATTCATATATATATATATATATATATATATATATATATGTTAATACATGTAAATTCATGATAGGAATGGTATGCATGTATGGTAGTGTATGTTATGTCATACATGTATGTTTGCATGTGCATGTATGCATGTGATGTATGTTAGCATATGTAATATGTATGAATATGTATAAGTGTATGAAGCTATGTATAGATATGATTTATATGATGTATGCTAAAGTAATGTATGAATGAATTATTTTATTGCAATGTGTATGTTAAAATAAATGTATGAACTTATAATATTTATGTTCTAGAAAAGTTAATTATCGTATATTAAACTGAGTTTTTGAATATGTTAAGATTTAAATGAGTGTTAATCTTTCATAAAAGTATACTTATATTTCTCATGTGATTTTTCAGATGATATGCAGCCCTGTTGAAGACGAACTGAAGATTTGGAATGATATGCAGCCCTGTTGAACACGAACTGAAGATTTGAAGTGTGGAAAGATTATTGTTAGCTGAAAATCTATTGTTTAGTTTGTATAGGTTATCGTTTATAAACAACATCTTATAGCTTTGTATAGGAAATCAATCATTAATCTAGTTTCATTTCATCTTTATGTCTGAAGAGGCTTCATCTAGTAATACCTTTTTATCTTCATCTACATTTGAAATATTATTTCCTAAACCAGTTGAAGTTAATGATAGAGAAATTAAAGAACTAGTTAAAGATAAGATTGTAGAAGAAGCTTTCCATTCAAGAGAATTTGATCAAAGATTATCTAGAACTTTACCATTAATTTCCATTGTTCCAGCTAGTACTGAAGATAGTCAAGATCTTTTTCCACCATCCATAGCTAGAAACATTGATAATTCACAAGAAGATTTAAATGTAACAAAAACCATTAAAGATCAAGTAGTTAGTGAGGAATTAATCTTACCATCCTATTTAGACGCAGTGGAAAGATATAGAAATGCTTTGCCCTACAGACCTTAGGAAAAAAATATACTTCTTTTGCATAGTCACCCTGTGTGCGCTGTTAGCGAGATGATTGAATTGATCCACCAGTTGTCACGAATCGCTCCCACAGTGCATGAGAGAGAGAGAGAGATGGCGCTCTTCATTGAGAGAGCAACCACACTTAATGTGAATGAAAGTAGAGTGGCCCTTTTGTAGGTGTGCTCAAAAGTCCCTCATATGTGGGATTTATCGCTTTCAAATTCTATAGGGTCTCTTCGTGCGTGCACACAAGAGGGATAGGAGCTCATGATTGAGAGAGCTCCCCAAGCATGGAAGAAATGAGAGGAGAGTTCTCATTTTATGGGTCATTTTGGGAATGCATCAAATGTGGGATTAGTCCCGAGGGAGGAGAATCACCACCCAATAGACATGCCCCTATTTGGCGATATTATACCATACATATGAGAAGTATCTTATGCTAGTCGCAAATATATCCACATTGAAGGCATCTAATCTATACTTTTTTGGGCTAATATAAGATCCTACAAAATAATTAGATTAGCCATTTTTTTCAAAATTCCAAAAAAGTGGCCATTGGGCTATAAATCACCCTTAATGTTTTCCCTGCTTTCGATGTGTGTATTGGAGTGAAATTTCTCCACATTTTGGTATAAGGGCTTTGGTTGAAGAGCATTGGGAGTGCAGCCCATGGATGCTCAAAGAGATCTTGTAGAAGATGCAGATATGTCAAAGGAGAGCTTGGAGCTATGAGCTCATGGAGTATGCAACACTCATGAGCTTGGAGATGAAGCTTTGTATGTAACACAATTTTGTGGCTTTATGTTATTTGAAGTAATACACTCTCTTGTCCTACTCTCTCTACATATATTTGTTAATTGAGGCATGCTTTAAGTGATGCTAATCACTTTATTGAAGATTTATGAGCAGCAAATAGAAGAAGATGAAGATTCAAGCAAAGAATCTTGGATGAGCAACTACAAATAGTTGCATATGACAATTGTATGCATGCTCTTGATAGAGCACTCAATTTAATGAAGTGCAATATGCTATTATGTACATGGCTAAGTATTGAAGCTTTTATGTAAGCTTGAGGATTTTTATATGCTTATGAAATGAAGATGCTTAGTATGCATGCTTGTAAAATGTTATGCTCATGATGAATGACAATTTTGGACAGCCATGCATAGGCTAAATATATGTTGAATTTAAAGTTGGCAATTGATGTCTTATATGCAAGAATGTATGCACATGTGGTCATGGATTATATATACACATGCTGATGGTGTATGGATGAGTAATAGGCTATTTTATAAAGCCTATAGAAGCTGAAAATTTGTAGGTCTATGTAGCCATATAAATTGGCACAAAGAGAGCTGAATATATGATCAAATGATTGATAATTTGCATGCATGATTATATGTGATTTTTAGTGTGATATAGAAGCAATAAAGGTTGTTCATGTTCAGCCATAGATGAGCTGAAAGCACATGTATTTGGATGCAATGAAGATAGGTAAAATGCAAGGCTTCCATGTATGAAATTTGTGGATGTAGCTTGTTGTGGATAAAAACCATTGAGGTAAAGTTTCTAAAGAAACTATAAGTGTGTTGATGATATGATAAATAAAAGCATTTGAACTTTGAGTTTAGATACATCAGGTGAATTCAATGCTCTTATACACACACGCCCAATCAAAGGTCGACAAAGCTTAGATGAAGCAAGGACATAAAGCTTGGAGCCAAAGTGAAGGAAGGAGCCCAAGCGACATGTTTGTCAAATATTTGAATTTTTGAAGACTTGAAGATTGTAGCAAAGCTAAAGGTGGTCAAGGCAAGGATGGCCTTATGAAGACTCTAGAAGAGTGCAAGGAGGATTAGAACACTCCAAAGGAGGGCTTCCATAAAGTGTTGAAGAATGAGAAAGGACTCAAAGACATTCCTCAAGGTTGCATGGAGCAACAAGCAAGCGGCAAGCTAGAAGTAAGAGTCACTCATTCAAAGTGTCACATGTTGGACGAAGAAAAGGAAGGTAAAGAAGACCATTTGCAATGCTAAGGGCTGAGGTAAAGGTTTTGAAAAATTCACATTATGTGGTGATAAGTTCCAAGCATAAATCATGTGAATGTATTGTCAAAGGATGAGGCTAGTAAGACCACCAAAGAGAGTGGCAAGCCTATGGCAAGTAAAACCATTCCAAGAGGAGTGGCAAGCCTATGTTAGGTGCAAGAAGCACCAAAGACCAAGTGAAGGTCTAGTGAAAGGTTGAGGCAAGTAAGACCACCCAAGAGGAGTGGCAAGCCTATGGCAAGTAGGACCATTCAAAGAGGAATGGCAAGCCTATTTGAAGGCAAGTAAGACCATCCCATGAGGAATGGCAAGCCTTTTTAGGTGCAAGAGGCACCATTGTTCACATTGACAATTTCTTGTGTCTTATGTAGGTGATGAAGAAAGCTTCGAAGATGTGGAAGCTACAAACACTTCACATGAAAGGAACTCATGAAAGAGTTCACATATAATCAGCCCATTGATTGATTTTGCAGGTATGCATTCACCCATGAACAATGGAGAAAAGATTATGAAGGAAGCGGGAGTTAGCTTGCAAGGATTGGAAGATTCAAAGAAGCCCAAAGAAGAGGAAAGTACCCAAAAGAAGTAGGTACACTCAAAGGAAGAGTAAGAGCAACCATCAAAGGTAAATTAAAGGATAAGGAGGAGCTAACTACAATGGAGTACTTGGAAGGCAAGGAGCAGCCATCATCATGCAAAAGGAGGTCATGAAGACAAGCTAGAAGAAATCATGACAACCATGATGACGTTAAAAGGAGATGCAAAGATTGCACCCAAAGACAAAGTCAAAGATGATCCAAAGACAAAGGATGATCAAAGAGAAGCATGCAAAGAAGAGAGAAGCCATGAAGGCATGAAGGTAAAGAATAAGAGAGGTTCTCATAGAGAGGACAATAAAGAGGAAGAGAGTGAAGCAACAAGGATATGTACAACAAAGGTGATCTCATTTCAGTCTATGAGTTTGTATGACGCATGTTCCTTGATAGGGATTGAAGAAGAGATCTTGCAAAGATCCAAAGAAGCAAGGATGAAGCTGAAGAGAAGCCAAAGGAGCTTGGAAGTAGAGGAGGGAGATCACCAAGCTACCAAGCAAAGGGAGATAGAAGCAAAGATGAAGAGGAGTAGAATTGAAGAGTAGCATGGACTCCCAATTGTAGCTTGAGGGGGAGTGTTAAAAATTATGGAACATGTGCAAGCTCCAATTGTGAGGCTTGACACATACTCACCTCTCATTTATTACCTCTTCATCATTTTTGTATTTTTTGTCAGTCCAAAATGAAGCTCGACCTTGAAAACATAAAGCCTACACTCTTAACCTTAGAGCAGAGTGTTGAATTAAAAAGGGAAGTTGTATTTATGGATTATATTAAAGCTAAAATACATTTAGAGAGATGGAATACACAAAAAATTCGTGACTTTATCCATATGGAGTGACGTGGAGCACCAAAAGCCACCCAAGGCAATGGAAGAACAAAGGACATGAAAGGAAAGGTCAAGAGGTGAGAGAAGATGCAAGGGTAGGTGAAACATCCCACACCCATACCTGTATATATAGAGGTCACTTGAACATGCAAATTTGTGGAGATGACAAGGACATGATGTGGAAGCATATGCTGGTCATTGTCTCACCAATGGAGATCAGAAAGTACCTCATTTGGATGCTACAATGTACATAGGTATTCCAATCGCATACCTTTTCTGTACACAGCCACCTTGTGAAGGTGATATCTCTCTATGTACTTATCCATTTAATGCATATGATATCTTGTTAGAAAGCTTATCCCTCATACTCTCTCAAATATCTCTATCAGATCGGTCTCTAGTAGTTACTGCAAACATTTCTTGTGAACCTCAGTTTTTTGCATAACCTGAGATGATAGGTAGTCTATCTTTGAACAATTAGTTTCCTGGTCATATGAACTCGCAATGGAGTTTTCTTTAGCTTTTTAGAAAGCTACGAAAATCTACTATGTGTAGATCAATTTTCAAAGGCATTGAATCTCTGAGTTGTGACTGAATAAGGTTTTTGTAAGCATGTGTCTTACATGACAGATTCTAGAAGAGGTTCTCTAACTTTCGCTATGTGTATTGGAGTGAGATTTCTCCACACTCATCAATGGTGACCAATTTTAATTCCATATTTAACAAGGTAATTTGCTGATTAATAAACAAGGTAATCATCTCATTAACGTTTTCTTCTTTATGATCTTGATTTTGGAAGTTTACACGGTCTTTTATTTCGTGTCGTATATATAATTGAGGTGTCCATTGAATGACATAGGTAAGTTCGGTACTTGCTGTAGAGTTTGGACTCAGCTATATGGTCAACGGACTCTCTTCATTCTTTCCATTCATCACTCGCTATTATACGTCCCTTGGATATCAAAAGAGAATGAATATTTACACTATAGCTGATGAACGTATTTTCTCATTTGACCCATAGAAAGATTATCAACATGCAAAAGATCTCTCGAACAGTTTTCTCTTCGACTCCTTTGCAACATCAAATCACAAACATGTGTGATATGTGTGTGCAGCATGAAAAAAAATGTCATCGTTCTCAATTTCACAAGAAAGCTTCAAATATATACCTTAAACATTTATGAGCGGATTTGATGTGTTATACCTCTAACTTCATTCTTAATTGTTCCCTTCCAAAGTTCCTTGATCTTCCAATTCTCTTAAAATGTAGAATCCATCTTTACTTGAATTGTTGTTTTGCTGAACTCTTTCAGTTTTGCCTTTTCCTCTTAATCTTAAGCTTTATGGTCAACTTTATAAGATGTGGCATAGCTAAATAAGTTCTATACGAAAGCATTTACATACCATCACTTAAAAGAAAAAAGATTTGATTCCAACATACTTGACCTATTTTTTAATAGTTCTATTTTTATATTAATAAACGCATGAGAAAAAATGGTGTGATTCGATAGTATGGATTGCCTATTAGAAGCACGATATTCCTTGGATTAGGTCCTCGGGTGTGAATTTTCTTTCGCCAGCCAAAGCCTACTCCCCCGGACTTTAACTTTGAAATTGCAATTGTACAAGTGAATGGGCATAGCTTGGAAGGTTTACTTACTGCTGCTCTCATATTATTCTTTTTGGTGCTTATATCTTGACGTTTGCCATGTTGCGTCGCCCACGGACACCAAAGTGAAATGGTTAGAACTACCTTTAACCCTTGCAGGGATTAGAGTTGTAACCCCCCCCCCCCCCCCCCCCCCCCGGCTCACCCACATTATGGTAACCACTAAACGATTGATGAATCTCAGCTTCAATGATGGGCTTCTTCTCAATACAGCCTTCGAAGCAATTGAAAAAGTTTGAGCAAGCTAAGGACTCTGTTGATAAAGAGAGTTATCACTTCTTACAGAAGCGAGTACAGTTACTTCAAGAAAAAGTAAATAAGAAAGCGTAGGCGTTGGAGGAGTACAAACAACAAAGTAAAGTGCAGCAAGTAATTGAGTTGTCGAAGGTAAAGCGGTCATTACAACAATTTGATGAGTGGAAGAGCATCATACAGGAGAAATTTGAAAACGAGATGAATGGTTTTTCTACATTGAATGCAAATTTGCAGACAGAGGCTGTAGTACTTTGATCTCGGGTGGAAGCATTGTTGTCATTAGAGAAGCAAACATTGGAAAATGAGCAAGTGGAATTTAATGCAGTATTAATGACAGAGTCGGATGTTGGAGTATTGAAGCAGCAGGTGTAGAAATATGTTCAAGATATATGGAAGGTAGTTCAAAGTCATGGGAAAACCTTGTGTAGAATTCAAATTGAGCAGGTAGAGAATTGTTTTGTTTCGAGGTATGAGAAGGAATTACAGTATCTAGTTGATGAATATCACAAGCAAATTGAGGAGTATGAGCAATCAATCAAAGAGTTGCGGGAGCAATTGTTGCAAAAGGATGTGGAGCGGAAGCTGGATGCAATTGTTGAGCAGCAGCAATTATTTTGTTCAATGAAATTCCAGGAGGAACAAAAAGATATTGAGGAAGATCTGAAAGTGAAGCAGAATCAACAAGTTGGAGCAGAGGAAGCAGCTATTTCTAAATAGTCGAAGGATATAATTCTATATGATCATGAGATTGTAAATTCGAGTCTAATTTTTGACAAAATTCCCCACCGGGTTGTGCCTGGTGTTGAAGACAAGGAAATCTGGAGGATAAATGATTAATTTGAATTATGAAAGATTGTTAAATTTAGACATTACTTAGTTGGATGTCTATTTTTTTGTGTACCAGATTTTTAACACACAATTATATCGGAGTTCGCGTGGATGTCATAAGAGGGGGAAGAGATTACACTTGACGGGTGTGGAGAAGACAAGAAGTGTTCGAAGGAAGTAGGAAGCAGGACTACAGGAGGAAGTGCACCTCATAAAATCAGGAGCAGCTTGATGCTTGTTCTACGAAAAATGAAACTTTGAAGTAGATACTTGTATTCACGATAGTAAAATCTCTGTAATTGGAAGCTTTTGGCAAATGTTTCTTATAGATTGTGTTTGATGCATGAGGAATGTGGACGGAAGTACTCGCTTAGACATGTGTAGAATTGTAGCATGAAATTGTAGCCCCCCCAACCCCCCCCCCCCCCCCCCCCCTTGCCCCCTTTCCCCCCACCTCCTTCTCCGTACCCCTCCCCCCCTTCCCACCTCCCCCCCTCCCCCCCAAAACAAAGTACATTGATTCCAAATATAAGTTCGTTCTTCCTTCCAATTTTACGAAGTTGTTGTCTGTACAATTTAGGAACTTAGTAAAACAGAAGAAGATAGTTAAGGTTAAAGCTCTTACAAGTTATCAGACGAGCTCAGAAAGCGGGTAGCTCTGACAAGGAAGAGTAAAAATCCTGCTCCCTCCAAGGCCGAAGCGCCTCCCAAAATAACAAAGCCGACCAAGAAGAGTGAACCCAAAAAAGCTAAAGCAGTGGTGCATAAGAAGCCGAAGACAATCAAGAAGGTTGCTCCTAAAATGGCTCCTAGAAAGGTCTAAGGACCTATAGAAGCATTAAAGCCCATGGCCCACCTGCAACCCCCCCCCGTAGCTAGCTGTCACCTCCCTCCCCCCTTCCTAGAGCCTGCTTGCCCGCAACCTGTGCCCCGTCCGCAGCCCGTGCCCGGCTCGTGACCCACCCTATAGCCAGCAGCCCCCCCCCTCTCCCCCCCTTCCCCCGCCTACCCCCCTTCCCTTCCCCCCTTTTTTTTCCCTGTGCCTCGCGATGCGCCCGCATGTTGGAGAATTCCTCTTCTATTCGCAGCAGAAAGTGTAGAAGAGCTTCTCAGGATCAAGACCTTTGCCAACAGCTGAACCTTCAAATGAAAACTGGTACCAACTGAAAAATGCAATGAACTTGAAACTTTGGTCACTCAAATTGGACACCTATAGCTTTTTGGCCAGCATACATAGTCTTGTTCCAACCCTTGACTCCACCATAAGGTTCTAGTATGATTTCTAAAAAGCATTGTATGATTTCTGAAAAGTAGAGGTGTCTGGTTTCTGTTTGGGATGGTTAATGATAATGTACAACCATCAAATTTGTGAGGTCAAGAATGCTCCATCATACATATGAAGGTTGTATTGAGAAGAAGCCCATCATTGAAGCTGAGGAATCCATCAATCGTTTGGTGGTTGCCATGACGTGGATGAGCCGGAGGTGGTCGCAACTCTAATCCCGAATGATTTCTAATATGATTTCTGAAAAACACACTATAATTTCTGAAAAGCACAGGTGTATGGTGTCTGTCCGGTGGTTTTGACAATAATGTATAGCCATCAAATTTGTGACATCAAGAATACTTCATCACATCTACCTTTCTCTTTTTAGATAATATAAATGTCTTACCTATTATCTTTGTCTGCTCTATACAATTCGAAATTTGCAACAACTCATCATCATTTAGAATCTGTGCTTTATGATCAGTCTGAATCGTTTGCATTAGTGGCGCCAATTCTTCTGCCGTATATCTCATCATCAGCAAATCTTTACACATCTCGTGTGCTACTTCTAATTCTTTGCTGATTACCTACACTTGACCCCTAATTCCTGATTCATCAGCTTGAACTTTGGTCTCCTTAGGACTTGACAGCCCTGACTATCCGTCTACTGCACAAACTGAAAGAGTGTTGCTATATATGCTGACATACAACTGTTCACCAATGTTTTTCGCCTATCTCCCATAAAAATTTGCTCATGCATGTGCTCATACAACCAGTGAGCCCAACTTACACTACCATTCGATTCAGCATAAGCTAATGGTGCAAAATTTTCTCTTGACATGTAATCATATTTAATAATAAAACATAATCTTTCTAAGTACCACTTTAGTTGCTCCCTTCGTGCATACACTGCGTTTTTCATCATATAATATTGCCTTCCTTCTTCCCTTGTGCCAAATTCCTTGTGTAATGACTCCTCTGAACACTTCACAATAATTACATCCTTGTAAATTGGTAATTTAAACACCTCTACCACTAACTCAAGCGAAAACTTTACCTGTAATCTCAATTGTCCCTTCATCTTCTTTAAAATCGCAAGCTAACTTTTGGCATAGATATTGGATTGTCATTGTGCCCATGACAATGCTGCAAACAGCAATAAACCTATTTTGTGGAGCCAAGCCGCATTAATAGGAGAATGCATATCAATTTCTACCTTAAAATCCATAAACGGATCCATGACAGTTTGCATAAACTTCATTGTTGTGGATGGTGTTGAAGTCTCCTCCACCTCATCTTGAATCTGGTTGTCACTCTCCTCTGTTGTCGTGTCCTCCTTGTGCGACACTACTTCTCTTCTTTTACAATGCCCCCTCATGACTGTTGCCTCCTGCAATGATACACTAGAGCCTGCGAGGAACATCACCTTTGGAGCCATAATATAGAACGTAAAACGCAGGTACAAATACTACAAACTTTCAAATCGCCTCTGAGCAGCAAACTTTGCGTACTAGATCACGTGCCAACACATGAAACTACATAATGTTTGAGTATAAGTTAGCTTAAAAATCATTAAGCTCATCCTTTCACACATTTCCATGCTATGATTAAAAATTGTTCTACACGTGTAGTTAGTCGCATTAAAACTCATGTGCCAATCGAGAATACTCAAGTGAAATCTCTTCCCATTCCTATTGCATTTTTCGATCCATGTACATACAATTTCCTCCAAAACTTCAGATACATAATACTGCTGACTACCTACTGCCACCATTGTCCATGCATCATGAGTTACACCCCTTGCTGTGTCTGAACATTCCCTTGCTACTTTAATCTGATTCATGAACACCCCCTTCTTCTTTGCATGCCTATAAACAACTTCTAACACAATTGTGAACCTCTGATTATACCATATCCCCCAATGGATTCGTAAGAACGCGCTTAATGCCATTTTCAACCAAGTACAATCAAGGAAACATGTTACCAAGGACGAAAATGCAGATAATTAAGCCTTCTTGCTCCTGTGATGAGTCGCGCCAAAAGCATGTCTTTCAAAATTAACCGTTGCTTGCACTACATTAGAAGATAACCAATCCAAATGTGGTGGCTTCCCTTGAAATTTCTTTAACCAGAATCCATTGATCGGTTTCTCAATTCTTGTGCTGAATACATCTGTCAATACGAAAGTTCCTTGCCCTACATCTTGAACAATCTGATATGGACCTTGATATCTCAATGTAAGCTTTCCCGAATGTGGTCCAAGCTTAGAAATATATACCATTACCCAATCTCCTTCCTTAAATAACTTAAACTTCACATTCGGGTTCACCCACGCTTGTCTTGGTCTTTGAATTATCTCAATAATTTACGCACTTACCAAACGATCTTCTTCCAACTGCAAAAGATATTTGCTTCTATGATTAACCGATAAACCCGGAGACATCTTTTCCGCTGTGATTCGCAAACTTGGAACCACAAATTCCATGGGTACTACTGCCTCCAATCCATATACCAGTCGGAATGGAGTCATACCGGTTGTCACTTTGAATGCTATTCTAAATGACCATAAAGCTGAGTCAAATAATAAATCCCAATTTTTCTGATTGTCATACACAAGCTTCTTAAGAATTCGCATTAAATTTTATTTGTACTTTCAACCTGACCATTCGCCTGTGGATGATATACGGTAGACTTTTTATGCATAATCAAATGGGTTTGTGTTAATTCTGAAATTACTTCATTAAGGAAATGCGCACCTCTATCACTCTTTAACTCAATAGGACACCCAAATCTGGTCATAATATTATGATAAAGAAATTTTGCCACACTTGCTATGTTATTATCTTTCAGTGCCACTGCTTCCACCCACTTTGTACAATAATCCGTAGCTACTAAAATATATATATTGCCACGCTGAGTAATTGGTTTGATAGGGCCTGCAAAATCCATACCTCACTTTTGGAACTGATCCAATGGTAAAACTGGATGATCAGACATCCTATCTACATAGCTAGGTTGGCCCATCTTCTAACAAATCACACATCTTTTTACATGCTCATATGCATCCTTTAACATAGTAGGCCACCATAACCCTACTTGTAATATTTTCTTTCCTGTAATATCCCCCGACAAATGACCCCCTGATGGACCTAAATGTGCCTCTTGTAACATGGCTGGTTGTTCAAATTTTGGTACACACCTCCTAATAACCTGATCCACCCATTTTTTATATAATGCACTGGCTATGATCAAGTAGGGCCCATGCCTTGTTCAAAAATGACATGTCCCAATAAAATACCACTTCTAACTGCAATTACACTTTTGAACGGATTTAATACCATCCTTAACTGTCGACATTTGTCAAAACATAATTTGAGATGCTGCAAATGCTGAGCCATCTTACCAAAAACCAAAAAATCATCCACAAACACCTGCATAAACTCTTGTAGGTAAGGTTTGAACACTTTATGTGCCACATAATTAAATGATGGTGGTCCATTGTTCAACCCAAAACTCATAACTGTGAACACATAAGCACGAATTCTGTGATAAACGCCATTTTATGCTGATCTTCTTCAGCCACACTAATTTGATTGTACCCTAAAAACCCATCCAAAAAAATGTACATCTTGTGTCCTGCTACTGCATCCAATATGGCATCACAAAACGGCCTAGGAAAAGGATCAGTAATTTTTGCCGCATTTAACTTTCTATAATCCACACAAATTCTAAGTTTCCCATTCTTTTTGGGGACTACAATTATAGGAGAAAGCCAAGTCACTTGATTAATAGGTTTAATAAATCCGACAACCAATAGTTTATCAATTTCTTATTTCACTTGCTTAGCAAAATTTGGATTCATCCTATACCGCTGATGCACAACCGGCATTACATCCGTCTTCAAATTAATCCGATATTGATGTAAATCTGGATCTATGCCCTTAACTTGAGAATAATCCCATGCAAATACGTTTACATAATCTTTCAACAAACAAACAAGATCTTCCATAAACCAACCATCAATGGCCTTCCTAATTCTCACCATCTTAGGTTCAATTTCCTAAATTGACTTCCTGAAGCTCTTCCTCCTTTACCCTTGTTGAACCTGCATACTTGTGGTCATATATCCGTTCAACCAAACATATCACTTCTTTTTCCTGTTGTTCTAACTTCTATTGCATTGGAGTCTCCATACTTTTCTCAAACATCGTTTGTATTTGTACTCCTTCAAGCTGCTCACCCAAAATTGGCCCTTCTACTTTCTGCAGCATCGGATAATCCTTACTCAATATTGCTTCAACATCAACCTCCAATACCGGTACTATCATTGTATTTGCTTGCAAAAATTTTTCCTCTTCGTCATCTTCTAACTCATCCGCCAAATTAATAGTCTGAGCCATCAGTGCTTTATCCAGCACTGACATATTCCTTCTTCCTCGCATAGGGATTGTCACCTGCTTTTTCCCTTTTTTAATCATTACTACATTCAAATCCCAATCTTGCTTAACTTTAGCAACCCTGAACCAAGGTCTTCCTAACAACATTTTGTATGGATAAGCCGACTCAAACATCCTAATGACCACAAAATTTACCATAAATGACATTTCGGAAATAATGATCTGCTGCTGCTTCAGAATGCCCACATGTTGAACTCGAGTTTGGTCTGCCATCTTCACTTGAAACGGTGCCGGAGCCAATGCCCGTTTCCCCATTTCTTTAAAAATGTGCTCAGTTAATATATTCACCCCTGAGCCCCCATCAAGCAACACCTCATCAAATCGTCTTTGCCCAAACTGTACCTGAATTACTGGCACGACAAAATCTACATCCATTGGATCAATATTATTGGCCGATGTTGAGGGTGCCAACCTAAGTACAGGCTCCGAACGCTCACCCATCAGCTTCTGCAATAATTTCTCCTGAAACGCTCGTACCAAAGATAATAATTGGTCTAAAGACAACTATAATGGTGAGTTAATGATTATCTCAAACCAATCCTTATGGCCATCTTGCTTGGTTGCATTCTTGTTTTCAGTGGTTATTGATGGAACCATGCCCGAATCTTGGTCTTCTTTAGGGGGTTCTATAAATTTCACTTGTTTGTGTTGATCTTGCTGCACCTGTTTTTGCACTTTGTCCCTAACCTATCATTGTTCTTGCCAATTAATCAGACTTTTGTTTTTGGACCTTGTGATCACCAACACCTCCACATCTTTTGCTTTTCCGCATTGCTTACAATCAAAGCACCACGGAGAGTCATGTTTTGCATTCAGCATGTCTGATGAACTGTGAGCTACCTCCTTTCCATACTGCGGTTCTGGTAACTCAATGACTATAGCATTTGGTTGAGCAGCCTGCTGTCCCTGTTGCAGTTGTTGTCCCTGTTGATTAGGCTGATTGTATTGAATTACTGGTATACCCCTTTCTTCTTGATGTCTTACCCATAATGGACAATTAGGTCCCATCCAATGATCAGGTGCCGAACAATACCCACAAGGCATCACTCTTTGTTGGTCGCCCATGTTGATGACCTTGCTGATTATGTCCTTGTTGATTTTCTTGATGTCCTCATAAGGGTCTTGCTTGCTGCTGCCTCTGAAAATTTCCTCTCGCTTGCACCGGCATAGCCTGATTGACTGCCACCTCATTATCATTTCTATTTTCTTGCCGTGAACTTTGCCCTCTATTCTTAGGTTTGTACCAGCATTGGTGTGTTGTATGTACATCTTTAGCACAAATATCACAAAATCTCCTTTCCTTTGGAGCTACAATGGAATATCCATGTCTTTTTAACTTACTAATCCATGCTTCCTCTTTACTTTGCTTAGCCTTATGCTTGTGATGGCTACTCCCTACTACTTCTTCATCTTGGGTATCCGAGTCTGAATCATTTGAACTTTTGCCTGACTCTGATTCTGAATCAGAGCCAGCCTCTGAATTAGAATCCGAATGTCTCTTTCTTGCTCGTCCAAATCTTCTTTCCACACGTGCAGCTGCTAACACTAATATATCAAAGCCATTTGTAATATCCACACTTGCAACCGCATGTCTAATTGTGCTTCGTAATCCTTTCAAAAAATATCCTGCCAACATCTCGTTAGTAGGTCTTTCATTACCTTGCAATCGTTCCATTAAAGTCTTGAACTTCTGAGCATAATCTTCCACTAACATGGTTTTTTTTTATAGCTCTCAACTTCTGTAACACGTTGGAAGGAGTCTTCTCTTTTCTAAATCGTTGCAAAAATGCTATTTTTAATGCATCATATGTAGCAAAATGAGCAATACCATATTGACTCAACTAGCTCATAGCTTGTCCTTCCAACGTGGCAGCAAATTGCTAGAGCTTAATGTCAACCCCATAGATAGCTGGGTATCCATTAGCTATCCATTTTATCTCGAATTGAGCCACATGGCAATCAGCATCTTCTTTAGAGCTTCCTCTGAAATGAGCTGCTTTCACTTTGGGATTGGGAGGTGGTTGCGCCATTGGCTGTGGTTGAGGTGTATGCCTAGTTCTTTGACCGGTCCCCTCGCAAGTGGGTCAAACTGGAGTTGTCTTCTTACTCCTAGAGTTGCTTGTGTTAGGAATAGCGCTCCAAGTATACCGCCCACTAACCTTACCTATGCTGCACTTGTTTCTCCTTTTTCCTTCTCAGTTTCCAGATCTGCTTCCTCCTCAGCTTCGTACCAATTGTAAAATTCTGAGGATGACTCCACGTTCGCTGCTCTTGCCTGTGCTCTTGTAAAATACACTTTACCAAATCGTTTCCTTCTTTCCTTCATGCATTTCTTGCTTCTTTAGCAGTACAGTAGGATCACCAAATGTGTTGAGGTTCGAAAATCAACACATCACAAAATTAACTTTGAAATTAATCAACTTACTCACACTGGTCTTTGTCAAACTGAGAATCTATCTTCAACAGGCTTTCATTCTAGTATTACTTATACTACGTCAAAATCCTTAACTTCATCGAGCACACACTACAGAGTGAATGGAATTTCATGCCGCAATTCCACACATGTCTGAGCGAGTACTTCCGTCCACATTCCTCACACAACAAACACAATCTATAAGAAACATCTGCCAAAAGCTTCCAATTACAGAGATTTTACTATCGTGAATACAAGTATCTGCTTCAGAGTTTCATTCTTCGTAGAACAAACATCAAGCTGCTCCTGATTTTATGAGGTGCACTTCCTCCTGCAGTCGTGTTTCCTTCTTCCTTCGAACACTTCTTGTCGTCTCCACACCCATCAAGTGTAACGTCTTTCCCCTCTTATGACATCCACGCGAACTCCGATATAACTGTCTGTTAGAAATACGATACACCAAAAAATAGATATCCAACTAAGTAATGTCTAAATTTAACAATCTTTCATAATTCAAATTAATCATTTATCCTCCAGACTTTCTTGTCTTCAACAACGAGATGGCGGGGGGAAGCTAGGCTACGGGAAGCTACAGGGGCAGGTTGCAGCCTTCAAAGGATATTGAAATCCATGCCCGAACAAGCTCTAATTTGCAAGAAGCTTTCTTTGCATCAAGAGAGTTCTTCAGGAGCAGCCCTGCAAGCCTACGAATCTTAGTAGGCTTCTCATTATTTGCAAGTTCATGGGCTATGGATAAGAAAAAGATTGGAAATTTGTTCTTCAAGCTACTTCAAGTTATCTTTGGCCAACTTTCGAACGGATCCATCCAATGATTGGGCATTTAGGAGGATCTGGGTTACCTCAAAAGACATACTGACATAGCTTTCTCCTTCAACTCTTGATTTGTAAAGGATAGAAGATCAGAAACTTTCCAGGGTACCACAAAAAGACACCCACCTCACACGAAGGCAAGATTGTGAGGATCTCACAGTGTGGCTTCCGATCGGGGACTTTAGCACTCAAGATGAGAGAACGTTGAAATTCCTATGCAAGCCTCTTTCTCTCTCTCTCTCTCATTGAAGTCACTATAGAATCCTTTCAATAAAATTTTTGCAGGGGGAGGGGGGTGTGGGGAGGTGGGGGAAAGGGGGGGAGGGGGGGTGTGGGAGAAGGGGGGGGGGGGGTGTGTGGGGGAAGGGGGGAGGAGAAGGCAGGGGGTGTGGGGGAAGGTTGGCAATCGAGATAATGGAGAGAAATGCAATAGACAATCTGTTGGGTTGTAGGGTATGCACACACCCTCTATGGTGCATAAGAACCCTCCGTAGACCATGAGAAATAACCTTTTTGTATATATTTGGGTGTCACATATGAAAACTCTCCTAAGCACTCTCTAATATATGTTGAAAATTGGGTTTCACATGCGGAAGAGTGGTGAGCCCACAACCGAAGGTGTATAGATCTTATTTTTTCACTTCAAAAATTCTCACTTAATTTATTTGTACCTGTAGATAAGTGGCTGCACACAACTACAAGCTTATTTCCTCAGGAGTCATACATGGGTCACATGGGCAGTACATTCATTTCAAACAAGAGCATTACCTCAACACCTCAAACTCATTCACTTTCTTAGAGATCAACACGCATATGACTTAGCTTCAGCATCAAAGGCTTTTCACACACAATGATTACTATGCTCTTCACTTAGAGTGCTTCAACTTAATATTCCATTTATCCTTTGCCAGGCAACCTTATGTCAATTTGTCTTACACAGTTTACATCATCATTAATAACTTGTACATAAGATGCTTACAACAACTTACTGATATATCAAAACTCATAATACCATATGACCAGCAATGCCTAATGATAAAAACGATGTTAGCAACCTCCACAATATGGCATAGCTCTGCATATGTTTATATATCACACTAATGAATGATCCTTTGTATCCTGCAACAAAATATTTCTCATTATAACATATACAATGTGTATTGGATATTTCCTCGGCAGTATTGTACTTCAATAGGTCACATCATCAACATAATAGAATTTTATTGTGATCATGAGAAACATCTTCAGAATCTATCAATCATATCCACCATTATCAAAAACCTTCGGAACAGTTATCACATGTACTTTTCATCGTCATAAGAACACATAGCAACCCGTTTTCATAAAATACTCAAATACTGTGAATTTACGATTCTCGATACATGAACTAGGATAGAACATTTCTCTGCATATGACTTACTACTATGAGCATAAAATCTTGAGAGTTAATAGAATCCAGCTCATACATTTGTGTATGATTCATCCATATCTCCTATATGGTGTAAGTGCGTTAGGGAAGATAGTTGTACACATATATACACACTTCTCATACATACATTCGATAGTAATCTAATGCGCATATGATGCTCAATCCATTTCCAACCTGTGAATAGACTTTCACATCACCCTTACATATCATCTTAGGGAAGAAGTCATATCACTAATGCTTCCTCCATTGTGAGATACGAATAAACTTTTTCTCCTATAACAACACAGATAACTTATATATCACTTGCACTTTGTAACTTTCACTTTCCTACAACTGTATAGAGCTTAGAATGACTTCATAGAGTAACACACATTAGCTTGTCATGTGTGCTCATAAAAGAATAACATCTTATTACTTGTCATCAACATATCATAACAGAGAAAGCATGCGTTTATCATGTATGAGTATTGTACCTTTGTAGCGTCGACCTTTCTGTGAGTGTATATAGTTCAAAACGATCTCACATAGAACTCTATTTTCAATCCATAGTACAAACGATCCTGTAAGTTAGAAAGAGAGAACAGAACATAAAATATATTGCAATCAAATAAGAGTTTACACAGAGAGGAGTGTCCGCAGATTGACGTGACTTGCCGCTTCTATTCATTCTACCCTAGAGAGATATGAAGGATACTCTGGAAGGCCGCACCTAGTTTATGCATATGCATAGGTTTATATAGAAACATAATACCCGTGACTAATGTCCTTAAATCTAGTAAGCGATGATTAGATATATGCAAGTTGTTGAGTCACTCCTCACGTTAAGGAGAAAACAAAGGGCAAGTTGATTTCTACGTTCGTGACTTTCTTCTTGACTCAAGAGTTTATTTATATGATCAACTTTAAAAACTAAATAAGATAGAGTTCCTATGAGCAAGAAATTATGGGCATATTATAATCTAATGAAGAACATGGTTAGAAGGATATAAGAGGTTCCTCCACTGATGCTTAAAGCTTAATTGAAGCTTGCCACTTTTCAACACTCCCCCTCAAGCTTCAATGAGTAGTCCACGCGATGTGCCAAATAAAGTTCTCCTCGAAGCTTGCAACAATAGCTAACAATGCTTGAAGAAATTTCCATGGTGGCCTTCGCATCTGAATTTTTCGATGGAGTGCTTGCCTTCTCCCTTTGAAGAAGTTTGACTTCCATTGGCTTGAGAATTTCATCAAGCTTCTTCTCGTAGGAGTTCTTTGAAGATCTTTATAAGGATCTTCATCAAAAGCTATTTGAAGAGCAACCGAAGTTTCTCTCCAAGCTTTCATGAGATAGAAATAAAAGAATGGATGGGCTCTTGCCATCTCAAGGCCTTTCTCTTCTTCACTTGCTTGATTGTAGTCTTTCATGGCTTCATTTAGACCTTTCCTTTGCTTCATTCTTTGATATGAGAGCTTTGCATGCTCTTCTTTTGATGTCATAGGGTCTTCATCCTCAAAACCTGTCTGAAATACAAATAAAAAATTATTTGCATGATGCATAAGATCTCTTAGACTCTTACCATATCTTCTCTTCCCATTGTCTTCTTCTGTATTTTCTCTTTCTCTCTCTCTTGCTCCTCTCTCACTTTCTTCTTATCTTCCATGGCGGCTTTCTTTCTTTGAGTGTTCTCCTTTAGATTCAAATCATTCCAACTCACTATGAAGCTTCTTTCCTTGCTCTCATTGGTGGCTTCCTTCTTCTTCAGACTTCTTGCACTTTCTCCTTTGGTTGGACTATCCTTCAAGGTGGCTTCTTCAACTTCTTCATGGGCTGGTTTTGTCTTGACATAGTTGTTCTTTGGCCTTCCTTCTCTTCATCTTCAACTTCACTATTCTTTCTCTCTTTGTCTTTGATGGAATAGGTTGCTATGAGCTTTGCTAGCTCATCTTCTTCTTCAACAAAAGTTTGTCTTTGTGTTAAGGCTATTGTCCTTTGGCTTCTCTCCACTTCGTCTTTGATGGAATAGGCTACTATGAGCTCTCCTAGCTCATCTTCGACTTCAAAAAAAGATTGTCTTTGTGTTAGGGCTGCTGTCCTTTGACTTCTCTCCACTTGGTCTTCATTTTCCTCTTCATCTTTGATGGAATAGGCTGCTATGAGCTCTCCTAGCTCTTCTTCTTCTTTGACATGATCTCTCCCTTGCTCTTTGCCTCTTGCCATGGCTTTCAAGCCATTTTCTATGTCTCCCCCTTGGTCCTCAGCCCCTCCATGTGGCTGAAAATATCCATGAGAGTCTTCACACGACTCTTCCATATGCACTCCTTCAATAGGGTGTTCAAGGAACTCTTTCATAGTTCCTTCTTTATCTTCATACCTACACTTCCAAGACTTCTTGGTGGAAATCTGAAAACAACATAAACAAGAAGATTTTACATCCCATTTTGAAGCATTCCTTTGAGTAGTGACCTCCTTGGTGCTCCAAAAGTTTAGTGCTCTAACTCTCCATCGAGTGAGCTTCTTCAACCTTGCTGAAATCTTCATACCTTGGAAATCCCTTTGGCTTGAACTTTGTTGAGTAAGCCTTCTTGCTCAAACTCCCCTTGAGTGAGCAGTTCGAATACTCAAGCTCCTTTGATCGAGCTTTAGCACAAGCTACCTCCAATATTAGCTTGTCTTTGACCAGGGTGACTTTGGTGATGCCTCCTTGCTCACCTTCCTTCTTGAGTCCTTGACTCTTCCATTGGCACTCTTTACTTTGAAGTGAACCAGTTGTCTTGATCGAGGCCTTCAACAAAACAATAGAGCAATAAGGAACAGGAGATATACCTTAGGCTTTCTCTCAAGCCTTCTTCTCTTGTGAGATTCTCTTCTTAGCCTTCTCTTTTTAAAGCTTTTCCAAGCTTCCTTCTCGCAGCCTTCAAAGCTTCTCCCTTGAAGCTTTCTTTACTTGTGAAGCTTTCACAAAACTTTTCCTGCAACCCTCTTATTTGTGAAGCTTCCCTCTTGCAGCCTTCTTTATTTTTTAAACTTCCTTCTTGTAGTCTTCTTCCTGTTGGCTTCGTCTTGATAGATAGTCTTTCATTTGAACCTCTGATTGCTTGCAATGAACCTGTAGACTGCTTCAAACAATATCTCAAATGGTTAGTTACCCTTACTAGAGTATCTAAATATATATGTGACCTTGAGCTCTTCAAGCTCCGATGGGTTTCGTCAAACCTCCACTAGCCTCGATAGCTTTAGATAAGCTTGTAGGCAACCAAGGTTGGCTCTGATACCATGTTGAAAATCGGGTTTCGCATGTGGAAGAGTGGTGAGCCCACAACCGAAGGTGTATAGATCTTATTTTTTCACTTCAAAAATTATCACTTATTTGTACCTATAGATCAATGACTGCACACAACTACAAGCTTATTTCCTCATGAGTCATACATGGGTCACATGGGCAGTACATTCATTTACCACAAGAGCATTACATCAACACCTCAAACTCATTCACTTTCTTAGAGATCAACATGCATATGACTTAGCTTCAGCATCAAAGGCTTTTCACACACAATGATTACTATGCTCTTCAATAAGAGTTCTTCAACTTAGTATACCATTTATCCTTTGCCAGACAACCTTATGTCAATTTTTCTTAGATAGTTTACATCATCATTAATAAGTTGTGCATAAGATGCTTACAACAACTTGCTGATATATCAAGAACTCATAATACCATATGACTAGCAATGCCTAATGATAAAAACGATGTTAGCAACCTCCACAATATGGCATAGCTCTGCATATGTTTATATATCACACTAATGAATGATCCCTTGTACCCTGCAACAAAATATTTCTCATTATAACATATACAATGTGTATTGAATATTTCCTCGGCAGTATTGTACTTCAATAGGTCACATCATCAACATGATAGAATTTTATTGTGATCATGAGAAACATCTTCAGAACCTATCAATCATATCCACCATTATCAAAAACCTTTGAATAGTTATCACATGTACTTTTCATCGTCATAAGAACACATAGCAACCCGTTTTCATAAGATGCTCAAATACTGTGACTTTACAATTCTCAATACATGAACTAGGATAGAACATTTCTCTGCATATGACTTACTACTATGAGCATAGAATCTTGAGAATTAATAGAATCCAGCTCATACATTTGTGTATGATTCATCCATATCTCCTATATGGTGTAAGTGTGTTAGGGAAGATAGTTGTACACATATATACACAATTCTCATACATACATTTGATAGTAATCTAATGCGCATATGATGCTCAATCCATTTCCAACCTGTGAATAGACTTTCACATCACCCTTATATATTATCTTAGGGAAGAAGTCATATCACTAATGCTTCATTCTAAGATACGAATAAACTTTTTCTCCTATAACAACACAGATAACTTATGCATCACCTGCACTTTGTAACTTCCACTTTCCTGCAACTGTATAGAGCTTGGAATGACCTCTACAGTAACACACATTAGCTTGTCATGTGTGCTCATAAAAGAATAACATCTTATTACTTGTCATCAACGTATCACAACAGAAAAAGCATGTGTTTACCATGTATGAGTATTGTACCTTTGTAGCGTCTACCTTTCTGTGAGTGTATATAGTTCAAAACGATCTCACATAGAACTCTATTTTCAATCCATAGTACAAACGATCCTCTAAGTTAGAAAGAGAGAACATAACATAAAATATATTGCAATCAAATAAGAGTTTACACAGAGAGGAGTATCCGCAGATTGACGTGACTTGCTGCTTCTATTCATGCTACCCTAGAGAGATATGAAGGATTCTCTGGAAGGCCGCACCTAGTTTATGCATAGGTTTATATAGAAACATAATACCCGTGACTGATTTCCTTAAATCTAGGAAGCGATGATTACATATATGCAAGTTGTTGAGTCACTTCTCAGGAGAAAACAAAGGGCAAGTTGATTTCTACGTTCATGACTTTCTTCTTGCTTGACCCAAGAGTTTATTCATATGATCAAGTTTAAAAACTAAATAAGATAGAGTTCCTATGAGCAAGAAATTACAGGCACACTATAATCTGATGAAGAACATGGTTAGAAGGATATAAGAGGTTCCTCCACTGATGCTTAAAGCTTAATTGAAGCTTGCCACTTTTCAACAATATACCACTTATACTATAGTGTGGGAGGCCCTTAAATAGATTCACTTTTTTGCACATGAAAGGAATTTCCCACGTAGAAATCCCACGCATCCATATTCTTGGGATTTCTTAGTTAGAAAGAATATCTTGCAAGATAACAAAGAGATATGTTAGTTAGAGAGAGATCCACTTTTTGACTTTTCAAAGAAGCACATGGAGAATAGATCTTAGCCTATATATAGAAGCTCATTTTTGTAAAGAAGGGGAGCTTTTGGTTGACCTGCTCTCATGTAATATCTCTTATCAATGGAAGAGGCTCTCATTTACTCCAAGAATTGTTACATTTACATGTATTGTTGTCTTTGTGAGTGTGTGAGAGTGGTGTGTATGTGCATATGCATGTCTCTCCTTTATATGAGTAGAGTAGTTGCATTCTCTTGTATTTTCCTCATGGACTAGGATCCTTGACTCCCTATTCTCCTTGTTTTCAAGCATGAGGCAAATCATGGGGTTGTTGCCAATGGCTTGAACATGTGGGAGGTAGGGGTGGATGAGAGGAGAGTCACTCTTGAGCCTTCCTTCTTGCTTCCATGCAAGGTGGTAAGGGTTTTGGTCATTCCTTGCTACAATAATGGAATATAAAATGCATTGTGTAGGTTACATGCTAATCTTTGAGTTCTTACACGGTATATCCCTGTTTGTATGCAAAGTGATTGAACTTGATGCCATAGTATTATTTATAGAACGATATCTCCTTTGTCATATGAACTAAATTGGTAGATTGATACTGTAATAATGTTCTTGATTCCAAGAAATGGCATTAAGATAGTTGATATCATTGAGACATAAATATTCATGTGTGTTTCTTCACTGCCATTCGTCTATTTGTCTCTATTCATGTCTGGTAGAGACCTGAAAGGAAGGACTGAGCATGCTTGTGAAACTAACTACATAAGGACATGGATTATAAGGAGGTGCTGCTCGATTGGGTTAATATGCATGCCTTGCTAGGACCAACCATTCATTCTATGATATATTGTTGAAAAATTCTGACTATTGCCTTGATAAGGCAGAAAAAACCAGTGTGAAGATGTATTGAATACAATTCTGGTCAAGGTTTACAACTTCCCTATCTGGGGAGAGTCTGCACTAATTGCCCCATTTGTTCACAATATGTGTTACTCTAGGAGCCATGTATGATGCAAGACTTACAGGGTTGGGAGTCTATGTTGTTTTTCAAAATATCAATTGGATGCTCTGCAAAAGATAAGAATAGTATTTTTGGTACCTTGATTTGCATATCTGAATTGAGTTTTGGAGGCTTGGTGCTCCAATGACGTGGTGATTAGCTGACTGGCTATCCGACTAGGTCGTTTGGAACTTGAAACACATTGCAGAGGTCTTAGTATGAAGGAAGCTTGAAATCATATGGAATGTCTCTAGATAGTGTCGGATACTATGCACTAAGGGGTGTACTTTTCTTCAATAAGCTCTTTTTACTCAAGTACAGTGTGATCATGCTCATTACTGACTAGAAATGCTAGAAATGCATGAGGGGTATTTTCCTTTGCCTTTAATGATTACTTAAAAGACTGATTGTCTCCATGCCCTTTGAGCTTTCTTGACCTCAAGACATTGCAGCCTGCATAGTGGTATGCTTGCAGTAGACATTATGCAGATAAAGGTATATCTGGACTTTACTTTTAAGATTTGATGAGTCGTCTGGAGACTTGATTCTTGATTTTTCATGATTGCTTCCACATTACATTGGCAAATATTTTATTCGGTTTTCCACGTTTGGGAAATGACCAAATGTTTACTATACACTATGTACCAATGATATTATGGTTGACTCAGTGATCCTATCACCTTTGTATGTCTATACCCACATGAAACTCCATAAGACGATGCACTCCTTAGAGTCACCAAAAGTTCAACATTTGTCTCATGTTTTGTCACACCTACACCTGTTTGATAACACAATAAGTTTTAAAGTGGCATACGTAAGATGTGTAGATTTGGAGAACTATAAGGTTGTCTTGTTGATGGGCTCTTATACTATTTAAGTGTGAAAGTCACAAAGTTCTGAGTGCTTGTTTTTTGCTAGGGTTTTTCCTTGTGTCCCGGATCTACATCTTTGTGCATATTCTAATTGGAACCACACCTACATGCAACAACCCTATGAGGTTTCTAAATTCACCATTTCCTTACTGGATGTATGGCTAGTACTCATGTTGCCCTAATATGTTTCTAATAATTGCTCATTCAAGTGCAATCTCTTGCATTGTTGGGTCCAACATAGTAAATGTCGTGTTTCATCAATTGTTGCAGAGCTTTGCGGTTCTATTTTCATGTACTATATAGGTTGTAGAAAGGTGGTGCCTAAATTGTCCTTGGATCATCTTTTTCATGCATCATCACCATGGGTAGAGCTTTTGAGCTCTTGGTTTTTTGCTAAATAACTTCATAAATGTAGATCTTCATTTGCTCTGAAAGTGCTCAAATTTGTCTATATACTATAGGCCAAAGAAGGGGATGGTTGTGGCTCCTGATTTTTAGGGCCAACTATTGATCCAAAGGTTGTCTCTAGTCTTTGCACATGACCAATCATAGTGTTAGAAATAACTTGTGAAATGTGAAACATCACCCTTAGATTCCTCTCTTCCCAATTATAAATTTTCGACTTCATGCTGGAGTAATGTTAGGATCTTGAGGCTCGATCTGTTCTGGATCATCTCTAGTAACTAGACTCCAAAAAACTTTACCTTTAAGGTAGTTTGTCATTCTATACCTCCAAGAATGAAATTTTTTTTTATCTAACTTCTCAACTTGTTGTCCTAAATAAGCCATTGAAGACTTCCAAGTTTGAAGTTTACCTCAGATATGTTGTGACCTCTTTCTTCACTTTACAAAGCTCCCTCTTGATTTTCAGCTTCTTCTTTGCTTCAATTTAGTTACAGTGCTTTTCCTCTTCAAGCTCCAATGCTCTAGTGTTGGGCTCTGATACCAAGTGTTGGAGAATTCCTCTCCTATGCACAAGGAAAAGTGTAGAAGAGCTTCTTATGATCAATACTTTTACCTATAGCTGATTCTTAAAAGAATACTCGAATCAACTTAAGAAGACAATGAACTTGAAACTTTCAAAACTCAAAGTAGACACTAATAGCTTTCAAATGCGATATCAACACTCAATTTGGGGTAGTTTTGGTTTGGCAACTCTTTGCCTCAAAACAGGCTGTTTGTCCACTCAGTTGGGCTAAAAACTAGACTTCACTAAAAACTACATAACTCACAGAGCATGGGAAATCTCATAAAACTATTTTAGAAAAAGCAAGTGTTGGAGCAAGTCTATGACAAGCCTACGTATTGGCTTGAGTCCCACAAATTCAAAGAAGAAGCCTTAAAATGAAGACAATGTAAAGTTCACTTGTGAACTACCTCTTGTAACTTTTGAAGACTTTACTTACTGTGAAATTGAAAGAATAATAAGTGTTTGAGTTCACTTGATCAAAAAGGAAAGAGGAGCCACGAATTCGTGATTTGTGGTAGATAGAGAATCAAATCAATCACTAATTGATTGGAGAGTGATTGAGGGAAGTTAGCCTCCTATGCTCAACTCTAAATAGATGGCAGCTTTAGTTGTGGTTAGAGAGACCTCAGAGAAGACCTCGAAGATCTGAGCTTTATGCCATATCAAGGTGTGGTTTCAAGGCACACATATGTATCAGTAAGTCCATTGTATTGTGAAATTAATATACTTTCATTTTCATGTTCATTTGAGTTCATATTTCCATGTTCTTGTGAACTATACTACTCATTGCCATATCTCTCAGTTTTCTCAGTCAGATTGCAGAGATGGTTTCTCTGAGCTCAGTGCATCATTTTCAGTTATTTAACTTGTAAAGTTAGCTCTATAAGTCTACTATATGCTCACAAATTTTCACTTCATTTGAGTGTTTCAAGCTTCAATTATGCTCCGTTGAAGTCAACCCTATCTGTTCATTTTCACTTCTCTGTCAGGTACCCCACTTTTTTACTCATCTTGTCAGAGCTGTTTCGCAGTGTGTACTTACCCAAATTCAATGATTTAAGCTTGTTGGATTTCGCCTACTATCTAGTATAAGCATACAAATTTGCATAATCATTGGATTCTCAAATCTTGAGGTATGTTCATTTTTCTGCTCACTGGTCTCATTACCGTAGAAACCCGTGAAAATCGGGATGATATCATCACTTGTTGAACATCATTCTTAGTGTGTGGTTCATTATTTTTTATGAGATTACTCTTCAAATTTAGCTCTTTAAGTTAACTAGACTTCCCTAAAAGGAATTAAGCTAATTGCTGCTATGCTCAGAGAATTATGCAAAACACTGAACAGGTGTATGAACCAAAATAGCAAGTTCTTCACCTCTGACCTAACTCAAACTTATCTGTTTTGATCTATCTTTTTGAGAGTGATCTTCCAAGGTACACAGGGTGTCTAACACATCAATTGGCAAGCTACAAGGGCCCACCACATACTCCTAGAGTTCACTTGCCTGGTGTAGATCAAGGATTTTGCAACACCTCTTCATCTTCAAGCACATACCTATCCATCTCTTCACAGTGGTATCAGAGCAAGGATGGCACATGGATTTCCTTCATCATATGACAAATTGGATAGAGGTAACTACTCATCTTGGTCATTAATAATGGAATCTTATCTGTGAAGAGATGGATAGGTATGTGCTTGAAGATGAAGAGGTGTTGCAAAATCCTTGATCTACACCAGCCAAATGAACTCCAGGAGTATATGGTGGGCCCTTTTAGCTTGCCAATGGATGTATTAGACACCCTATGTACCTTGGAAGATCACTCTCAAAAAGATAGATCAAAACAGATAAGTTGGAGTTAGCTCAGAGGTGAAAACTTGCTATTCTTGGTTCATACACCTGTCCAGTGTTTTACATAATTCTCTGATCACAGCAGCAATTAGCTCAATTCCTCTTGGGGAAGTCTAGGCAACTTAAAGAGCTAACTTTCAAGAGTAATCTCATCAAAAATAATGAACCACACACTGAGAATGAGTTTTAACAAGTGATGACATCATCCCGATTTTCACGGGCTGCTACAGAAATAGACCAGTGAGCCGAAAAATCCACATAACGCAAAATGTAGGAATCCAATGATTATGAAAATTTGTATGGTTATACTAGACCGTAAGCTAAATCCAACAAGCTTTAAATCACTGAATTTGGATAAGTAACCACTGAGCAATGGCTCTCACAAGATGCGTAAAAAAGTCCAGTAACTGACAGAGAGGTGAAGATGAACAGACGCTGTTGACTTCAAATGAACATAACTGAAGATTGCAACATCCAAATGACATGAACATTTATGAGCATATAGTAGACTTATAGAGCTAACTTTACCAAGTTAAATCTCTGAAAATGATGCACCAAGATCAGAGAAAACATCTCTGCAAGCTGACTGAGAAAAACTGAGAGTAATGGCAGTGAGTAGTACACTTCACAAGAACATGGAAAGATGAACTCAAATAATCATGAAAATGAAAGTATATTGCTTGTACAATACAATGACTTACTTATACATATGTGTGCCTTGTAATCACACCTTGATATGGCATAAAGCTCAGCTCTTGGAGGTCTTCACATAGGTCTCTCTAACCACGACTAAAACTGCCATCTATTTACAGTTGAGTTTGGGAGGCTAACTTCCCTCAATCACTCTCCAATCAATCAATGATTGATTTGATTCTCTACCTACCACAAATCACGAATTCGTGGCTCCTCTTTCCATTCTTGATCATGTGGACGCAACCACTTAAGATTCTCTTACTTTTACATTAAGTAAACTCTTCAAAAGTTACAAGAGGTAGTTCACAAGTGAACTTTACATAGTCTTCATTTTAAGGCTTTTTCTATGACTTTGTGGGACTCAAGCCAATACTTAGGCTTGTCATAGACTTGCTCCAACAGCTCCCCCTCAAGCCAAGTATGCTTGAGGTCTTCAATCTTCCAAGATTACCTGCAAACCAATCATAGCCTTGAATTTGCAAAGCTTTGTACCATCCAATGCTTTGGTTAGAATATCTGCACATTGTTGATGAGTGGACACATATGATATTTGAATCTCTTTGCTTAGAACCTTCTCTCATACATAGTGATAATGAAATTCAATATGTTTAGTCCTTGCATGAAAAATAGGATTAGCAGCCAAGTGAATAGAACTCATATTGTCACCAAAAATAGTTGGAGTTCCAAACTCCAATCCAAGATCTTTGAATAATGTCTTCATCCACATAGCTTCTTGTGTAGCTATAGCAAGACCTCTATATTCAGCTTCAGTAGAAGAGAGAGCAACTGTGGGTTGCTTCTTGGATGACCATGAAATAAGCTTTGAACCTGCAAAGGTAAGATAACCTGAAGTGCTCCTTCTATCTTCCTTGGAGCCAGCCCAATCTGCATCAGAAAATAGCTTCAAACCTAAATCAGATACATAAGGATAATAAAGTCCTTCATTTATGGTTCCTTTGAGATACTTGAGAATCCTTTTGGCAGCATCCATATGTGGTTTCCTTGGTGTGTGCATAAATTGGCTTAGCACACTCACACTGTAACATATATCTACTCTTGTCAATGTGGCATAGTTGAGACTACCACTAGACTTTGATATGATGTGATGTCCTCTATGAGTTCACCTTCATGTGAGCTCAATTTGTGATTGACCTCCATTGGAGTACCTGCAATCTTACAATCTTGCATCTTGAATTTTGCCAACATGTCCTTAATGTACTTTCTTTGAGTGAGAAACAAACCATGATCTTTGTAGACAACTTCCAAACCTAGGAAGTAGGTAAGTGAACCCAAATCACTTATCTTGAACTCTTCTCTCATCTGATCTTTGATCTTCTTCATACCATCTGCATCATTTCCTGTCAATATAATATCATCTACATATACACATAGGTAGATGACCTCGGAATTACTCTTTTTAATAAAGAGTGAAGGATCTGCCTTGCTTGGTTGAAAGCCTTTGTCCTGCAAGAATGAAACAAGCCTGAAATTCCAAGCTCTTGGAGCTTGCTTGAGACCATACAATGCTTTGTTAAGTTTACACACATAATCAGGATAAACTTGATTCTCAAAACCAGGTGGTTGTGCCATATATACCTCTTTTGTTATCCAACCATTCAAGAATGCATTCTTTACATCTAGTTGAAGTATCTTCCAATTCTTGGAAGAGGCAATACTAAGCAAAACCCTAATAGTAGGCATCTTTGCCACATGAGAGAAAGTCTCCTCATAATCAATTCCCTGAGTTTGTGTAAAGCCTTTTGCCACAAGCCTTGCCTTATACCTGTTAATTGAACCATCAGAATTCTTCTTGAGTTTATAGACCCATCTTGAGCCTATTACCTTCATGGATGAAGTCTTGGGCACCAAATCCCAAGTGTTGTTTTCCTCAAGTGCTTCAATCTCTTCCTTCATTGCATGCTTCCATTCTGTTTTTGCTTTGGCCTCTTCAAATGATGATGGCTCCTCTTGGTTTATGTCCTGTGCTATGTAGATAGAATGTTTAGTTACTAATGAGGTGTCAAACCCATACCTTTCTGGTTTTTTCTTTTCCCTCATAGATCTTCTTAGGCCATGATGTGATGATTTTGCCTCATGTCCAAGTTCCTGCAATTTTGCTTTACCTTTAGACTTCCATGCTTTGACCTTTTCCATGTGAGATTCTTCATCATCCTCTGAGGTGTCTTGTTCTTCAATCTTTGGTTGTTCTCTACCAAGCTTTGGAAAATCTTCTTCAAGATTATATGGTAAATTGACCTTCCTGCATGAATCTTCATACCATGAATTGTTCTCATCAGAAACTACATCTCTGCTTACCAAGAATCCTTTGTTGGTAGGGTTGTATAACCTATAGCCCTTTTGATTGTTGTCATATCCAATAAATACACACCTTTCTGCCTTTGGATCCATCTTGCCTCTAACCTGTGAAGGAACATGAGCAAAAGCAATACATCCAAAAATTTTACAATGATCTAAGCTTGGTCTTCTTCCATTCCAAGCCTCATATGGAGTCATCCCATCAAGGGATTTTGAAGGCAACCTGTTAATCAAGTAAGTGGCTGTAGATACAGCCTCGGCCCATAAGCAATTAGGTAAATGCTTTTCATTTAACATAGACCTTGCAGCTTCAACAATTGTCCTATTCCTCCTTTCTGCCACTCCATTTTGCTCAGGAGTGTACCTTGTAGTTACCTCTCTTTTGATTCCTCTTTCTTGAAGAAAAGAATCAAAATCATGGGAGAAGTATTCTCCCCCTCCATCTGACCTTAGCCTTTTTAGTGATTTACCTGTTTGATTCTCCACAAGAGCCAAATATCTTTTGAAACATGAAAAAACTTCATCTTTGTGTTTCATAAAGAATAGGATAGTCCATCTGCTGCAATCATCAATAAAGGAAACATAATACCTTGATCCAGATATTGAAGCTTCCTTGCTAGGTCCCCATACATCTGTATGAACCAACTCCAAGAGATCTCCATGCATATAACCTTTCTTCATGAATGGTAACCTGTGAGACTTTCCAAATTGACATGCACTGCACTTATAAATCATATGTTGTTTCGACAAATTAGGAAGTCCAAGTACACTTTGGTCCCTGCAGATTTGCTTTAATGACCTTTCACCAATATGTGCTAACCTTTTGTGCCATACTTCCAATTCTGTGAGTGTCTGACTACCATAATTAAAGAGAGCAATGTTTCTAGTGTCCTGTAATTCAAATGTGAACAATCTACCTGTCTTTTCACCTTTTGCAATTCTTCTGAATCCTTGACTTGGATCTTCAACAAATGCTCCTGCTTTTGTGAACCTGACATAGAGTACCTTACTGAGTAGGTTGATGTTTCCATCAGGTGCTTTGACATTGCCTATTTTCTCCACAGGATGTTTTGTATCATCTCCTGTTTGTACCTCATGCTTATTCCTTGGATCTTCTAAATCTGATAGGAGTGCCACATTTCCTGCCACATGATTTGAACAACCTGAATCTATGTAGAAAACATGCTCATCAAATTTACCTTGTGGCATAGCCATGTTCATGATCAATAATGAATCCTCTTTGTTTGAGTCTCCTGTGTAGTTATTGTAGTCTCTCCTTCCTTTGTAGCCTCCTTGATAGTTTGAATGATTGTAGTTGTTGTAGTTGCCATGGTAGTTGTTGAACCTTCCTCTTGAGTAGCCATAACTTCCTCTATTGTATCCTCTGCCTCTTTGATTCCTAGAATTCCTAAAGCAATTTTCAGTTGTATGATTAGTTAATCCACAAATAGAACATGAGTTGGAGTCTTGGGATCTCCCCTTGCCTTGTCTACCTCCTCTTCCTCTACCTCTGCCATGTCTTCCTCTACCTGCATAGTTAGCTTGATATGTACCTGCTTCATCATCCACTTTCTTTGCCTTTCCTTTGTTATCTTTAGACTTGCTTTTATCCGTGTATAAAGCTGAAGATTGATTACCTTTAGAGCTTTCTCCATTTTTGATAAGCTTTGCCTCTTGAGTAAGTAGTTGTCCAATGAGTGTGTTGAAATCAGGTACATGCATGTCCATGTACAAATCCATAGCTATGGTGAATGCTTCCCACTTATCATCTGCCTTCAAGCCATTGATGACCTGCCTTACAATTTGCTCTTCATCTATTACCTCTCCAATGCTTCCCAACTGATCCGCTATGTCCTTGAGCTTTCTGACAAAATCAGTCACATTTTGTTTGGGAGCCTTCTTGAGGTTGTGAACTCCAGCCATAGTTGATGCTTCCTAGCTTTGGTACTTGAAGAAAAGAAAGCTTCAAGTGCATCCCACACTTCCTGAGATGTCTTACAACTTCTAATGTGAGGCAACAAAAAATCTGAGATAGAGTTGAGGAGATAAGACCTTGCAAGTGCATCCTTGGAGCACCATGTGCTCAATCTTTCTTGCTCTTCTTGTGTTGGTTGACTTTTGTTCCTGAAACTTGGCATAACTTCATCTCCAGCCACATAACCATATAAACTTCTACCTTGGAGATAGGCTTCCATTCTTAATGACCAAGCTGAGTAGTTACCTCTGTCTAATTTGTCAATTGATGAAGGAAATCCATCTGCCATGTTGTCCAACCTTGCTCTGATACCACTGTGAAGAGATGGATAGGTATGTGCTTGAAGATGAAGAGGTGTTGCAAAATCCTTGATCTACACCAGCCAAATGAACTCCAGGAGTATATGGTGGGCCCTTTTAGCTTTCCAATGGATGTATTAGACACCCTATGTACTCAAAAAGATAGATCAAAACAGATAAGTTGGAGTTAGCTCAGAGGTGAAAACTTGCTATTCTTGGTTCATACACCTGTCCAGTGTTTTACATAATTCTCTGATCACAGTAGCAATTAGCTCAGTTCCTCTTGGGGAAGTCTAGGCAACTTAAAGAGATAACTTTCAAGAGTAATCTCATCAAAAATAATGAACCACACAATGAGAATGAGTTTTAACAAGTGATGACATCATCCCGATTTTCACGGGCTGCTACAGAAATAGACCAGTGAGCAGAAAAATCAACATAACGCAAAATGTAGGAATCCAATGATTATGAAAATTTGTATGGTTATAATAGGCCGTAAGTTTAATCCAACAAGCTTTAAATCACTGAGTTTGGATAACTAACCACTGAGCAATGGCTCTGACAAGATGAGTAAAAAAGTCGGGTACCTGACAGAGAGGTGAAGATGAACAGACCCTGTTGACTTCAAATGAACATAACTGAAGATTGCAATATCCAAATGACATGAAAATTTATGAGCATATAGTAGACTTATAGCACTAACTTTACCAAGTTAAATCACTGAAAATGATGTACCAAGCTCAGAGAAAACATCTCTGCAAGCTGACTGCAAAAAACTGAGAGTAATGGCAGTGAGTAGTACACTTCACAAGAACATGGAAAGATGAACTCAAATAATCATGAAAATGAAAGTATATTGCTTGTACAATACAATGACTTACTTATACATATGTGTGCCTTGTAATCACACCTTGATATAGCATAAAGCTCAGCTCTTGGAGGTCTTCACATAGGTCTCTCTAACCACGACTAAAACTGCCATCTATTTATAGTTGAGTTTGGGAGGCTAACTTCCCTCAATCACTCTCCAATCAATCAATGATTGATTTGATTCTCTACCTACCACAAATCACGAATTCGTGGCTCCTCTTTCCATTCTTGATCATGTGAACTCAACCACTTAAGATTCTCTTACTTTTACATTAAGTAAACTCTTCAAAAGTTACAAGAGGTAGTTCACAAGTGAACTTTACATAGTCTTCATTTTAAGGCTTTTTCTATGACTTTGTGGGACTCAAGCCAATACTTAGGCTTGTCATAGACTTGCTCCAACATTATCTCCAAGGTAGAAGTTTATATGGCTATGTGGCTGGAGATGAAGTTACGCCAAGTTTTAGGAACAAAAGTCAACCAACACAAGAAGAGCAAGAAAGATTGAGCACATGGTGCTCCAAGGATGCACTTGCAAGGTCTTATCTCCTCAACTCTATCTCAGATTTTTTTTTCCTCACATTAGAAGTTGTAAGACATATCAGGAAGTGTGGGATGCACTTGAAGCTTTCTTCTCTTCAAGTACTAAAGCTAGGAACCATCAACTATGGCTGGATTTCACAACTCTCAAGAAGGCTCCCAAACAAAATGTGATTGATTTTGTCACAAAGCTCTAGGACATAGCAGATCAATTGGGAAGCATTGGAGAGGTAATAGATGAAGATTTGTAAGGCAGGTCATCAAATATGGCTTGAAGGTAGATGACAAGTGGGAAGCATTCTCCACAGCTATGGATTTGTACATGGACATGCATGTACCTGATTTCAATACACTCATTGGACAACTACTTACTCAAGAGGCAAAGCTTATAAAAAATGGAGAAATCTCTAAAGGTAATCAATCTTCAGCCTTTTATACTGACAAAAGCAAGTCCAAAGAAAACAAAGGAAAGTCAAAGCAAGTGGATGATGAAGCAGGAACATATCAAGTAAACTATGGAGGTAGAGGAAGACATGGCAGAGGTAGAGGAAGAGGAGGTAGACAAGACAGGGGGAGATCCCAAGACTCCAACCCATGTTCTATTTGTGGACTAACTAATCATACAACTGAAAATTGCTTTAGAAATTCTAGGAATCAAAGAGGAAGAGGATACAATAGAGGAAGTTATGGCTACTCAAGAGGAAGATTCAACAACTACCATGTCAATTACAACAACTACAATCATTCAAACTATCAAGGAGGCTAGAAAGGAAGGAGAGACTTCAATAAGTACATAGAGGACTCAAACAAAGAGGATTCATTATTGATCATGAACATGGCTATGCCACAAGGTAAATCTAATGAGCATGTTTTCTACATAGATTCAGGTTTCTCTAATCATGTGGTAGGAAATGTAGCTCTCCTATCAGATTTGGAAGATCCAAGGAATAAGCATGAGGTACAAATAGGAGATGACATGAGACATCCTACGGAGAAAATATGCAATGTCAAAGCACCTGATGGAAACATCAACCTACTCAGTAAGGTACTCTATGTCCCTACCATTACAAAGAATTTGATAAGTGTTGGGCAGATAGTAGAGAAAGGATTGCAAGTCAGGTTCACAAGAGGAGGAGAATATGTGGAAGACCCTAGCCAAGGGTTCAAAAGACTAGCAAAGGAAGAAAAGACGGGTAGACTATTCACCTTTGAGTTGCAAGACACAAGGAACATAGCTCTCTTCAATTATTGTAATCAAACACTCACAGAAGTAGAGGTATGGCACACGAGATTGGCACATATTGGTGAAAGAGCATTAAAGCAAATTTGCAGGGACCAAAGTGTACTTGGACTCCCTAACTTGTCAAAAGAACACATGATTTAAAAGTGTAGTGCATGTCAATTTGGAAAGTCTCACAGGTTACCATTCATGAAGAAAGGTTATATGCATGGAGATCTCTTGGAGTTGGTTCATATAGATGTATGGGGACCTAGAAAGGATGCTTCAATATCTTGATCAAGGTATTATGTATCCTTTATTGATGATTGCAACAGATGGACTATCCTATTCTTTATGAAACACAAAGATGAAGTTCTTTCATGTTTCAAAAGATATTTGGCTCTTATGGAGAATCAAACAGGTAAAGCACTAAAAAGGCTAAGGTCAGATGGAGGGGGAGAATACTTCTCCCATGAGTTTGATTCTTTTCTTCAAGAAAGACGAATCAAAATAGAGGTAACTACAAGGTACACTCCTAAGCAAAATGGAGTGGCAAAAAGAAGGAATAGGACAATTGTTGAAACTGCAAGGTCTATGTTGAATGCAAAGCATTTACCCTGACTGAACAAAGCATCGGTCTAGGTCGGCAAAAATGCTTCTTGTAAATAAAAATCATTAGCTAATGCAGCACCTCTCTGCTGCTTCACATCCGCAATTTGTGCATCAATTCGAGACAATCTCTTGGCTTGAGCTCCTAGCTGTTTCTCTCTGCGTTCCAATTCCTGAGCTTGATATTGAATTGTCCTATAATATGCATCCCTTTCTTTCATAATCCGTGCTAATTCCTTCTTAAGTTGAATGGTCAGACTCGTCTGTGCTTTTAGAGCAGAATATGCCTGAAAAAGATCGACAGAGGCGGCCTATAATTCGGCAGTAGTCTGCTTAGCCAAATTAGCCATTTCTTCTCCTCTCTACACGACCTCATCAAGCTCGGTGAAAGTTTCTTCTAAAAGGTTACCGAGAGCAATCCGTGCATCCTCCTTATCCTGTACTAACTGATTGAATTGCTTGATTTCTTCATCACGAGCAGTTAACAAAACATCCTTGGCTTTTAACTCAGCCAATGCTGCATCTCTTTGAGCAATGAGATTATCCTGCTCTGTAAGCCGAGCTTGAAGTTGCTGGAGTTGAACCAGTTGGATTTTGTTTGGTCGCCTCCGTTCTGTCAATCACAGCTTCAACCAAGCCAATAACTTCGTTAAGAACTTCTGCAATAATTTCCTTCACAGCTTCTTGAGTCTGCTAATGAGAATCCTCCCGAGAAGAAACTTCTTCAGAGTCTTCGGTGTGGGCACCTTGTTCCTGCTGCTTAATTGGAGAAGAAGGGTTGGAAGAATCGACATGAATGGATGTAGCGGTGTCGTGGAAGACTTCTTCTTCATTGCCAGTCATTGATCCTTGCACCTGGCTCTTAGAGGGACTTATACCTCTGCGTTTCCGGTGAAGAAGTTGAAACAGATCCTCATCATCATCCTCTGCATCCTCAAGCACTTGAGCAGATTCTTCATGGAACAAGATGGGAGCGGTTGGAGGCGGTTGCGTAGCTTGGAGCACCGGAAAAAGAAAAGTAAGAATATGGGGTAGACGAGAACGTGGAAGGTCACCCTTATTGACCTGTTTGATCACCGCGACACATTCACGGTGAATGCACCGGAAATAGAAAAAGCAAAATTGACAGACTCGCAAGAATCCATGTCTATCATCGAATAGAAGGGGTGTGAGATACCGTAAGTGAGTTTTTGCAAATTCAAAATAGCGACTAAAAATTGCAGACCGGTACGCTCTGGTTGAGGTCTACACAGAATGGCGTACTCATTAGATGAGTGCTGGGGAAATAACTCTTTCATGGTGGCTACAGGAAGAAGTGGACCATTCTCCAATCCTTCCATGGGGAGGCGGAAATCTTTAGCAAACGAAGCTAAAGTGATAACAACGCGGGATGGGAAAGAGGCTATGGGCCAACACTGCTCTGTAGCAGGTGTAGAGGCGATGGCAGCAATGATTTGCACATAGAATGGTTGACATTCCACTGAATGCCAGGCCAATTCAGCGAAATTCAACAAACCGCGAGTGCGCAAGTACTCCCTTACTTCAGGAGTGAGTCCTGCATGGAAAGTAGCGACATTCGCTAAAGCTTCCATGACGCGCACAAGTAAGCACAAAAATACAGACGACAAGGAACGCACAATCACACAAACACAATAGCGATTAACAAGAAAAGGAACAAGATTAAGTAGTCACACAAGCAACATTAGGCCGTCGAAAACCTTAATCATCACGCGATATTGGAAAGATATCCGTCATAATTACGGTATGCATGTAGGAGAAGAAACAGTAACACAGGGCAGTGGTTAATCATAATTAAGTACCATAACAAGGAGATTACGGTCAGTGGTCAACCGAAATACGGGGAAAGAAATTAAAAAAAAACAAAGAACACATCAGCGGTGATTAGGATGTTGGTGATATGGGCGTAGCTTAGAACCATTAACCACTTTTGGGAGACGAACTCCGATTAAGGTGACCAACCAAAAAGTTGTGGGTCCCACTTGGTCAGCAATCCGGTATGGACCAAACCACCGTAATTTAAATTTTCCAGCAGATCGATTTGCTTTAGAATTATAAAATAAGATGAGTTGATCAACTTTAAAGACAGGGGTTTTTAGAAAGCGGTCATGTGTACATGCTTGACGAAGCTGCACTTCTTGAAGTACCAGAAAACTTTCCCAGTGCTGTTCATCCAATGACCTGAGCGTATCCAACCGAAATGGCAACGATTCTTCTGGTAGCAATTTCTGAACTAAGGCAACACATAGACTCGGCACTACTACTTCCATTGGTGCAATAGCTTCCAATCCATAAGCTAGTTTGAACGGGGTCATGCCAGTAGCTACCTTGTACATAGTCCGGTAAGCCCACAAAAATGCAGGTAGTAACGGGTCCCAACATTCCAGACAGTCCAAAAGCAATTTGCGGAGCATAGTCAACAAAGTCTTATTGGTACTTTTCGCCAAACCATTGGCACAGGGATAATAAGGCGAGCTGAATTTGTGGACAATCTGAAATGTCTCGGTCAATACTTGCATTAAGTGGTTAGCAAAGTGTGTACCTTGGTCCGTAATGATTTCTAGAGGCAACCCATAACGAGGAAAAACATCCTTCATCACGCATTTAGCCACCGAAAGTGCTCTGGCGGACCGTAATGCCCAAGCCTCTGCCCACCGAGTGGCATAATTGGTACAAATCAGTATGTAGCGATTGTTGGTGACGGTCGCGGGTGGTGTTATTGGGCCAATAAAATCTAGACCCCACTTCTGAAAGGGTTCCACAGGTAAGACAGGTTGAAGAGGAAAGAAGTGCCACTGTAATGGTTGTCGAGACCGTTGACAGGTATCACACTGCTGCACAAATTGTGTCACATCTTTGTACATGGTAGGCCACCAAAGCCTACTTTGCAGAATTTTACGGTGAGTAAGCTTAGCTGCAAAATGTCCACCCGAGGGTAATGAATGAGCCATGGAAATAACGGATTCGGCTTCATGTGGTGGAATACAATGAAGTAAAACACCAGTAGGATCCATGTAGTACAGTTGATCTACAATCAACCGGAATCGACGACTGTAAACTGCAAATTTCCACCGCAGAGTAGGGGGAGTTTGAGGAGGAAGGCACCCATCAGTTAGAAAAGTTAGTAATATATCGTAGTATATAGGGGGTACAAGAGGTTCTGTAGATTCTTCAAGAGTTGGCACAATAGCGTAAATTGCCGGTGTAGTGTCATCAACCCCCACCGGAGCTTCACCGGAATCCAACCGAGATAGAAAATCTGCCAAGGCATGTGCTGTGTCGGGTCGATGAATAAATTCATAGTCGAACTCCTGTAATAATAGAACCCATCGATCCAAGCGACCACCTAAATGTTGCTGTCGGACCAAATACACAAGTGCGGCAGGATCCACGTGGAAGGTGAATTTTCGGCCCAACAAATAATGGCGGAACTTCTTCACAGAATACACCAACCGAAGACATTCTCTTTTGGTCACTGAGTAGTTTCTTTCAATAGGGGCTAATCGATGACTTGCATAATATACAGGCCGAAACCATTTGTCAGTATGCTGCATGAGTACGCTACCAATAGCTATGTCCGATGCATCCACAAAGACATGGAACGGACGTTCCCAATCAGGTGGTTGCAAAATTGGGGCCTGCGTCAATAACACCTTTAAACGATAAAATGCATTTTGGCACTCCGATGTCCAATCATACTGCCGCGGAGCACTAGTCATAAGCCGATTATGCAGTGTTGCTAAATGATCTAACCACCGTAAATGTTGGCCATGCCACTGGATTTGGCCCAGGAAGCGCATAACTTCTTTCGGTGTCGTAGGGACTGGTGCCTCCAACATGGCTGCGACTTTATCCGGATCGACTTGTATCCCTTGTGCAGAGATAATATATCCAAGTAGTTTGCCACAAGAGACCGCAAAAACAGACTTTGTCGGATTCAAGCATAATCAGTATTCGCAACATTTTTCAAAGCAGCACCGTAAATGATACAGGTGCACCACAGTCTTGCCAAATAAGGAAAAGTCGTCTAATAGTATACTTGCATAAAAGTAGTCAAGTAGGGTGAAAAAACTTCTCGCATACATCGTTGAAATGTACTTGGAGCATTCCTTAATCCAAACCACATTACCGTACAAGCATAAACACCCCAGTTCATGATAAAAGTTGTTTTAGGTATGTCTTGTTCTGCGATCCTCACCTAATTATAGCCACTATATCTATCCAAAAATGAATACATCTCGTGCCCTGCCACCCTGTCGAGCATTGTGTCCAAAAAGGGTAGAGGGAATGGATCCGGGACTGTGGCAGCATTCAGTTTCTGGTAATCAACACAGATGCGCATCTGTTTATTTTTCTTCGAGATGATCACGATTGGTGATATCCATTCAGCATGCTCGATTGGGACAATGAATCCCACCTTCAATAACTGATCGAGTTTTGCTTTGACCTGTGCTATATAATTGGGGTTCATTCGATAACTCGACTGTTTGATTGGCCTCGCCTCTGGTTTGAGCACTACCCGATGTTGATAGATCCGCGGGTCCAGACCTTTCATATATCGATAGTCCCAAGCAAAAACATCGGAAAACTCATGCAGAAGTCGTATCAAGTCATCTTGAAATGTCTCTGACAATCCTGCCTTAATCTTAACGGGTCGCGAGTTAACCGCATCACTCAAATTATATGTGACTAACTGATCATCTGGTACATAAAATTGTCAAGGTTTTACCAGATCATCAACTGACTACAAAAGTTGATGTAAAGTGGCTCCATCCATAGCGACACTATCATATGCATCTGCATCTCCGGTCATTGGTACCACCGTGCAAGCGGCCAGACTCCACTTGTCTGCGATCGACTGGAGATCTACAGTACCTAATGAGATCAGATCCTTATTGGTCTTCAGAAACGCCTCTTCCTTGCCATCAGATAATCCATCCAACATGTGGACCGGCTCCGCTACATATGGTCTTGCATGAAGCTCGCAGGGTTGCATGGCATCCAATTTAACTACATATTTACGGTGATTATCTTTGAAAGTTAACTCCTGCTTGGACCAATCCTGTACAACTTTGGCTTGTTTCAACAAGTCATTCTTTGACTTGAGAGAATCTTTGTAATCATGTAACCAAAAAACCTCATAGAATTGTGTTGGAGATAGACATCTGCGGAAGCACACGAACAGCACAAGGAAGGAGAAGAAGCTTGGAGCACAACACACCATACTTAATGTATTACTAGAGAATGTACAAAGATAAGTAGCCCATTAGGGCAATAGGCGTATATACAACTCGGGGGAAAAAAACCTCGTAAATAGGGAAAAAAGTGCCTTGGCGGTCCTAGAGTGTTCACACACATCGCTACCTAAATATATCAACAAATCCCCCCTGGGAGTGATGCGGTGAACAAGTAGCTGGCACTCATGTATAAGGAAGTTCCAGGCTTTGTGGAAATCACTCTACAAAAGGAAGTAAGCCCAAAGCTTTGCGAAAAGCTTCAAACGTCTCCCTAGGCAGAGCCTTCATGAAAAGGTCTGCAATGTTCTCCTACGTGGGCGCATATGCCAAGCTCATCTCCCCAACAGAGAGCCTCTCCCTGACATAATGATAATGCACCTCAATGTGCTTAGTGCGAGCATGGAACATAGGGTTCCTCATAACTGCCAATGCACTCTAACTGTCAGTGAAGATGGTGGTGGCAAAAGACTGACCAACACCCAAATCAGCCATAGGGCGTCTGAGCCACACACACTCAACAGTAGCTGCGAAAGCTGCTCTATACTCAGCCTCGCAACTAGAAGTGGCCACAGTAGGCTGCTTCTTGCTCAACCAAGATATACATGAGCTACCAAGCATGACGCAAAATCCACTAGTGGACACACGAGTGTCATAGCATCTAGCCCAATCAGAGTAAAAAAAGCATGCAAATATGGCGGTAGTGATCCTCCCTTGGGATAAAACAACCCAAGTAGCCGAGTACCACTAAAGTAGCAAAAGATACCCTTAACCGCCTACCAATGCTTGACTCTTGGATAATGCATAAACCTGCTCATCTGTGAGACAACATACTGAATATCTAGTCGAGTAATGCTTACGTAAATCAAGCATCCAACAGCGTGCTGATAGAGAACAACATCAAATGCATCTCCAGCATCATGAAGACTCAATCGTAAACCTGTCTCCATAGGAGTGGCAATAGTCTTACATTCTTCAAGGCCAAAATGCTACAATAATATGTCAATATATTTCGTTTGACACAAAGCCATTCCACCATCAACGTGCATAAATTGAGTGCCCAAATAATGATGCAAATGCCCCAAATCAAACATCTCAAATGAGGCATGCGAATCAGCCTTAAAATCAGCAATATGCTTCTCATGACGACCAGTGAACAGCATGTCATCAACATAAACCACAATGATCAGAAGTACATCATTAGCATGCTTAACATATAAGGTGCTTTCAGCTGGACTGTTCTCAAAACCATGTACGATCAGATAGGCATGTATCTTTCCATACCAAGCATGTGGTGCTTGCTTTAAACCATATAATGCCTTCTTTAACCTGCACACCTAGTTCTCATGCCCTTTCTGCACAAAGCCACGGGCATGAAAAACATACACTTCTTCATGCAAGTCACCATTCAGAAATGCAGTTTTGATGTCCAACAGATGTACATTCCAACCATCATGGGCTGCAAGTGCATAGATGCTCTGAACAGTAGTCATACGGCATGTAGGTGCAAAGGTCTCATCAAAATCAATGCCTCTTTCTTGTGCATAACCCTTTGCAACAAGCCTAGCCTTATACCTGTCAACTGTAAATCTGGTGGTAGTGATCCCGCCTTGGGATAAAACAATCAAAGTAGTCGGGTGCCGCTCAAGCAGCGAAAGATGTGCTTAACTGCCTACCAATGCTTGACACCTGGGCAATGCATAAGCCTGCTCATCTGTGAGACAACAAACTGAATATCTGGTTGAGTAATGCATAAGTAAATCAAGCATCCAACAACCTGCTAATAGAGAACATCATCAAATGCATCTCCAACATCATGAAGATGCAATCCTAAACATGTCTCCATAGGAATGGCAATAGGCTTACAGTCTTCAAGGCTAAAACACTACAATAATGTGTCAATATATTTTGTTGGACACAAAGCCATTCCACCATCAACTTGCATAAACTAAATGCCCAAAGAGTGATGCAAATGCCCCAAATTTGACATCTCAAATGAGGCATGCAAATCAGCCTTAGAATCAGCAATATGCATGTCATGAGGACCAGTGAGCAGCATGTCATCAACATGCACCACAATGATCAAAAGCACATCATTAGCACATTTAACATATAAGGTGCTTTTAGTTAGAATATTCTCAAAACCATGTGCAATGAGATAGGCATGTATCTCTTCATAACAAGCATGTGGTGCTTGCTTTAAACCATATAATGCCTTCTTTAACTTGCACGCCTGGTTTTCATGCCCTTTCTACATGAATCCACGAGGCTAAAAAACATACACTTCTTCATGCATGTCACCATTCAAAAATGTTGTTTTAACGTCCAACGGATGTACATTCCAACCACCATGAGTTGCAAGTGCACAAATGCTATGAACAGTAGTCATTCAGCAAGTAGGAGCAAAGGTTTCATCAAAATCAATGCCTCTTTCCTGTGCATAACCCTTTGCAACAAGCCTAGCTTTATACCTATCAATTGTTCCATCAGCTTTACGCTTCAACTTGTATACCCACTTAGTGCCAATGGACTTCTTGCTAGGAGGCAAGTCACATACCAGGTACCTTTTTTCATGATAGCATCATATTCAGATTGCATTGCAGCCATCCAATGTTTAGAATTTTGTGTTTCATCAAACAAAATAGGTTCAATCTCATTACAGAGACTAGAGGTAGCCATAGCATAGCAATTTGATGCAAAATAGGCACTATGAGAGTCTGATCGAGTACGATATGATAGAGGTGTATCTAATTCTCTATCATGCAAGGTCTGCACCAACCATTTTGGAATAGTTTTTGCCTGCTCAATATCAGCTCACTCATCCACAAGTGCATCATGTACATTTGCATCAAAAATGGAATGCTCTGCATCATCACATGAAACCTCCAATGGCTCATAAGTTGCTTCATTAGGACTAGCACTAGAGTGTCAATTTCTAAAAAGAGGAAGCAAAGTATCATACATGACTTTGGAGCTAAGAGATGTCTCCTTAGTACATGAAAGCAATGGTTGAATAGCATCTTCCACAAAAACAACACCATGGCTAAGTAGAATGCATTTATTATGTGGATGATACAGACGATGGCCTTTACTTTCAGAACTGTACCCAACAAAAATACATTTTATTGCTTTATCATCCAATTTTTTGTGATGTTGTTTAGGCACTAATGCATATGCTAGACAACCAAAAACATGCAGATGAGCAACAAATGGCTTGTGACCATGTCAAGCCTCATATGGAATGATAGACTACAACACTTTAGTGGGACACCTGTTCAGTACGTATGTTGCACACATAACAACCTCAAGCTAGAAACTATGTGGTAAAGGCTGACTCTTGACCATACACATCACCATTTCCATAAGTGACATGTTCTTTCGTTCACCAAATCCATTGTGTTGAGGTGTATAGGGCACTTTACACCGACGTTTTATCCCATGTTTAGCCAAAAATGCATTACAGTCAGAAGACATATATTCCCCTCCTTGATCAAAACCAAGGGTGCCCATTTTACATGCTAACATATTTTTAGCCAAAACTAGAAACAAATTGAAGCACATAAACACTATGGACTTTGCCTTCAATGGATATAACCATGCATGCCTGGAAAAATCATCGATGAAAGTCACGAATTAACGATAGTTCCCAAAAGAAGGTGTCTCCATCAAACATCACTATGTGCAAGCTACAATTTTTTAGTAGCCCGAATTGAACCATCTTTTGGAAAGAAAGAATGCTACATTTTGCCCAAAATACAACCTTCACATACATGTTTACCAGGTGCCTCAAGTTTGGGCAAAGAGGACACCATTTCAGATTTCTGTAGGCATAGCAAACTAGCAAAATTCAGATGCCCAAAGTGTGCATGCCAAATCTTTGCATCTGACATATCCTGAAAATCATGTACTGCACATGCCAAATCATTTATAGATCTTTCATAGTCCATGATCTTATAGAGTACATGACATAAAATGCCAGAAGCAATAATGACATCGCCATTTGACAAATCATGAACTATACATTTGTCATCAACAAATTTCATAACCAAGCCTATCTTGGCTAATGTAGAAACTGATAACATATTTTTCTTGATCCCTGGCAGAAACAAAGGATCTGAAAAAGTGAAAGAACTACCATCACACTACAAGAAAAAGGGGGGCGTAGCGATGCCCCCGAATTGGAAAAAAAACGGGAACCATCGCTTATGCGACGATATCGTTGCATAAGCGACGGTAGCAATTTTGATTTTTTTTCCCCGACCCCCGTCGCATAAGCGATGCTAGCGTCGCTTATGCGACCCTACTTAAGAGCGTTGCTAATCCTATCGCTACTTGGCGACGAATTGAGCGACATTGGCAAACTGCAGAGAGTCGCATATGCGACGCTCTGGAATGTAAAAAAAAATTTGATTTCTCCTAACACATTTGTCCCGGGAGTTGGATGCGAGCAAGAAGAGACTGAGAGAGAGAGAGAGAGAGCACCCGAGAGAGAGAGGGCCACATCTACCAACAGCAAGCAGGTATGCGCACACACACACACTTACACACACATACATATGTACACACACATACATATGTACACACACATACATATGTACACACACACATATACACACATACACACACATACACATAGACACACACACACACATACACATAGACACACACACACATACACGCAAATACACACACATATACACACATACACAAATAAGGTTGCATACACACATGCACACATAATGCATACACATGCACACACATATACACATGCATATACACACACATACACAAATACACAGATAGATACACACACACACATACACAAACACATACACACACACACACACATACACACACATATATGCATACACACATACATAGAGAGACATGCACACACATACACATACATGCATACATAATGCATATGCATATGTGTACATCCATTCATACTTACATGCATACACACACATATGCATACATAATGCATATGCATATGCGTACATACATACATACTTACATGCATACACTCACATATGCATGCATAATTCACATGCATACATACACATACATAATGCATATGCATACATATTGCACATGCATACACACACATATGCATACATAATGCATACACACACATATGCATACATACACACATAGACACATACACACATAGACACATACACACACATAGACACATACACACACATAAACACATACACACTCATAGACACACACACATACACATAGACGTGCACACACATACACACACATATACACACACATACACACATACACACATACACACATAATGATGCATTCACACACATACACATGCATACACACATAGACACACATATACACACACACATCTAAACATACACACGCATAGACAAACATAATGATGCATTCACACACATACACATGCATACACACATAGACACACATATACACACACACATCCAAACATACACACTCATAGACGCACATTCATACACACACACATCCAAACATACACACTCATAGACACACACACATACACACACATATACACACACACATACACACATAGACACATACACGCATAATGATGCGTTCACACACATACACATGCATACACACATAGAAACACATATACACACACACATCCAAACATACACACTCATAGACACACATAATGATGCATTCACACACATACACATGCATACACACATAGACACACATATACACTTACACATCCAAACATACACACTCATAGACACACATTCATACACACACACATCCAAACATACACACTCATAGACACACACACATACACATAGATGCGCACACACATACACACACATAGACACACACACATACACACATAGACACATACACACATAATGATGCATTCACACACATACACATGCATACACACATATACACACACACATACACACTCATATATGCATACACACACACACATAGAGAGACATACACACACATACACATACATGCCTACATAATGCATACACACACATACACACACATACACAAACATACACACTCATAGACACACATAATGATGCATTCACACACATACACATGCATACACACATAGACACACATATACACTTACACATCCAAACATACACACTCATAGACACACATTCATACACACACACATCCAAACATACACACTCATAGACACACACACATATAGATAGACGCGCACACACATACACACACATATACACACACACACATACAAACATAGACACATACACACCTAATGATGCATTCACACACATACACATGCATACACACATAGACACACATATACACACACACATCCAAACATACACACTCATAGACACACGTAATGATGCATTCACACACATACACATGCATACACACATAGTCACACATATATACACACACATCCAGACATACACACTCATAGACACACATTCATACACACACACACATCCAAACATACACACTCATAGACACACACACATACACATAGATACACACACACATATACACACACATAGACACATACACATATAATGATGCATACACACATACACATGCATACATAGACACACATAATGATGCATACACACACATACATATGCATACACACACATATGCATACATACATGCATACACATACACACACATAGATACATACATATACATAAACACATACACACTCATAGACACACACACATACACATAGACAACACACACATATACATACACACGTACACACATAATGATGCATACACACAGATACACATGCATACACACATATGCATACATACATGCATACACATACACACACATAGATACATACATACACATAAACACATACACACTCATAGACACACACACATACACATAGACACATACACACACATATACACACACATATACACACACACAAACACACATAGACACTTACACACATAATGATGCATACACACACATACACATGCATACACACATACAAACACATATACACACACATACACACATATATGCATACATACACACATATATGCATACACACACATAGAGAGACATACTCACACATACACATACATTCATATATATACATACATAATGCATATGCATATGAATACATACATAATGCATATGCATATGAATACATACATACATACATACATGCATACATACACACACATATACACATACATACACACACATATACACACACATACACACATAGACACATATACACATAATGATGCATACACACATACACATGCATACACACATACATACACACACACATGCATACATACACATACTTAATGCATACACACTTACATATGTACACGTATATATATTGATTTCTAACCATTTTGTTTTATATGTTAGGTATTATGGATCCCAGTAGAGAGAGAAAGGCGAAACTCACTCTCATAAAAAGTCTTATGAGAGCAAGAGTTCCGTCTGATACTCTAGGGGCCATAATGCGTGATTACTCAGAGATGTCTGATGAGGAGCTAGATTATACGATCCAGATGCTTACCCAGCGATCAGACGAGGGCTCTTCTGCAGCTCCACATGCAGGAAGAGAGCTATCTGCTCATAGGCATGTTTTTTTCTCATAAACTTTTTTAATGATATTATAAACACATATTTTTATTTATTTCTATCTATCTATTTTCAGGACACCTATACCACCTCCAACACGTGATAGCAGAGCAGAGTTGCCCATGAGGACATGCATAGGTACCTTAGGACTAGAGTGCAACATAGAGCCAGAGGGGAACATTGCGTACATAGGGAATGGATTGGAGTTCAAGTGAAGAATGCGGGCACTATGCGACTCTTACCTGCACTTTGTCCACTTACCGTGGAAGTAAGTAAAAGTTTTACATATAAATTGAAATAAATATCTTATATTTTATTTACATTATGTTTTTTATTTTTGTAGTGAGCATGATGAGAGGGATAAAAAATACGTACTTAGTTCACTTGAGACAGAGTTTGGGACAGGATGGTCGCTTAAGTGGTGTCTAAAAGAGATGCGAACACTTATGGCTCATCGTCGTGACAATGCACGGTATGCACTGCTTTTATGTATATATATGTGGATATGAGTATGTGTGTTTATGCATGTATGTATGTATATGAGAGAGAGAGAGTGAGATTAGAGCTATAAATACATGCATACACACACATATACATCATACATGCACATTTACACACATATACATATACATGCACATTTGTACATACACACATATACATGCACATTTTTACACACACATACACATGCAATGTTACACACATATAATGAATACACATAGACACATGCACATACTCACATACATGTACACATACTCACATACACATACACATGCATAATCATATGTACACACACATAGACTCATATATTCATATTTACATGCATATATACATATACACATGCATATATACACACAAAACACATGCATATGCACATATAGATACACATACATACACAGCACATGCATACACATAAATAAATAAATAAATAAATAAATCCTATTTCAAAAATCCTAAATTGAAAACACTAATTTTGATATTAGGGTTTTGAAATCCCTAATTTAAAAACTCTAATTCAACCTTTTAGCCATATGTTTGAAGTATATGTACACCTCCGACGTCCCACTAGAGAGATGTCTCTCCTCCCAACCTTATGCCTCTATATATAGCTACTCGAATCAAGGAGGATCATAATATATGTAAAGATATATACACATCATGTAGATAGGATACGTAAATATAAAATGGAGTAGATATATTATGCATCACACATACATGCCTAAATGCACACATAAATATATATATACATACTAACATATTTACATGTACACATTTACGCATAGACATATATACATATATACATATATACATATATACATGTACACATCACATATACATGCCTACATGCACACATAAACATATATATACATGCATACATATTTACATGTACATATTTACACATAGACACATATACATATATACATGTACACAATTATAAACACTTGCATATATTACATGAATACATGAATATTTTACATAAATGCATATGCATATATACACATATGCATATTTAACACATGTATACATATATCACACACATGCAAACACATACATATACATAAAATACATATATATATGCATAGTAACATATGTATACATATAATACACACACATATGCATACATACATGATAAAAATTTGCTCCTCGAAGATAAAGCTATATATAAAATAATTAGGCATACCCTCGAGCTTCATGTTCTAACTTAGAAGAACATGATTTCATCTCTCTAGTAGGATTCATCGTTATTCAAGTTAATAAAAAAACCTATTATCTGATATCCATTCAGAAGCTTCAAGTTATTGATCGATAACTAGAGTAGAATTTACTATCTAATCTGCTCATATGTTTTCATTATTGCCATCATTTTGGTAAGACATCAATATAGTCTCATCTTCATTATCCTTATTGATTTCATTTATTTCTTCTATTGTTAAATCTATGTTATCATGAATCACATCATCTATTGATGGATTAATATCTATTTCTGGTAATACCTCTTCCTCATCAGTAGAATCAGCATATAGAGAATTATCCTCTTCATCAAAAAGATTAGTATCATTATCACGTATAATGATTCTAATTTCTATTTCAGATGTTGATGTATCAGTATCTGATGTTGAATCATCAAGAGGACTTTCTTTGATCTCTCTAACAATAAAATGTTCAAACAATGACCTACCTCTAGGTTGCACATGAATGACTTGCCACCAAGGATGAGCATCTGGGTTTTTATAAAAAAATGTTTGTTCAATATGCCTAGGAAGAATATATGGTTCTTTAGTAGATCGCATTACCTTGGAAGAATCAATTGCCCAAAACCCAGATAATTCCTTTCTTAATGTAGAATTACTACCTTTATACTCCGCTCGAAACCAATCAACCTTAAAAATGACCTATCAAAATATATAACAACAAAAACCCATTATTAGGTGCTTAAAAAAATAACTAACTCTAAAAAAAATATATAAACTTTTTTCTACCTGTTTGAATGTACGAAATGAAATTTCGTAGATACCAACAATAGTTCCTACGTAACCAAGTTTGCTATCTATAAGATTCATGTCTTTTGAGCTAGCACGTGATAGTTGTTTGAAAGAAGCAACAATACTAGAATCCTCTGTTTTACGTAAAGAATCATTTTGATTCTAATATGCTGTCCAAAAGCCCACATATTAGTGAACATTCGAGCCTACAAAATAAATTCAATTAGTAAATAGAAACTAACATACATATATGAAAAAAATAAAATATTATTTTAATAAAATTACCTTTTGTTCATAACCTATCATTAACTCTCTTTGCTCATCTGAGATTTCTTCATTATTTGCGTTGGCGCTGTCGTCGAGTTCATGGAAAGGAGGGTGATTGGAGCAAGCTCAGGTAGTGTTGAACTCAAAAGATCATTATTCAAGCAATTGCAAAATCAATGTATCATATTAAACCACTCAATATCATCCATCAAAGATCGAAAATATTCATAAGTTTTTAAGAAGTCAAGGAGCAAACTTTAGAAGTTCTAATCGTCTTTATCAAGAACTTCAATGACTATATAAAACTTTGCTAAATTATACTTTTGTAAAGCATCTAATATGACTCTAACAAAAAATCTTCTCTAATTTTTTGTCGATAGGAATAAAGCTCAATCATTTCTTCATTTGTTATGAGAATGCATAGATCCATTCCAAATAGTAAATCGTAAAGAGAGTTTAGTACTTACTCTTTGCTTATTACTTTTTCTTTTGATAATAATGATCTCAATGGCACTATGAGCGAACACAGAATTACAAAGGTAAGCACACAAAATACAAGCATAATCGAATATTACAATCGGATGATTTCGCTTCTCTGATGATTTTATTTTTTTATCAGATGTAACCATGTAGATCAAACAGTTCACGTATACAATTGCCAACAGAAATAGACCTTTGCCAATGTAGTCACAAACAAGAACGTTCGCAGAATTTCGCACCATGAAGAACTCAACGATCTAATGTATTCTCCGCATTATTATGGTACACAGATTTCAACTTCACATTTTATGAACTCTACGAACGATAACGTAGATATGTATAGAGATGCCACTTAAATACAGCATGAAAACCTTACATCATGAAATAACCTATGACTGTACATGAAAATTCCAATAAAGTTGAGCCATGTCTTTATTTGAGGACATACCGTCTAAATGAAACTTGGCTGCCAGAAGTTGCAATCTTTTTCAGTAATAGCTTTTCCAAGCTTTCGTAGTATACAACAGTGTTGCACTACCATTCTAACTGTCCTCCCTTCTCTGTTTGTTGATTCCAAGAAGGTTCGTATAAACATAATTTCTGTAGCTTCACTTCAAGACTAGCGCAGCTATTGTTTCTTTGCTTATCTTCAAGTTCTCTAGGAGCTATTCTCTCTCATCATGCACATTCTAGAACTTTTTCTCCAGTCTTCCCTTGTCAAAACTTGGAACCAGGGTGATCACAGTTCAGCTCTATAAATCCTTCATGAGAATAGATACATAGTAACTTCAACTTGCAAATAAATCTATGCTACACTAACAACTGTTGTTCTTTTTCTGTATGCATAAAGGTCCTTTCTTTACATCTTCAAGTTCGTGTGGCGTTGTCCTTTTATTGATTCCATCTACCAGATAGTGTTATATAACTTCAAGGACGCTTCAAATCTAGATACTGCCAACACGTGATCTTCATTCACCACCTATCTTTTCATCTGATTCAGCGCTCCGTTCTAACATTCAAAGGTAAAGATCATGTGCAATAAATTTATGATGACAAAGCTCCTCGACACTCTGCAGCACCACAAATTCAAGAAATATTTTGCAATCCAGACTCAATATTGTAGTTGTAAGTAAGCTCCTTTCACTGCGGTCAATTCGACAGAGTATCAAAGACTTGTCATGGTCTTCCCAAATCTATTTTGCTGTCCTTGATTTTTGTCGATTCATGAGTTCAGCAGCAGTGCTCTTCCCTCTTTAACCCTCTAGTTGGTAGCGAATCAAGCATCCATACCTGCTGGGATTCCTTTCCCAAGCGCCCTGTAGAGTTTTAGAACTCCGTTTTCCTGTGGTGTCTTCCTTCCATTCCCTTTAGAAGCTGTCCTGACCTGCTGTCTCCTCTCTCCCTCTCGTGACCTCGCTGCCTCTTTTTTCCCACCTCCTACATGTCTGAGCCTGAAAAAAGAAAAAAACAATAACCTCCCTGTTCCAGCTCGTGTTCCCATTCCTTGCGTTCCCTGCCACATGCCACCTTCCTTTTTCGCCGCCTTTGTACTACCGTGTTCCAGAAGCTCTTTGTAAAGACTGACGTTTCTCAAACCAATCGCCTTTAGCTGGTTAATTAAATCCATCTTCTTTTCATATGATATCCCATTTCCATGCACTTCCCAGCTGAACGATGTAAAGACTGACTCAGGGTCCAAGGGCTTTAGAGCATGATTGAATTCTGGATGAAATATCACTGCAGTACCTGGTGTCAACTCAGAAACTTCAGAAAAATTATAATTTGTGCTTAAGATCCTTCTCGAGTAAAGTAATCCTCCTTGAAGAACCAAAACGATCTGCTCATGTGAAGTTACAACGCTATGAAATTTGTCAGCTCTTGAATGCTTGTATACACGGTTTTGCTCAAATCTTCCTGACGATATGATAGCGGTGGATGCCTCTCCAAAACATCTTATGCCGAAAGCAATGGCTTCAAATCGTGACCACATCCACCCCCTCTGAACCTGTACATCCTCCGGATGTACCACCATCGATCTCGGTATCTGCAAGTCTTCAAGAATCCAAATGTGAGTGAAATCAAGTGCACGGGTTAAAACAAATGTGCCTATGCACGGCCATGTAATGAGCCCTACATATGCATACTCTAAGTGCATAAAAAAACAGCATGGTGCAAATAGGGGAGGTATCAGGCATTCGGTGTTGAGGATTTACACTCAAATTGAACTCATCAGCTTGACATATATATACAACTCTCTTTCAAGTGCAATTAAGCGTGCACCTACGGGTTTAAAAATACTCGTGCTCTTTACATTTCATTTATGCATGTTTTAGGTGCATGAAGGAAACAAAAATGGTGCAAAAAATCAAGGTTTTATGGTATCTAAGCAACGCTCACATCACTCACAACTCCACTCTCTTACAGATGCAATCACTCTCCCTTACTAAGAATTATTCTCTCTTATCACTCAAAACTTGCTTTATTATTTTTCAATGATATTTACCTATCTAATTGTGCAGATGGACGTGCTTCTACGGAATTTCAAAGACGTGTTTCTATATATTTTTACATGCATATTTGGTATGCAATGCATCTCAAAGATGGTGCAAAGAAAAGATCAGGGTTAAAGCACGATAGCTAATGAAAAAGATTTTCACGGCTTTGTTCTTTAGTCATCATCTCCGTTGGCTTCGCTTGATCATTCCTGCACTCATAGAAACTAAACAAATCATGAGAAACATCACATCAAAATGACATTATATACATATGCAGTTCATGAAAGAACTTCAAAAACCATTTGCAATAAGACATAAGCATGGAACTCGAAAGTGGTTGCTTCTATACAATCTCTCAAAACTCTAGATCTTCGATCAACTCCATACCAACACTTGTTCTCAAAACTACATAAGAGAAATTAGTAGCATCACATTTAAGAATCACATATTAAAAAACTTCATTCATTTGAACATTAAAATATCTATTTAAATTATTTTGACTTCAAACCACTCATCCAACATGCATTCATTACCATAGGTGTTCCCACTTTAATTTCTTGCATTTTTAGTTTTATTTGGTTTCTTCTATCTATCTTAAGATTAAAGCAAAAAACACAAGTTATATACATTTTTATTTACAAATTTCCTTTTGGTATTATTAATTCTCATTTATTAGGGTTTTTCCCTTCAGACCCATCTCCCTTGATATATGGTCACCAAAGAAACTGTGCTTCTTAACAAGCCACCTTTGGATCGCATCAATCCGTGAATCATTTTTAAAAAGATTAGATATGTGGACAAGCCATTTCATTTGCTCGTCCATTCCTTGTAGGCTCGACTGGCATACATAGCTCTTAGAAAATTCAAACATCCATGTTTCAATCGTTTGGGCATAGTCTCCTTTATTCATGATCCTCTCATGTGAGGTTACTCTTGATGAGTCAAACACACATGAATATAGAGTGTTGATTTTTAATATGCTTAAATCATCTTTAAAAATTCCGTGCAAGCATGGATTTTGATTCATTTCATGCTTGGGATCATTTGAGGAAATATCTTCAATTGCATCATTTCGAATATGTTCTTCATCTTCATCGAAATAAACGTATTGATTAGATTCATTAAATTCCTTCATCAAGTAGAAGTGAGCATCATGCTCAGATGATATTACATAATCATTTTTATCTTCCAATCTATCATGATTCCTTTCTACTTGAGTCCCATTAATTATGGTATCTGCTTCTTGTTCTAGTCTTTCCAGGAACTCTTCATCATTGTCTTTGTTATGTTCCCAGAATATTTCTCCCTCAATGTGAATGGAATCCATATCCTCGTAATCAACAAAATCTTGATCTTCAACTTCTTTATCCAAAATGCCATCATAGGATTCTACATCCATCTCCATCAATTCTTTCTCGTTCTCTTCAGAGGATGTACTTATTCCACCTTCTTCAATTATTGATTCTTCAATCACTAATTCTTGCTCAAGAATCTCATCATGTATGAGAATCTCAACATATGCATCCAAATCAGCTCGAGCTTTATCAATGCAATTGTTTGACTTAATAGTTTTATATTGAATATCCTTCGATGCAATACACACATCAGATTTATCATATGTCACAATAAACATTTCATCTGCCACTTTATGCTCAATTTCTTCAACGTGTGGACTCAACTCAACATGATTATTTTTGACATACATATCAGTATTTAGAGGAATGATCAATGGTATTCTCTCATCCTCCTCATGTTCATTCATATTTCTCTCTTCATGGAATGTGGCATCATTTACATACATATCATTATTTTGAACTCCATCCAACTTATCCTCCTTTTTATGTGTAGGATCTTTGCCCAATGTGACATTGCTCAAAAGAATATCAGTATCTTGATCTTGATCTAGACTATCGGTAGGATTAGGATCATGCTTATCACCATCGCCATACATATCACTATCTAGAGGACTTATCATTTGTACATCCTCTAGATTAGCATCATACTCATCTTCGTCATCACACATTTCAATCTCTAGAGGACTCATTATTTGCATGTCCTCCTTCATATAAGTAAGTTCGTTTTCTTGCATCTCTGTATGCATGTATAATGTGGATTCCTGCATATCCATTTTCTTACCCATCAGATCTTTTATTGACAGGTCCTTAGATTCATCATCATGTTCCATGGGAGTTCCTTCATGTAATTCAGTCATTAGATCAGAAGTTCTATCCGAATCTTGTGTTAGAAAAGGATCATCACCATCAAGTGACATCCAATCATACTCCACATCTTGCCCGATGTCATCATGTAAGGATGCATCTCGAGCTCGATCTTCAGACATATTTATTAGGTTCTCTATTTGTATCTCATCTTTTATCTCCATTTGATCACCTATGAGCCTTCTAGATATCTCTATCTCTTTGTTTGTATCTTGATATGTTTCTTGATTTGTTTGATTATCTTTTATTCGATGTGAGGAATTTATCGGAGTAGAGAAAGCTTCATCTTGATTTCTTGTTGGGGTTTGTTGGTTTTTGTTTTGTTTAATGTTTGTTGTTTGTTTGGTTTGATGTTGGTTTAGTTTGGTTTGATTTTGATTAGCTTCCACTTGCTCCTTTGATCCTCCCATCTTCGGGCTTTGTCCACTTATGGCACCTAAAGATATTATCATTGTAAAGAAGTCTAGGGGCTCTTGGCACCTTGTAACCTTTGAGGTTACATCAATCGCACTTTTAGAAGTTTCTTCATATTTCCCATCATCACTATGGATATCAAGCCCATGCATATCTACTTCATGCCCAAATGGGGTCTCTACAACCTCATGGACTTGAACATTATCCACGATTGGTAAAATGCTTGGAACATGGTTATAATTTTCATCTGTTTGAAGATCTGTTCTCCAATCATTTAAAAATTTCTCTATTGTTTGTTGTTTCTTTACGTATTTCATCACAGCTTCATGGACGAGCATCCAATCCTCTGTGAGTCCTGAGTCGGAGTCTATATCTTGTAGAGGTGGAATTAACTCCTCTCGGGCATTAACATCGATTGTTCGAAGAAACAACGAAACCCTTCCATGACTTATGCACCTCTTATCGTGCTCAAAAAGATCATCATATTGTCGCTCAAACTCTTCTTTGATCTCGAGAATTGGTTGGTCTTTGGGCATATGAACCCACCTCAGGAAAGATCTACGAGTTACTTTCTCAAGATCCTCTAGCATAAACTGCTTGAGGAGTGTCGCTTTGTATTGGGACCATGTCGTTTGATTTATTCGCATTATTTGGTCTCGCATGTCGTATCCCGACACATAGATAAAGTTTTCACATAATTCTTTTCCCGTCATCGGACTTAATCCGACACCTAGGTATTTGGCCTCGAGTTCATATTCTTTGCAGAACTTTGAGACATTCTTTCCATTGAAAAAGCCACACCGATTGACTAGACGTTCTTGAAGTGATTGGATGGCTTTTTGACGCCTATCTTCTTCTTGAAAGCATAGGAATTGAGCTAGGATTTCTTCCATTTTGATTATGCTAATCTTTGTGGCTCTATAACTCACTCACCCCCTCCTTTCACGTCGGGTTCACCAGGTATGTCGTCGAGTTCATGGAAAGGAGGGTGCTTGGAGCAAGCTCAGGTAGTGTTGAACTCAAAAGATCATTATTCAAGCAATTGCAAAATCAATGTATCATATTAAACCACTCAATATCATCCATCAAAGATCGAAAATATTCATAAGTTTTTAAGAAGTCAAGGAGCAAACTTTAGAAGTTCTAATCGTCTTTATCAAGAACTTCAATGACTATATAAAACTTTGCTAAATTATACTTTTGTAAAGCATCTAATATGACTCTAACAAAAAATCTTCTCTAATTGTTTGTCGATAGGAATAAAGCTCAATCATTTCTTCATTTGTTATGAGAATGCATAGATCCATTCCAAATAGTAAATCGTAAAGAGAGTTTAGTACTTACTCTTTGCTTATTACTTTTTCTTTTGATAATAATGATCTCAATGGCACTATGAGCGAACACAGAATTACAAAGGTAAGCACACAAAATACAAGCATAATCGAATATTACAATCGGATGATTTCGCTTCTCTGATGATTTTATTTTTTTATCAGATGTAACCATGTAGATCAAACAGTTCACGTATACAATTGCCAACAGAAATAGACCTTTGCCAATGTAGTCACAAACAAGAACGTTCGCAGAATTTCGCACCATGAAGAACTCAACGATCTAATGTATTCTCCGCATTATTATGGTACAGAGATTTCAACTTCACATTTTATGAACTCTACGAACGATAACGTAGATATGTATAGAGATGCCACTTAAATACAGCATGAAAACCTTACATCATGAAATAACCTATGACTGTACATGAAAATTCCAATAAAGTTGAGCCATGTCTTTATTTGAGGACATACCGTCTAAATGAAACTTGGCTGCCAGAAGTTGCAATCTTTTTCAGTAATAGCTTTTCCAAGCTTTCGTAGTATACAACAGTGTTGCACTACCATTCTAACTGTCCTCCCTTCTCTGTATGTTGATTCCAAGAAGGTTCGTATAAACATAATTTCTGTAGCTTCACTTCAAGACTAGCGCAGCTATTGTTTCTTTGCTTATCTTCAAGTTCTCCAGGAGCTATTCTCTCTCATCATGCACATTCTAGAACTTTTTCTCCAGTCTTCCCTTGTCAAAACTTGGAACCAGGGTGATCACAGTTCAGCTCTACAAATCCTTCATGAGAATAGATACATAGTAACTTCAACTTGCAAATAAATCTATGCTACACTAACAACTGTTGTTCTTTCTGTATGCATAAAGGTCCTTTCTTTACATCTTCAAGTTCGTCTGGCGCTGTCCTTTTATTGATTCCATCTACCAGATAGTGTTATATAACTTCAGGGACGCTTCAAATCTAGATACTGCCAACACGTGATCTTCATTCACCACCTATCTTTTCATCTGATTCAGAGCTCCGTTCTAACATTCAAAGGTAAAGATCATGTGCAATAAATTTATGATGACAAAGCTCCTCGACACTCTGCAGCACCACAAATTCAAGAAATATTTTGCAATCCAGACTCAATATTGTAGTTGTAAGTAAGCTCCTTTCACTGCGGTCAATTCGACAGAGTATCAAAGACTTGTCATGGTCTTCCCAAATCTATTTCGCTGTCCTTGATTTTTGTCGATTCATGAGTTCAGCAGCAGTGCTCTTCCCTCTTTAACCCTCTAGTTGGTAGCGAATCAAGCATCCATTCCTGCTGGGATTCCTTTCCCAAGCGCCCTGTAGAGTTTTAGAACTCCGTTTTCCTGTGGTGTCTTCCTTCCATTCCCTTTAGAAGCTGTCCTGACTTGCTGTCTCCTCGCTCCCTCTCGTGACCTCGCTGCCTCTTTTTTCCCACCTCCTACATGTCTGAGCCTGAAAAAAGAAAAAAAAAAAAAAACCTCCCTGTTCCAGCTCGTGTTCCCATTCCTTGCGTTCCCTGCCACATGCCACCTTCCTTTTTCGCCGCCTTTGTACTACCGTGTTCCAGAAGCTCTTTGTAAAGACTGACGTTTCTCAAACCAATCGCCTTTAGCTGGTTAATTAAATCCATCTTCTTTTCATATGATATCCCATTTCCATGCACTTCCCAGCTGAACGATGTAAAGACTAACTCAGGGTCCAAGGGCTTTAGAGCATGATTGAATTCTGGATGAAATATCACTGCAGTACCTGGTGTCAACTCAAAAACTTCAGAAAAATTATAATTTGTGCTTAAGATCCTTCTCGAGTAAAGTAATCCTCCTTGAAGAACCACAACGATCTGCTCATGTGAAGTTACAACGCTATGAAATTTGTCAGCTCTTGAATGCTTGTATACACGGTTTTGCTCAAATCTTCCTGACGATATGATAGCGGTGGATGCCTCTCCAAAACATCTTATGCCGAAAGCAATGGCTTCAAATCGTGACCACAGCGCGTTGCAAACGACTATATAGCCAATCCGTGAAAGAAGGTATATCTGTATTCTCATTATTATTGAGATTATGTCTAGATCTTTTGTTTTTTCTCCTTTTACTTTGGAGACTTTGAAGTTCCTCGTACTCACTAAGGAATGCTTGCATGCATTCGCTATTATATGCTACAAAAGTAGAAACATCATTTTTTTCTTGAAATGTAAATAAGAATGGAACCCCCTTACCTGATAATACCTCATCTGTTATTTTTGAAGAAGACTCAGTGGTCCATGCACGTGGAGCTTCTTCATGAACTCTTTCAAGGTACTCACTAACGTAATACATGCACTCTTCAAGCATCCAACCCTTTGCCATGGATCCTTCTGGTTTTGCTCTTTGTCGCACATAACCTTTTAGTATTCCCATAAATCGCTCAACCCAAAACATCCATCGAGTGTTGACAACACCTGCAATCTCTATCTCATGTACAAGATGGACTAATAAATGAACCTGAATATCAAAAAATGAAGTAGGAAGTTCTTTTTCCATCAAACATAGTAGCTCTTTGCATTCACGTTTTTTGTGGCATCAAATTTTTATCGATCTCTTTGGATGTAATCCACCTATACATATCATAAAAACAATTATAAAGAAGTTAATTAAAAAATAAAAGATATCCAATATTCATACATATTAAATATAAAAGTATCATAATTACCTTATAAGCGATCCAAGACGATAGATCACATCTTGTACTCCTTTCGTTGTACATCCATTGATAACCAAAGGTAAAATATGTTTCAAAAAGTTATGCCAGTCATGGGTCTTTAACCCAGATAAGCTCTTATCATCCATAGTAAACATGTTTTGAAACGATGCTCCATATCCTGTAAGAGTCTTAATCAATTGAATTCTATTGTTGATAGTCTGTATCTCTTTTGTTGTAGGTACCCAAGGAGCAGATGCATAAGTCGTTTCTTGTCCATGTCTATCAAAAACTAGCCATAACTTTGGTTTGGATTTTTTATCTTTCAAATCATTCCTTGATGTTGTGGTATCTTTTAGTCCAAGAAGATGCTGTCATAGTGAATAACCAATATTTTTGAATATATGCATAGGACCAAAAAGATGACATACTTTTAACTCTTTCCAATACTCCAAAGAATACCATATTGATATGTTCTCTGCGAGTGCCAATTTTCCTTTACCTCTGTTCACATACTCATTATCTGAATCATCACTGAAGATTTCTGCTTCTGGATCTATCAGAGGTCCATCTGTCCATTTTTTATACCAATCCATAGGCGTCCTAGGTTTTGGATACTGGCCTGTTTCAAGGTTTCCATTAAAATGTATCGCTTCCCTTTTAGATCTTAATGGATGATCATCAGGCAAGAATTGTCGATGTCGAAGATAAATATTTTTGTTGAGATTCTTACCATAGATTGATCTCAACCAATCACCACAATATGGACAAGCTTTATAACCCTTAGTAGATATTCCTGCATCATGGAAAATTATAAAACTATAATTAGATTAAATCATATTTATTTACATGCATATTGAATAAAAAAATTACATCAATACCTGAACAAACACCATATCCAGGAAAATGGTGAATAGTCCAAGCCACAATACCATGAACCGTAATATGTCTTTCATTGATGCTTTCGATACATCAATGACATTAATACCTCTCCATAACTCTTGAAGATAGTCAATGAGAGGAGCAAGATATACATTCATATCTTTAACTTGTCTTTTGCCTGGGATTAAAAGTGAAAGCATTAAATGTTCCTTTTTAATGCTAAGATATGGCAGAAGATTGTAGTTTATGACTACCACTGGCCATGTTGACCATTTACTGGATTTCATGGAGAATGGATTAACCCCATCTAATGCAACTCCTAACTTTAGATTCTGTGGATTTTGTGCAAATTCAGGCCATGTAGAATCAATACGCTGAAAAGCAACACTATCATGAGGAATTCTGATTATTCCATCAGTACTTTTGTGATCATGTCCCCAAGTCAAAAGCTTTGATAATTCGGGGCTTTGAAACATATGTCTAATCCGTGGAGCCAATGGAAAATGTCTCAATACCTTTTTTGGGATTTTACCTTCCTCACCTTATATCGAGGAGATTGACATTTGGGACATGTCAAAGAGTCTGCATATTCACCTCTATATAAAATACAATTGTTAGGACATGCATGTATACATTCATAATCTATACCAAGATTGTTGATTATCTTCTTCATTTCATCATGTGAGGTAGGAAGAATATTCTGACTTGGTAAAAACTTTTCAGATAATAACCTGTAATTTTATCAAAAAAAGATATATTAAAAAAGGTAAATAAATAAATATACATATATACATGTAGGTTTTTATTCTTACTTTAGATAAGGTAAGAACAAGAACTTGAATTGAAACTATTAATGCATCTTTTAAAACTATTAATGCATCTTTCAAAATATTTAAGCAAAATTTGATTGTTTTGGATGGCAGGATACGATTGTTTGTTTTGGAGGATACGAAGTCCATCCAAACAATCGTATCCTGCCATCCAAACAATCGTATCCTGCCAGCCAAACAATCGTATCCTGCCATCCAAACAATCGTATCCATTCAATTCAAGTTCTTGTTCTTACCTTATCTAAAGTAAGAATAAAAACTTGCATGTATATATATATATATATATATATATATATATATATATAAATAAATAGATAGAAAATTGAAAATTATACTTTAATAGTATCGAAACAGATACATTACTCCATCCAAAACAATTTTGAAGGTTGAGAATAAGTAAGCTCGCACTTAGTCGTGTCAAATGACTTCCTTCATATACATGCTTTAGACATTCCTCTCGAAGATATTTCTCATTTTTAGAAATATCAATGCTCTCACTGTCATTTTGATACCAATCCTCAATAAAATCTACCATGCCATCATCTTCATCATTGTCACACAAATTTTGTACTTTATCGTCTTTTGAATATAGATCTTTCAACTTTGCATATTGCAGAGGATTAGTTTTGCGTAGCCTCCTCATGGAAGCTTCTGATGAATGACGTCTTACTGGTAATTGTGAATGTTGTGGATGAATATCATCAACATCATACGTTGGAATCTACACATATAAATAAAACTCATTAGTATTCCATAAATGAATAAAAACTAAACTTCAAATATAAAATTAAGTATATAACTTATTAAATATGGATAGAAAATTTTTATTCTCTCTAGCTAAAAGGTGCTCTTGGAGGTCTACACCATCCATAATTCACTAATAGTTCATCACAAGCATGTAATGTAGTAATAGCATTGACAACTATGTATCTTGATACATCTCTACTCATGTATGGTGATTCATGACTATTTTCACGCTCCTCAAATGTGCAATTAGTCCTTGAACTATTATGTAACCCTCGACTACTATTTATTAAACTTGCTATATTTCCATTTGTGTAAGGTCTTCCATCAATATATAATCTTTCATTTTCTGCATGTAAAATCCTTCTACTAGTAAGGGATGTTGCGTTCAAGCATATTCCATAAGTACTCATGCTTTGAACATAACGTGAAAGTCGATGCCAATCTCCCCATCCATATATAGGACCACAAAATGACATAAGAGTGACTTCAGAGTTCGGAGGCACATACAAATCCTCTACAATAAAGAGACCACGACCAGCATTAGTAATAGTGGATGGAGCAATCATATAACAATTACCCCAAAAGTTGAAAACCTCTCCATCTAAAGGAAGTGGTCCTCTATTCCATCCTCAATATCTTCTTCTATCATATGTTTGTACTAAAGAACGATCACGAGCTGGCAATGGATAATCTCCAGCCGTTTCATTCTCTAAACCAGGAGGTAGAGGATTTCTAGAAACATCTGCTTGTAATTGATGAACAGCAATTCCATGATGTGTACGAGGTATATTAACATTACGAGAAAAATCATCATCATCATCATCACCATCGAGCAAGTATTCCTATATATCAACAATAATTTGATTTTATATATGGTTTTTAAATAAAATAATGACATTAATATATATAGAAAATACATACCCAAGCATTATCACGTTGACTAGGTGATGGTGCACGCTCAAAAGTACCATACTCTACCTCATGTTCAATACATTCCAATCGTGGTCTTCGATACGTGCCATAACAAGAGTTACACCAACATATAATATGCTCTTCATAGTAAAATTCATCATAATTCCTATCAGAGGACACATGTGAAGTCGTTGCATGGGTAGGAGGTGGTGGAGTACCCTCTGATTGATCAGAATCTGCACATAATAAGAAACATAAAAAAAAATATAAGTTATGTATCCATCAAATATATTTAAAATTAAATATTTCATATACTTACAGTATAAAGTCGTTGCACGATGAGGAGACGGTGGTGGAGTTCCATCTGATTGATCAGAATCTACAAATAATGGTATTTGATATTAATAATTTGATTATCTACATAAACAAAAAATTCACATATACATATTTACACATACACACATATTCACGTATACACATTTACACATACACACATATTCACATATACACAACTACACATTATTGTGGGATAAATGCATGTATTTTGTATGAATGAGTGTATATGCATGCATGTGTGTGTACGTATATATGTGGATATGTATATGTGTGTTTATGTTATATGTATGTATATGTGTATATGTATACATATATGCATGCGTATATGTTTGCATGTATATGTGTATGTGGGTATGCGTATGTGTATGTGTATGTGTGTGTATATATGTGTATGTGGGTATGCGTATGTGTATGTGTATGTGTATGTGTGTGTATATATGTGTATGTATTCTGATTTTTTTTTCTATTTGAGATTAAATTAATAGGAGATATTGTATGGTCGAAAAAAATAAGAGGCGAGCTAACATACCACCTGAGACGTGGTAGTTTTTTTGTAGACAGCTATGTCTTCAAGAGTCATTTCCTTAGCAGAAGGTACACAAATTAATAGTTTATATTTATAATTTTTATATATTTTAGTAATTTCTACATTTAATTTATGTATTTTTTTCTTGAATAAACAGGCTGCTGCAAAGAAGAGAGTGGAGTCGGGCCACACATCGCACCTAGGCCAAATGGGCCATAATGGTTTTGTAGCTACATTTGTAAGTATATGTGTTATTGTGAGTATATTTTTTTTTTAGTTAAAATGCAAGCAACTAATGTTTTTTATTCATTTCATTGCAGCGGAAGGATTATGGCCGATATCCTACGAAATAGGAGATCGAGTATGCTACACATTTTGGATATCGGCATTTGGGCGAGTATATGCAAGATCATCTTGATGCGTTTGTGAGTATTTTTAAATTTTATATAATTATTTTGTTTTTATGAATGATTTAATTATTTTATTTATTTATGTTTGTTATATGTAATACAAGAGTATTATGGAGAGACAAATATGGATGAGGTGGAGAGACAGACACAAGAGGGACGATCTCGATCATCACAGAGTGATCATGACGATGAGGATGAGGAAGATCAGAATGATCATGATATTGCTGATGATGATGATGATCATGATGATGATCATGATGATGATGATTAGGATTTTAGTTGATTATGACATTAGATTATATGTATTTACATTGATATATATATATATATATATTTATTTATTTATTTCAGTTATGTTTTGAATTGTGTGTATGGTATTAAGTAATGAAGAGTTTTGTTCTATTGATTGTTATTATTGTTTATATTAGGCATGTGTTTTAATACTTTAATTATGTATGTGTGTGTATATGTATGTATGTTCATGTGTACGTATAAGTGTATATGTGTGTATGAGTATGTGCATATGCATGTGTATGTACGTATGTGTATATGTATATGCATGTATATGTATAACTCTATGTGTATATGTGTGTAGGTGCATGTATATGTGTATATGTAGGTATGTGCATGTGTGTGCATGTGTATATGTGTCTTAATACTTTAATTATATAATTCATTCATATGTGTGTACCTAAGTTTATATATATGTGTGTGTATATGTATGTATGTGCATGTGTATGTGTGTGTATATTTATGTATGTGCATGTGCATGTATAAGTGTATATGTGTGTATGAGTATGTGCATGTGCATGTGTATGTGTGTGTATATGTATATGCATGTATATGTATAACTCTATGTGTATGTGTGTGTATGTGCATGTATATGTGTATATGTAGGTATGTGCATGTGTGTGTGCATGTGTTTTAATAATTTAATTACATAATTCATTCATATGTGTGTACCTAAGAGTATATGTATGTGTGTGTATATGTATGTATGTGCATGTGTATGTGTGTGTATATGTATGTATGTGCATGTGCATGTATAAGTGTATATGTGTGTATGAGTATGTGCATGTTCTTGTGTATGTGTGTGTATATGTATATGCATGAATATGTATGTGTGTGTATATGTATATGCATGTATATGTATATGTGTGTATATGTATGAAACATGCATGTGTATGTGGATGTGCATATACATGTATTTGCATATATGTTAATGTGTGTATGTGTGTGTGTATATATATATATATATATATATATATATATATATATATATATATATATATATATATATATATATATATATATATATATATATATATATATATATATATGCAATAATGCATGCATGGACATCTTTTCATGTGGTTGTAGGAATGTTTGTGCATATGCATGTGTATATGTGTGTATGTCTAAGTGTATATGCACATGTATCTGTGTGTATATATGTGTGTGAAAGTGCATCTTCATCATGTATAGGTGTATGAGTGCATATCAATAAGTGTGAGTATGCTATGTAATGAAAATAACACAATTCAAATGATCTACAAAGAATAGAAATTTTACTTACAATTGTTAGCCATACTTTTTGCTTGGTTAGCTTCTTGAATAACCTGCAATAAAGAGAGAAAGAAAAGAGAGAGATCTAGAGAGACAGAGATCTAGAGAGAGAGAGAGAAAATTCAAAGAGAGAAAGATGTAGAAAGAGAGATATAGAGATAGAGGGAGACAATAAGAGAGAGCTTAGGCAAAACAACAATTCTGCATATACTTGCTTTAGCTCGTAAAAACAACACAATTGCGAACGTTGGAGAGCTCTTCGATTGGATGCATGAAAATGCCGATCGTAGAGCCTCCAATCTTTTAATTTTTGTCCGTCAACAGATCGTCGTGTAAGCGATGCTATTCATCGTCGTATAAGCGACATTTTTTAGCGTCGCTTATGTGATGACAAGTAACGTTGCCTATGCAACGCAGGAAAGCGTCGCTTATGCGACACTTTTAAATAGCGTCGTTTTAGCGATGTTGTATGAGAGCGTCGCAATCGTGTTGCGTCACAAGTCGCAAATACCATCCTGTTATGCGTCGTTTAATCGATGGTTCATGCGCGATGCTAATTATGACGCAAGTTGCAATTTTATAGTGATGAAATTCTATCGCCTTAACCATCGCTATACGCCCGTATTCCTTGTAGTGTCAGCAGTAGTCAAAATGATCTTACCAACTCCCATAACAGGATAGGAGGAGTTGCTAGCGCATGTAACAATATTCCCTATAGGAGCAGGCTCGAGTGAAGAGAAGAAACTATGTTGTGAGGTAATATGTTTGGTCGCCCCACTATCAAAGTACCAAACATTTGAGTCTACTGTAGACATGCATTTCTCATGTAGAAGATGGGTCAAAACTGCAAACAATAGTAAATGCCCATTCTTCTTCTTGCACAAGATTAGCAGACGCTGTTTTCGATATAGAGGCCTCTACAACAACCATTCTAGCCTCTTTCTTCTTTGCCTCTTTCTTTTTTGCCTCTTTAGCAGCCAATTTTGAATAACTGTTGATGACATGATCATTTGCTTTACAGTATTTGCAAAACAATGCTTTTCTGATTTCTTCTCATCTTTGTCTTCCTTCTTCAAATGTGCAGCATTTGTAGATTTCTACTTACTACTAGAAGAGCTCGATTTACCTTTGCCCCTCTGAATAGCTAGGAAAGCTTGATCTACAACACGCATAATAGACTTGTTCTGCCTAAAGTGGTCTTCTTGCAATAGAACAGAGACTTACTCCTCAAATGACAAGGCATTTGGATTGCCTTTCATCATCAAATGAAGAGTAGAAGAAAAAATCTGAAATGAGTCAGGAAGACCATTCAGAATGGTCTGCAAAAGTGAGCTATCTAGTATAACTTCGTTAGCAGAAATTATTTGTTCTTTCAAATCCTTGATCTTTGTGAGAAAAGTGTCCATTGAATCACCTTCATTCATGTGCTCACTATCCAATTTTTTTCAAAGGTAAGCAACAAGAGCCTCATTCCTAGCCTGGTACAATGTGGTAAGTATATCCCAAGCATCCTTAGCTGTTCTACAAGAGCGAATGTGAGGAATAATGGCATGTTTGACAGACAAAGCTATCAATGCATGTGCTTGAGCATCTCTGCCATCCCAATAAATCTGCTCTATAATAGGTGCAACAAAAACAACAGCACATTCAGGAATCTATTGAATATCATCATCTTCGATACCATCTCCATCAACTCTAGCACTTGTATTTGTAGTACCTATATTTGCAGTACCTATATTCACATGTGTAACAAGATGTCTTTCAACACCCTACACAATATTCCATAGTCCTTTTGCAACTAGTACATGATGCATCATATAAGCCCATAATGGGTAGTTGGTACCATCCAACTTATCCTCAATAGCCAACATATGATACATCACTGCTTTCAACCATCACCGGTGACTAAAATACCTTGATGCAGAAAATTGATTGTACCTCAAAAAGTTGAACAGAGCTCCCAGACAAATTCTACTAAACTTGTAGCAGACTTTGAGATGCTTATACTGGCAAACCGAAACTAAGTACCCCGACAGTCCTAGAGTGTTCACACACATCACTACCTAAATATATCAACATGTCTGAGGATCCTATTCTTAGAGATTGATCTAAGATAGGTCATACATTTACAGAAGAGACTATGAAATATATAAAGTTTGGAGAAGAATTTCTTACAAAGAAAAAGATCAATTTAGAAAGATGATCATGCATCATGGAAAGGCATTTTCTTGTGTGGGGTCAGATGTCGGAATTTTAAAGATTTTCTTTGATATCAAAATATTTATTTGTATTGAGAAGCATTTTTGCCATATTTATTATAGTCAGTTAATCAGTTTTTCCAGAACAATTTGATGTTGCTTGTCATGATCTACAAGTTGGCCCATCGGGAGCATGTGCAAGTTTGGTGGGGGTAGATGTCGGAATGGTTTCATCCTTCTAATTGACATACATGAAAATTAAAAACATTACTTTTAGATTGGCTATCTTTAAACTCTCTCAAGTACCTTTGATATGATTTGTTGATTTGGCTAACCTCTCTCTAGTACCTAGAGGCAGCAAAATTATGAAGATGTAACTAATCATACCTCATCATATGAATTCTTTATGTTTATGATATCTTATATGCTTGAATGGATACAACATGCTCCTAATCTTATATGCCTACGTCTTTTTTGCTCAAATATAGTCATGTTTTTATGAATATCTATGCAGATTTGTGTTTATGAAAATGGATAAAAGTGTATACATGCTTATGTGTGTGAAAGTGCATGAATACTTAAATTACATGAGACCATCTATATACCCTACCTCTGCATACGTGTTATTAGGTTTTACCCTAAGTCTCTATGTATTTGTGTGATTGTGAGTATGATACCTATTTGTGTTTGGTACCATGAGGTATGGGTATAAACATATGTGTTTATCTATATATTGAGTATTTAAGTAAGTGTGTTTGTGCTATGTGAATGTGTTTTGAGGATTTGAGTGTGTATATGTATGTATAGGTGTGTATGTCTGTAAGCATAAAAACTCATATGTGTACTTATAGATATTTTATATAAGCATAAATATTAATGATTATGAATTAATATGTCTTTGAAGTGAGCGTTTACATATATATGATCTGTGTGAACATTAGATTTAATAAATATTAAAAATATGACTACATTTGGTTAATATGTCTTATATTATGATCTAGCTATCTATCGTAATATGTGTGTGTATGTGAATCGTAATATGTGTGTGTATGTGAATATTAAGGTATTTAACTACATTATACTTTAGTGTAAGCTTAAACAAAAGAATATTAAGGAGTTATAAAAAATAAAGAACAAAAGAAATATATTAAAAGCAAAAAAGACGTAAGTAAAACTGTGGTGTGTATATGTGTGAATGTAAAAGTGTGGTGTGTGTATGTGTGAATGTAAACGTGTGGTGTGTATATGCGTGAATGAAAACGTGTGGTGTGTATATGTGTGAGTGTTAAAGTGTGGTATGTGTGAGTTGTGTCATTAAAGTGTGTATGTGTGTGGTATGCATGAAAAAGTGTGAGTGTGCGCATGCATTTATGTATGTATGAGTGCATCTATATATGTGTATCTTAGTGCGTGTTTTTTCTAATGTTTTCTCTACAAGTATTGCTTCTTCTTCTTCTCCCCCCGATTGCTACGTGTGCTTGTAGAGAGAGAGAGAGAGAGAGAGAGAGAGAGAGAGAGAGAGAGAGAGAGAGCGCCATATACACAAAACTACTAGCATGTAGAAGGATATGCACGATGAAGAAGATGCACTTTGTTGGAGAAACATTGACGAGAGAGAGAGAGAGAGAGAGAGAGAGAGGTGCACAAAAGAGATCGAAGGCGATAGGTGCACAAATGAATCGGAGAGAGAGAGAGAGGTGACAGAGATGGTGACTGAGCGGGCAATAAAGACCTGAGCACTAAAACACATAGAGATAGAAAGAGAGATGGATAGGGCTAGGGACAACCATAGACTGAAGCAATGCATAGAGACAATGAGAGAGAGATAGCAACAATGGCACAGGCATAGAAGAAGAATGCATACATAGAATCATAGGGAGAGAGAGAGAGAGAGAGTGTGTGTGTGTGAGAGAGAGAGAGTCATAGCCTTCTTCCTTTTGGACAACTCTAGAGCATGCGACAAAGTTTCATGAAGTGATTTTGCTTGGAGAGAGAGAGAGAGGTGCACAAATGATTCCGAGGAGAGAGAGAGAGAGAGAGAGGTGTATGAGTTTATTTTAGAGTGCATATGATTGTGTGTTTTGTACATATGCATTTGTGAAGATGAGCATAAGTATGCATATGCATGCATGATGTAGATGCACGTATGCATGAGAACATACATATGAATGTGTGAATGCATGTGTATGTAAGCATGTGTGCATATATGCATGACGGAGATACACATTTGCATGTAGTGTGTACATGTGCATGCATAAGTATGTATGCATATGTGTAAGTGCATGTATGTATGTATGCATAAGGTATATGCATGCATATGAGAGTGTGTAAGTTAGGTGCATATACATATGATTGTATGCATGTTTATGAGCATATAGGAATGCATGTACATGTGTGTTGAATGCATAAATGCATGTGCATAAGTATGCATGAATGAATGAAGTATGAATGCATATGCATGTGCATAAGTATGCATGAATGACTGAAGTATGAATGCATATGCATGTGTATACGAGGTAATTGTATACATATGTATGCATGTGAGTGTGTCTTAGCATGCATGTGAGAGTGTGTTAGCATGCATGTGAGTGTGTGTTAGCATGCATGTGAGAGTGTGTTAGCATGCATGTGAGTGTGTGTTAGCATGCATTTGAGAGTGTGTTAGCATGCGTGTGATTGTGTGTTAGCATGCATGTAATCGTAGGTATGTATGTATGTATGAAAGCATGCATATATATAAGTGTATGCATATGTATATAAGATTGCATGAATGCATGAGAAGATGTGAGAATGTGTATGCATGTTAGATGCATATAAAGAGAATGTATGTGCACGTTTGATGCATGTATGAGAATCCATGTATGAGAATGCATGCGTATGTTACATGTATGCATAAGAATGCATGATGAAAAAGCATGTATCCATAATGATGTGTGCATTTACATGAAAGTATAAGAATGTATATGCATAACTAAGTTAGTATTTGCACGAATGATTTGAGAATTCATATGGATATTAGATGCATGTATGCATGAATATGAATGATGTTAGATGCATGTGCATATATGTGAGTATGTATGCATATAAGAGTGTGCATGAGCATGAATATAGGTGACGTATGCATGTATGCATAAGAATGAATGAGGATGCATGTGCATGTATGAATTAGAAGCATGAATGAATGAGGTGAATGCAAGAATGCATGTTTTCATGTATGCATATGCATGAAGAGTGTGTACATGTATATGTATGAATGAAAAAGCATGGATGTATATATGAAGAATCGAATGAATGAATATGCATATACATATATGATAAAAATTGAATGTAATTCATAAGTGTGTTATTTTTCGTAAAAAGTACTTATGGTTTATAACTAATGCTTTTTTATGCAGAGAGCATTGACAAGCATTTACAAGTAGTCGAGATCGGGAGATTGGAGTTGCATACATGCTACTTCTTCCACTTTTCCTATATCAATTTCTTTTAGCTTAATCTTGTATTAGGATTTTGGAGAATTATTCTAGCATGCTTACTTATAATTGTAAAAGGCTATTTTGTTGAAGTAGTTGACATTATGATTAGGATCAACAAGAAAATAGGTTTATTTAATCCACATCAAAGATTACACAAGTAGTGAATCACTTGATCAATCGTCATTTTATATTGTTCTATATTTGTTTTTGACGTCTGTGAATAATGAATCTACAAATGAGAATGCTATTTCTTCATCTTTTATTTTTGCATTTTTATCACCTCAACCTATAAATAATACCAATCAATCTAAGCAAAACATAGCTAATATTGATCTAGGAGAAGAAGAATTCATAAAATATCACATTACTACCTTAGTCTCTCAATCATATGAGTATGGTATGTCTAGTTATCAAGCTACAAAACCAATGGTCATAGTAATACCTCTTTAAACTCATCTTTTGACCTAAGTGACACTGAGTTAAGTCTCCTTGATATAGTTCAATAGCTAAATATGTTGATCATAGAGCAATACATCCATGAAATGGTTTGATGTCCTTAATATATACATCAAAACATTTTTACCAATGTCACTCTTTCTTGCGATGCCCTAAATAAAATTTATAATATCATATGGCCTTTAAAAACTTCCCAAAACATCACACATGGTCAAATTATTACAAAAATAAAACATGAAGCAAAAACTACTAGTGAACACGCAAGTGTCATATCAACAAGCACAAGTAATGTAAGAGAAAGCATGTAAATCTAGTGATAGTGATCCCCCTTGGGATAAAACAATCCAAGTAGTTGGGTACCATTCAAGTAGCGAAAGATGCCCTAATCCATCTACCAATGCTTGACACCTTGGCAATGCATAAACCTACTCATTTGTGAGAGGAAAGTGAATATTAGGCCAAGTCATGCATAAGTAAATCAAGCATTTAGCAGCCCGTTGATAGAGAACAACATCATATACATCTCCACCATCATGAAGTCTCAATTGTAAACATGCTTCCATAGGAGTGAGAATAGTTTTGCAGTCGTCAAGGCCAAAATTCTACAATAATGTCAATATAGTTTTTTTACACAATTCTTCCACCATCAACTTTCATAAACTGAATGACCAAATAATTATCAAAATGCCCCAAATTTGACATCTCAATTGAAGCTTGCAAATCAACCTTAAAATCAGCAATCTACTTCTCATTAGATCAATGAGTACCATGGCATCCACATAGACAACAATGATAAAAAACACATCATTTGCACGCTTAACATATAAGGTGATCTCAGTTGGAATGTTCTCAAAACCATGTGCTATCAAGTAGGCATGTATCTTTCCATACCAAGCAGGTAGTGCTTACTTCAAACCATATGATGTGTTTTTCAACCTGCACACTTTGTTTTCATGCCCATTCTATGCAAAACCATGTGACTAAACCACATACACTTCTTCATGTAAGTCACCATTCAAAAATGGAGTTTTAATGTCCAATTGATGTCAATTCCAACCATGATGAGTGACAAGTGCACATATGCTAGGAACACTATTCATTCCACATGTGGGTGCAAAGGGCTCTTCAAAATAAATGCCTCTTTCTTGAACATAACCTTTTGCAATAGGCCTAGCATTATACCTATCAACTGTTTCACTATGCTTATGGTTTAGCTTGTATACCCACTTACTGCCAATGGGCTTCTTGTCACGAGGCAAATTAGATAAAGAACGGGTACCATTCTTCATAATAGCATCATATTCTGCTTGTATAGCAGCCATCCAATTTTTCTACTTTTGTGCTTCATCAAATGAAACATGTTCATTCTCATCACAAAGACTAGAGGCATCCATAGCATAGCAATTTGATGCAAAAGAAGCACTATGAGAGCTTGAAAGACTATGATATGATAGAAGCGAATCTAATTTTCTATCTCGCAAAGTTTACACCAACCATTTTGCCATAGTTTTTTCTTTCTATATCTGTCCTCTCACCAACAAGTGCATCATGTGAATCTACATAAAAAATGGAATGATCTCCATCATCACATAAAACATCTAAGGGCTCAAAAATTTTCTTATTTGGACCAGCACTAGACTATCCACCCATAAAAAGAGGCAAAAAAGTGTCATACACATCTTTGGAGCTAACCAATGTCTCCCTCATACACGAAAGTAATGGCTGAATTGCATTTTGCACAAAAACAACATCGTTGCTAACCAAAAAGCATTTACTTTGTGGATGATACAGATGATAGCCTTTGCTTTCAAAACTATACCCAACAAAAATACATTTCAGTGCTTTATCATCCAATTTCCTACATTGTTGTTCAGGCACTAATGCATATTCCAGACAACCAAAGACATGTAGATGAGCAAAAAATGGCTTGCAACCATCCCAAGCCTCATCTGGAGTGATAGACTGCAATGCTTTAGTGGGATAGCAGTTAAGAACATATGATGCACACATAAAATCTTGAGTCCAAAAACTATGTGGTAAAGCTTGACTCTTGATCATACACCTCACCATCTCCATGAGTTACCTATTCTTCCTTTAAACAACTCCATTTTGTTGAGGTGCATATGACATGGTACAAAAAATGCATTAAAATGAGAAGACATATATTCTCCCCTCGATTAGAATGGAGGGTGCCCATTTTACATGATATATTTTTAGCCAAAACTAGAAACTGTTTGAAGCACACAAACATTTTGGACTTTTCTTTCAATGGATATACCCATGCATGCTTGGAAAAATCATCAATGAAAGTCACATAGTAAAGGTAGTTCCCAAAAGAAGGTGTTTGCATAGGAGCACAAACACCACTATGAACAAGGTGCAATTTTTTAGTAGCTCCTACTGAACCATCTTTTGGGAAGGTGGAACGATGCATTTTGCCCAAAATACAAGGTTCACAGACATTTTGAGAAAGATAAAACCATTTTAGATTTCTACAGGCATAGAAAATTAGCAAAATTCATATGACTAAAGCATGCATGCCAAAGCTTTGCATCTGTCATAGCTAGAGAATCTTGAATTGCACATGCTGAGTCATTCATAGATTTTGCATAATATATGAGCTTATATAGCCCATGACATAAAATGCTAGAAGCAATAATGACATCATCATTTGAGAGGTCATGAATTGTACATGTGTCATCAATAAATTTCACAACCAAGCCAATCTTGAATAATGCTAAAAATGATAACAAATTTTTCTTGATCTCTAGCACAAATAAAGCATCTGACAATGTAAAAGAACTACCATTAGTAGTAGTCAAAATGATCTTACCAACTCCCGTGATAGGATAAGAGGTGTTGTTGGCACATGTGATAGTATTCCCTGTAGGGGAAAACTCAAGTGAAGTGAAGAAACTATGCTGCAAGGTAATATATTTGCTTGCCCCACTATCAAAGTACCGAACATCTAAGTCTACTACTGACATACAGTCTTCATCACAAGATGGCTCATAACTGCAAATAGTAGTAAATGCCCATTCTTCATTCTGCATAAGATTTGCAGACTCTATTTTGGGTGTAGAGGCCTTTGCAACAACCGTTCTAGCCTCTTTCTTCTTTTCCTCTTTTGCATCCAATTTTGGATACTTCTTTATGACATGATCATTTCCTTTACAATGTTTATAAAAAAATTTCTACTTTTTTGTTTTCTTCTCATCCTTGTCATCCTTGTTTGATTGTATAGAATTAGCAAGTTTTTTCTTATTAATAGATGAGCTCCATTTACTTTTCCCCTTCTCACTAGCCAAAGAAGCTTGATTTGCAACACACATAATGGACACGTTCTACCTAGACCAACCTTCCTCCAACAAAACAAAGAATAACTCCTCAAATGTTAAGGCATTTGGATTGCCTTTCATCATCAATCAAAGAGTAGAAGCAAAAATCTGATATGAATCTAGAAGACCATTTAGAAAAATCTTCACAAATGAAGTATGTGAAAAGAATTCATTAGCAGAAATGAACTACTCCTTCAAATCTTTTATCTTTGTGAAAAAACTATCCATCAAATCTTCTTCATTCATGTGCTCACTCTCTAACGTTTTTTTGGAAGTAAGCAACACTAGCCTCATTCCTTGCCTAGTATAAGGTGGTAAGTGTATCTCAAGCATGCTTTTCTATTTTTCGAGAGTGAATGTGAGGAATAATGGCATGTTTGATAGACAAGGATATCAATGCATATGTCTAAGCATATCTGCGATCCCAACAAAGTTTCTCAATAATAGCTGCAATAGGAACCATAGCAAAACATGAAAGTGAAGATAACCATCTTCAATGCCATCTATATCACCTTCCATAATTGTATTTGCAACTCTAGTAGGACATTTTTCAACACCCTGCATAATATTCCACTATCTTTTTGTGACCAATACATGGCACATCATATAGCACCATAGTGGGTAGTGGGTAATTGGTACCATCCAACTTATTCTCAACCCCCAACATATGGAATACATCACCTCTTTGATCCATGGCTAGTGACGAAAATACCATCATGCAAAAAAATGACTGTATCTCAAAAATTTGAATAGAAATACCCTAATGACTTTTGCTAAACCTATAGTACACTTTAAGATGCTTGTATTCGCAAACCAAAATGTGTATATATGGTTGATAAAAAGGACAAAATTGCATACACGTGTGCTCTAATAGTGTCTTTAGAGGTCAAAATGAGCTTAGATTGCGATTTTGACACCACACAATGAAGCTATTTTGAACTCCTAATCACCCTAAGTTTGATCACCAGTTTTTCTTTGATTATGAAATTGTGACTAGAGAGGTGTTGAACATGCCCTAGATGAAGGGATGACCTACTCTAATACCAATTGTTGGAGTTTGATGTCTACGGAAGCATGCAAACAACACAAGAAATAAGATGAAGCTTGAAGCACGCACACAATAGTGATTGTATTACCAAAAGAAATAATCAAATATAAGTAACCCTACTATACTTTATGGAATAATGCAATTTTATATGGATTTTAATGACTTGAGGTTTCTAATGTGATTGTGTTTTGATTTGGCAAGTGAAGAATCATGTGGGCATGAACGTGTTGGAGGAGATGGTGGATAGTCACAAGAGATAAAGTGGTGTAGCTAAATTTTGCTTTATGCATATTAAGAGTGATCATTGGAGAGTGTAGTGAGCCTCTTTAGCTAGTTAATGAACATAAATAATCATACATGTTTCTTACAAGATGATCCACTAGTGGAAGGATCAAAACAGATAGATTGGAAGATAATCCAAGATAAAAAACGTGTTATTTAAGTTCATACACCTATTCCGTGTTTTGAACAATTCTTTGAGCACAACAATAATTGTCTTAATTCCTTTTGGGGAACTCTAACGAACTTAGTAAGTTAACAATCATAAGTGATTTCATAAAAATGATGGACTACATGCACAGAAAGATGCTTAGCAATTTAAAGCTCCATCTCGACATTCATGAGCTAATACAATTATCAATGTCATCATGTGTTTCTTCATGCTTCCCTTTGGGTTCTTCAAGGTCAGATAATAGAGCCACATTCCTAGACACATGATTGGAACAATCTAAATCAATGTAGAAAAATGCTCATCATCTTTACCTTGCTTGGATGTCATGTTCATGATGAGTAGGGAGTCTTCTTGGTCTTCAATATAGTTGTTGTAGTCCCTTCTTCCTCTAACGCTTCCTTGATAATTGTTGTTGTTTTAGCCTTGATTCTTATGATTGTAGTTCCCTCCACCATTGTTGTATCTACCTCTTGATTGTCCATACTATGGAAGCCTCTTCTCCTTTGGTTCCTTGTATTCTTGAAGCATTCTTCTGCACTGTGGTTGTTAAGACCACATATGTTGCATGGTGAGTTGTTGTAGGGTCTCCACTTGCCTTGCTTTCCTCCTCTACCCCTTCGAGAGTTATATTTTGTATATTTAAGCTCAAATATTCTTTATCATTCTTCATTTTTCTCCCATATTCACTTTGGCCATATTAGCCTTTAGTGGTTGATTTATATTGATAGTGTCCATGTGAAAGGACAAATTGCCGTCAAAAACTTCTTTTATATGTTTTTTATAAAACATATAGTGGCATGGTCAGCCATAGACTCTAATTTTGACCATATTTGTAACACCCAAAAAAATTGTCTTCGTGCTCTCTATGTATTGTGTGTTTTTTGCATATTCTACAACCTCTCTATAGAGTACTATGTGTGGCATCTAGAGCATGGTTTCTTATTGTAGTGTATCATCATAGAGCCCTTGAAAAGGGGAATCCACCAAGGTGCATCACTCTCGCAATACTTCAAAAATTAAGTAAGCCCAAAGCTTTGATAAAAGCTTTAAACATCTCCCTAGGCAAAGCCTTTGGGAAATAGTATGCATGGTTGTAGTGTGTGGTTACATAAGACAAACTAATCTCTCTAGTAGAGAACCTCTTCTTGACATAATGATAGTGCACCACAATATACTTTGTGCGAGCATGGAACACAAGGTCCATCGCACTTGCAAATGCACTTGACTGTGAGTGAAGATGTTGGTGGTAGATAATTGACCAACACCCAAATCAGCCAAAAGGTGTTTGCACCACACACACCCAATAGTTGTTGTGAAAGCTGCCCTATATTCAACCTCACAAATAGACATCGGCATAGTAGGGTGTTTCTTGCTCAATCAAGGTTTTACTCATAACAAGCTTTCCAATGAGCTCAAAATCAATCCAAACGGAGTTCGTATGAGAAAGTTATGTCCAAGCAGGCTTCAAGGGGTCAAAACAGGCAATCAAGGCATCTTAGAGAATCACGATTTTTTTGGGAGTCAGAGGGCCAGAAAGTCGCAATTTTGTGAAAGCCAACAAGCCAAAGAGTCGTGATTCCTTGCCCAATAAGTACCCAAAAAGTCACGAATTCTTCTTCTTTTCTACCTTCAAAAAGTCATAAATTTCTCAAGAAATACTTGGCAGAAAGTCTCAATTCTCTCAAAGTTACCTTCCCAAAGAGTCGCGAATCTCTCAAATCTAAGTTACAAGGAGTCGCGATTCTCTCAAATGTAAATTGCAAAAAGTTGCGAATTCGTAAAAATGGTATTCCCAAAAAGTCATGATTTTCTCAAAATGGGATTCCCAAAAACTCACAATTTTCTCAATCTAGATTCTACAAAGTCCTGATTTCTTCAAAACGTTTCCATGCAAAAATGCGTGATTTTCTCTAATATTAGATCGCAAAAAGTTGTGATTTTCTCTTCCAAAGTCCACCAAAACGTCATGATTTTTTGAGAGCCCAAGACCAAAAAGTCACGAATCTCTCAAAGTAAGAGTTGCAAAAAGTCATGAAGCTCTTAGAAATTGGATTGCACAAATTTGTGATTTTCTTAAGACTAAAAGTCCAAAAAGACTTGATTTTCTCTAAAACTTGATTTCAAAAAGTGGCGATTTCCTCCAAAGTTATCTCCCAAAAAATCACGAATCTTTCACTTAGCAAACCAAAGAATCATGATTTCCTAAAAAGTTGCCCTAAAAAGTCGCAACTTTCTCACTGGAATTCCTAAAATTCATTATTTTTTTTTTTAACTAGAGTGCCAAAGAATCACAATTTCCTCCAACTTAGAAAACCAAATAATCATGATTTTCTTACAATCTGAAAAGTAAGAATTTGTGATTTCTTGAAATTTAGAGAGCCAAAAAGTCGCGATTTCTTACAAGCCCCAAAAACCGAGAGTCGCGATTTTTTTCCACACGTGGAGCCAAAGAATCGCAATTTTCTCAAAAGATTCTCTTGCAAAAAGTCACGATTTTTTGGGTGATTTTAGGGTGGAAACCAAAGATTCATGAAATTCAAATTTTTTTAAATTTTAAAAAATTTGCGATTTTCTGCAAAAATTTGCGATTTTCTAAGAATTTAGGCGAGAATTTCAAATTTTTGTGTCAAGACCCAAATGTGGAGAAAATCATGAAAAACACAAGCGCATGAATTCTCAAGCACTTCCTAGCTCTTTCTTGCACTCCCACACATGAGAAATGATGTGAAGATGGTGAAAATGCACTCAAACACCAAAAATTTCTATGAAGATGATGATGGATGAAGATGCTGATGATGAAGATGATGAAGAAGGAGAAGAAAAAATCAGAAAATAATAGAAAATGATTATTTCTTACCTTCCAACTTCGCAAATCCATGATCTTACCATCACAATGCTCGTCCTCGAAGCTCTCGGTAACAATGCCAAAATTTGGTGTAGCTCAAGCGTAAGCACCACCTCCTTTACTTGTCAATCTGTGGAGACGTGAGGACTGGTATGAAGACCATGAGCGAGTGAAGGCACAAAGTGCGTGAGTGAAAGCATACAAGCATGCACACACATACACACATGCACGTGTAGGGTAAGAGCAAAGAGTGGAACAATGGAAGAACTTTGATTACAAGAGAAGTTTAATACAAGAGCTCCAATCTCTAACATGCTAACCTCTAAAATGAGCTCTCTAGCTCTTTTTATAGTTTTTTTACTAGTTTTGGCCCTATCCAGACCTAGTGTCCGACCTAGTTAAAGCTTACATTCCATGGCTTATTTGAGGGCTCAAACGTAGTCTAAAATTTATGAAAATTGGTGGGATGATACTTCTAATACTCCTCAAGCTTGAGGATGCCTCGGCCTGAATAAAATGGAGTTATAAAATATGAAATGGTATTTACAATGGCTTTTAGTGATGAAAATCATTGTTTTTATAGGGATTTCTCCTAAAAATTTGACATGTACTTCTTCGAGCTCCCTATATGCTCCTTCTTCTTGTGTGTCCACCTCTTTGATGCACTTCCATGCCGTGTGCTTGACCTTGAGCATCAACACCTAGCAAGAAGCATTTGTAAGCACTCAAGATAATTTTGAGATATCCTAGTGGCACTAAGGACAAGGGTTTATGCTTAGGTAGAGGAAACACATCGATTATTCGTTACACGTATTTCAAGTATGCTAGTTGTGAAGAGAATCAGAAGTCTACATTATGATATATTTTTAACTTTGTTGGATGTTCCGTCTTTTAGAGATATCACCTTCAAGAATGTACAGTTGTTTCCACCATAGAATCAGAGTATGTTGCAGCAACTAAGGCATGTAAGGAAGCATTGTGGCTTTTTTATCTTGCTTGTGATATGGGACTATCTCAACATGTACCTTGTTTTCTGAGTGATAGTCAGAGTGCCATTGCTTTGGATACGAATTTGCTCTATCGTGCAAACACCAAGCACATTGAGGTGTTGTATCACTTGATGAGAGACTGCTTAGCCACTAAGCATACTATTCTTGAGAAGGTGCATACTCGAGATAATGTTGCAGATGTGTAAAGCTCTACCAGAAAATAGCTTTTGACACTTTTGTCACTTGATGGGTGACTTGATTCATGATCTTATATACTTGTGTATTGTGTAACATGCCCATCAGGTGGGAGGTATAGTTTGTATATTTAACCTCAAATATTCTTTATCATTCTTCATTTTTCTCCCATAGTCACTTTGGCCATATTAGCCTTTAGTGGTTGATTTATATTGATAGTGTACATGTGAAAGGACAAATTGCCATCAAAAGCTTTTTTTATATGTTTTATCATAAACCATATAGTGGCATGGTCAGCCACAGACTCTAAGTTTGACCACATTTGTAACACCCAGGAAATTTGTCTTCATGATCTCTGTGTACTGTGTGTTTTCTACATATTCTACAACCTCTCTATAGAGTAATATGTGTGGCATCTAGAGCATGATTTTTTATTGTAGTGTATCATCATGGAGATCTTGAAAAGGGGAATCCACCAAGGTGCATCACTCTTGCAATACTTCAAAAATTAAGTAAGCCCAAAGCTTTGATAAAGGCTTTAAACGTCTCCCTAGGTACAGCCTTTGGGAAATAGCGTGCATGGTTGTAGTGTGTGGTTACATAAGACAAACTAATCTCTCTAGTAGAGAACCTCTCCTTGACATAATGATAGTGCACCACAATTTACTTTGTGCGAGCATGGAACATAAGGTCCATTGCACTTGCAAATGCATTTTGATTGTGAGTGAAGAAGGTGGTGGTAGATAATTGACCAACACCCAAATCATCCAAAGGGTGTTTGTGCCACACACACCCAATATTCATTGTGAAAGCTACCCTATACTTAACCTCACAACTAGACGTTGCATTAGTACGATGTTTCTTACTCAAACAAGGTATGCATGAGCTAACATGCATGAAGAAAAACCACTAGTAGACACACATGTCATAGAAACCAACCTACTCTTAGCCAAAAAAGCATGTAAATCTAATGATAATGAACCTCTTTCGGGATAAAAGAGTCCAAGTATCCGAGTACCAAACATGTAGTCAAGTATTTCCGCAATGTATAAAACCTACTTAACAAAGAGACAAAAAACTAAATATAAGGCTGCGTTATGCACTAGTAAAGAAAGCATCCAATAACCTTATCATAGATAACAACATCAAATGCGTCTCCTGCATCATGAAGGACTCAATTGTAAACATGTTTCTATGGGAGTGACAATAGATTTCCGATCTTCAAGGCCAAGACTCTACAAAAATGTGTCAATATATTTGTTTTTGACACAAATATATTCCTCCATCAATGATGCAAAAGCCCCAATGTGACATCTCAAAGGGGCATGCAAATCATCCTTAAATTCAGAAATATTCATCTTATTAGCATCAATGTGTGACATGTCATGAACATATACAACAATGATCAAAAGTACATCATATGCACGTTTAACATATAAGGTGCTCTCAGATTATTCTTGAAACCATGTGCTAGCAAGGAGGCATGTATCGTTTCATACCAGACACGTGGTGCTTGCTTCAAACCATAGAATGCCTTTCTCAACTTTCATAGTGCTTTCATGCCCTTTCTTCAGAAAACCACGAGGTTGAAATACATACACTTCTTCATGTAACTGACCATTGAAAAATGTGGTTTCAATGTCCAGGTGATGCACATTCCAGATATGATGAGCTACAAGTAGATAAGATGAATAAAGGTCATTCGACATGTGGGAGTGAAGATCTCCTCAAAATCAATGGCATCTCTTGAGAATAACCTTTAACAAAAATAGTGGAAGCTAAGGTCTCATCAAAATCAATGCCTTTGTCTTGAGCATAACCTAGCTTATACCTTTGAGTTGCTCTATCAAGATTACGTTTTAGCTTGTATATCCATTTACTCCAAATGGCCTTTTTGCCAGGAGGAAATTCAGTCAAAGAACAAATACCAATCTTCCTAATAGCATCATATTCTGATTGCATAGTAGCCAACCATTTGTTTATTTATTGCTTCATCAAAAGAAATAGGATCATTCTAATCACAAAGAGTAGAGGCATCCATTGCAGAGTAATCTCATGCAAAAGAGGGACCATGAGAAGGGTGTTGGCAGTAGCAAGAGGCATAGAAGACGAGAAAGCATGTGAAGACAGAGCATAACGAAGAAGCATGGAGTCAGCCGGATCAATTTTGCAAGAATTATGTTTTAAAATACTTTTCAAAAACCTCCAACAATGATTTTCATCACTTTTGTACTATATGTAACATAGAAAAACCCTTTTTGCAATTCATAGCTCCATTTTGTGCAAGCCGAGGAGTCCTCAAGCTTGAGGAGCTTAGGTACAATGAGTGTACCAATTTTGGTTATTTTTAGATACCGTTTACCCTTTCAAATAGCATCTAGGACCTATTTTTTAACTATGCCAATCACTAGATGTGAAACTGTTAAAACTAGTCTAGAACCTATAAAAAGAGCTAGAGAGCTCATTTTTGAGGTTAGCTTGTTTGAGTAGAGAAGAGCTTAGAGCTATTTTGAGCTTGTAAGAGTGTTCTTGAGTAATAGAGTCCAATTCTCACCTTCCATTGTGTCTTGCTTGTCTCTTCATTGTGTGTGTGTATGTGTGTGTGCACCTCTATGCTTCTCACCTTCACTCTCACTTCATCTCACATTCACGATCTTCATATCACTCCTATCTCTTTCGTAGATTGACATTAAGGAGGTGGAGCTTCTTAACGTGGTTCTCACCATTGTGCTAGAGCAACACCAAATTTGGCGTCGTTGCCGAGGATCAAGTCTAGGACGAATGTGTGATCATAAGAGTATAGCAAGAAGTGGCGTTGGAAGGTAAAAATTTTCAGTTTTTGTTGTTGTTTTTACTTAGTTTTTTGTGTTTTTCACATCCCCCACACTCCGTCTTCATCGCCGCATCATCATCTTCCACTCCAAAAAAATCAAAAAATTCACCATATCCACCCATTCTCCTCATTTGTGCATGAGAGAGAGAGAGCTTTTGTGCTTGTGTGTTTTTGAGTTTTCTTGCAGGTACAGAGCTCCAATGCATCAAGAAAGCTTGGAAAAGGTAAAATTTCACTTTCTATTAGAGATCTGCCGAGTGTGTCAAACCATCGTGATGGTCTGCAACCTTCGGTATTTTTGGTAAGCGAGTTCACCACGAGATAGTCGACACCAGCGCTTGCACGAATCCACACTTGCATTTGCAAATTTCTTACTTTGGTGGACCATCGCGATTGGCTCAGACCATCACCATCGCGATTGGCTCACGCCATCGCGACGGCTCGGCCGGACCATCGCGACGGTCTCGCACCATCGCGACGGCTCACTTGAGCCATCGCAACGGTTCACTTGGACCATCGCGACAATCCCGTCGACCCCACGCCATCGCGATTGGCTCATGCCATCGCCACGATACTGCCACGTGTGAAGTCAGACCATCACGATTGCTCACTAGCCACGCCATCGGGACGAGACCCTTACGCCATCGCGATGACCCAAAAATTGGACCATCGCGATTGGCTCACGCCATCACATCTGTGACCATCGCGACGGTTCACTTTGGACGATCGCGACGATTCACGTTGACCGTTGACTGACGCCATCGCGATTGTTTGACGATTGAGCCATCACGATTGTTCGAAGATTGAGCCATCGCGATGGTTCATTTTCACGCCATCGCGATCATTCACATCTAGACCATCACGACGGTTCGCACTTAGACATCGCGACCGTGCACTTCAGACCATCGCGACAATTCGCACTTAGACCATCACGATCCTGCACTTCAGACCATCATGATAGTTCGCACTTAGACCATCGCGACCGTGCACTTCATACCATCGTGACGGTTCGTGCATCAGGCCATCGCGACAGTTCGCCTGGACCATCGCGACTGTCCCAGACCATCGCGATTGCTCACCCCAAATGCTAATTTTAGGGTTTGATTTTTTGACCAATTTTTGGGCTATTTTTGGAAAATTTTCGGATCATTAAGCTCATAGGAGACCCCTTAGCTCATATTTGAAGAGAAACGTGTTTGTCAATTTTTACCCCCGAGGGCCTGAACGGTCATAACTTTTTCATCCAAAGTCTATTTTTTGAGCTTTATAGCTCGTTTTTTAAGCTTTATAGCTCGTTGATTTTTAGATAAGCTAATTTGAGGTTGACCATCTGTGGGACTAGGAAAGAAAGGGGGCCTTGGGAAGAAAACTTTTTGCCAAAGGTTAAGGGACTAGAAAGTGTATATACTCAAGTGCTTGATCATCCAATTGAGAATTGGTCTAATATTGGATTTTTCCAGGTCTAGCAAGGACAATCAAGGGCAAACAAAGCAAGGTAGTGAAGAACGTAAGGCTTGGGAAGCGCGGCTTCTTGGGCATCAGAGCAACCAGAAAAGCTGACTCGAGGTTGGCAGATTACTCAACCCCCTCAGTCAATTCTTAGCTTAGGCTAAACGATAGCATTATGGATTGTTAACAACGATAGGAACGCCTCAAGTTCAAGAAACTTAATTTTTCAAGTCTAAGACTAAAGTAAACGTGTGCGATATGAAAACCTAAAGGGAAAGAATTTAAGTCTGACGAAACGAGAACTCAAAGTACCACGAAAAGTCGATTCCTGACGCTTACAGTAAGACAAACAAGAACTTAAAGGAATTTAAAAAGAAGCAAGAAATTACTAACAAAGGACCATTGACGATCAGAAAGCACTAGGAAGTAAATTCATGAACCTTAGATCAAGCAAACATATAGGTAAGTCAGACGGACGAAGCCTTAGATCATCAGAAGCAAGTGTAGGAACTATTGCACGATCGTGGGCTCAGCAGTTGAATAGCAATTACCCCTACGAATTAAGTTCAGATACGAGTGAATCAGAAATGGCATTTAGCACAGAAAGACCAGAAGGAGGGTCAAACATAGCATATTTAGAAAGACTTGAAGGACCCTATAGGACTCAATTAGAATTCCTCCAAACCAACCGCTTAGCTACTCGCATCTATGAGGATGGTTTGTGAAGACAAGTAGTGCAAATGCACAATCCTGACCAACCCACTGGATTGGAACATCCAGTGGTGAAATTCGAGAGAGACGCGTATATAGACAAGGAAGGTACAATGTACATCCTAAGTACTCAACCAAATAATACTAACGAGTTTGGCGCAATTCAATTAGAGACTGAAGCGAGAACCTAAGGAAAAGAACCATTATAAGAACCTAGAACACCTAGAGGAAAATTTGTATTGACACGAGTACTAATTCCAGAGTGGATCCCTCAGGATAACAGAAGCATAGAATTGTTTGTAAATAAAGAAACAGACAAAGCATTTTGGAGGTACAGAACAGAATAGCCTAGTGAGGTGGGCCCCATCACGATTTATGAATTCAAGGACCCGGATACACCTGGAAAGGTTGTATACCTGGATGAAACTTCAGAAAGAGTATTGTAGTGCTGGACCATGCAAGAAATACCTACACATGGAGAGGTGAGCTAGTATTCCCTCCATCTCGAACAAACATAAACGCGAGCCAACAAGGGGCAGGAACATCCTCATCCCATGGCATGCAAAGATAGAAAAATAAAGAAAGACTAGAAGTAAGTTTCAATCATCCCATAGGGAGAGATAGAACAACCACAGACACCAATAGAGTGGATAGACAAAGGGAACATGGAATATTAGGTGATAGAGACGATTTTCCTCTGCCTAGACCACGTGAACACGCAAGGATACTAAGACCCACTCAGTTAGTAAAATCCATGAAAAACTACTTTGATGGGACAGGAGATCCCTACGATCATGTCGCAGAATTTAAGCAAGTGCTAAGAGCAGAGCAAGTAGAAGACATCTTCACGCAATACAATGCATTTGGACTAACGTTAAAGAATACCGCTTTAACTTGGTTCCAACCATTGCAACAAAGGCAGTTTAGAGATATCCATCACTTTTTAGAGTCATTCATCACGGATTTCTCTAAGAGTGGAATCAGACATGACACGTCTTCATTGATTCATAGCTTCAAACAGACCCCTCAGGAAACAGTAAGACTGGCAGGACGAAGGTTTAGGTAATATGTTGAAAGATGTCCAATGCAAGAGTTACCCTCACAAGCCAAGCAAGTATCATTGTTTCTAGATGGCCTGTTGAGCTCTAAACTACGCTCCTATGTGTACTTGAAGGAACCCAGAACGCTAGAGCAGTGTGTAAGAATTTGCATAGACATTGAAGATAACTTAGGAGACGAGTTGGAACTCTCTAAGGTCTATAAGGACTCAGATTGTTCATCTTTAGCATCCACAAAATTGTCCAGCTCCATAGAACTAGCAAAAAAAGTGGCCCAAAAACTACAAGTTTCTAGCAAATAGATGCCTAGGTTAACAACAAACAAGCGTTGTTACACCTGTGGTGGTGATCATATGGAAAATGTGTGTCCCAATGCAACACAACCACAAGCCAACATTAGTGGCCAATACTGTACGATTGAGAGAAGATACACAAATCATACGACTCAAGACTGCGCATATAACAAACAGGTAGTAAGATAGAACTACCCATAAGCATACGCACAACCAGGTAGGTATCAAGGTCAATATAATCCTCAGCCTCACTACTATAGGCCTCCACAGAACTACCCTTATCAGACTCAATAGAGACCTCAACCTGTTTTAGCCACCTCCACCAGCAAATGTCATCTCACTTAAATACGATGTTGTAGAAGAGAACCTAAGTAGGGCTTTAGTGCCTTCTTCCCCCCTGATCACAGAAAGCGACCCAAACTCAAACAGTTTTGACTCTACTCATGTAGATAGTCCACCCGCGTATTACACAGAGTCACCAGAACATGTGGAGACATATCATTATGATAGTCCACCATTCAAACCCAGTTGGGAGCCTGACTATGCTAATGTGATGTATACAAACCCGAATCCGTGGCCCCAATTGAGACAACAGAGACCACAGGGCCCTAGAGGACCATGCTTTAGGTGCCAAGGAGATCACTTCATAAAGGATTGTTCACATGCTCCGATAGCAGGACAGTCTCAATATTATTACATACAAGGCTTTTGTGCCGATTGTGGTAAAGAGCACATAATCAAAGACTGTCCTAAGAACCCTGGTAATGCTTCGAATGTGACGCCAATCAACGTGATAGGTATTGTAAACAATGCAGATGGATCCAACCCTACATATGTGCCTATCTAAGCTATAACAAGAGCCCAGGCACTCTTACAGAACCAACAACTTAATCATGAGAAAGTAGCGGGAACTAGTGAAGTTGGAGAATCTAGCAATAAGAAAATGAAATCATGGAAAGATTCTAGAGAAAGAATTAAGAGAAAGTGGAGTAAAAGGATAATAGAATTGGAAGGAAGTCTCAAGGAATCAAGAGCCAAAATCCTAGAATTGACTTCACAGGAATTGAATCAAGAGAACCTAGCGCAGAAATCAGGATCAGTTTTAGCAGAACCCATACCCGAAAACCTAGACATGATGTTTCGTGTGTATCAAGCCAGAATAAACGAAGGACCTCAAATAGCTGAAATGAGTAAGAACTACCCTCGAGCAGACTTAGAAATTGAGAGGATTAAACTTTGCATGAAGATGGTAGAATTAGCACAGGCACTATTTGAAGCCTCTAGATATCTAAATTGGAATAACATGGCAAAACCGGAATTACACTTTCAAGGACTAATGGAGAGGCTAGAATACTTGATTAATAGCGAAGAGAAAGATAATCAACATAGGAATCCTATTGTCCCAGAGACACAGGAAAGAAATGCACCATCCTTGTCTCAAGTACCCAATATAGAGAGTCAAGACAACCCGTCTTCCATACATAGGTATTCACATGAATTCCTGAGAGAAATCCAAGAAGAGAAGTGGTGAAAAGAACAAGGAACCCATCCTCCTATTCAAGAAATAGACGACTTGCAGGAGCAATTTCCTCAAGATATCCCCTCTATTTACGATGATGTAGAGGAAGAGCAATTGAGTGAACACACAGGCTTTGAATCCAATTCTTTACAAGAATTACCTCAGTTCACAGGACCTTGGGAAGCTAAGTCTATTAGTATGAGAGCACCCACGATAATAGTGAGGAATGAAGAATCAGTGATCCCTAGAAACACGGAAGTGATCAAAAACACTAAAGTACAATGTAATCTCACTCTAGAGGAGTTGTTGAAGGTAAAACTAGAACTGTGGAAACATGTAGCAAATCAATTCCTTGAGCTTGCTACTACTCCCTCACCAATAGGATCACAAAAGAAGGTACCAGAGATACTAGTAGAGAAGATTGGAGATGTAAGCGAAGGAGAGGAAGGTAACACGTATCTTCCAATAACCCATCAGGACTACACCACTAAAGCCATCTTAGATTCAGGAGCAGGAGTAGCCATCGCTACCACCGCTTTATGGAAACGTTGGGGTAAGCCAGCATTAAGACCTACCAGGATGAAGCTACAAATGGCTGATGGAAATATAGAAAAACCATTAGGCTTACTAGAAGGCATATCTCTCACCACTTGTGGTGTGGAGTTTGAGCATACTTTTGCCATTTGTGATTTTGTGAAAAATCATGCTTACGAGATGATTTTAGGACGACCATTCATGCGTCAGTTGCAAATTGTACAAGATTGGGGAACTAATTCTTTGTACTTGCAACATTTAGGAGTGACTACCAAAGTCAATCTTAAAGACTATTCACATAGAGATGTACCCCCAATACAATGGAATACCATCCCTAAGACACAGGTAGAAACTGAATCAGTACACTCGTTGGAGTCACCCCTCATGGTTGCACGAGGACACTCACTTATGGATGTGTAAAGTAGCAAAACAAGAGGAAGAACGGTTAGAAGCCAGGACCTTAGGTGCATAACAACATCCACGAACCCTTCAAGACCCAGCTTACGCACCTGTAGTATTTCCAGACGAAGAATTCGAACCCCATGGTTGGGCAGAAATCCTAGCAACCATGGACGTAGCCAGCAATGAAGAACAATGGACACCCCACTCTAATGAGGATGGCTATGAAATTTCAGTTTTCACGATAGAGCCAATCATGTGTGATTCAATTATAGAAGAATGTGAACCTAACACTGATGCATTCGAGGATGCAAGTGATTTTGATTTAGAGTCAATTATTATGGACCCACCCTTTGCATCAGAAGAAGAATACTTCTATGAAGTAGAAACTTATCCTCAAAGACACGAAGAAATTATGAATGAGTTGAGATTAGCCACACAACTGACCACTAAGATTGAAGGTATGAAAAGAAAGAAGAAAGAAACCATGTCAGAAGAGGAAGAATCGTTATTCGAGGTTCCCGAGAACTTCAAAAAATATGAAATAGAAGATAGACGAATCATGGTACGAATGCCTAACAGAAAAGCTGAAGTTGGAGAAGTATACGATAATCGAGAGAAAACAAAAAAAATAATAGTTGCCATAAAAGGAGAAGAAGAAAAATGTACCTACATAGGGCATGATTTGACTAAGGAAGAAGAAGAAGAATTAGTTGCCCTATTGCGCGAATATAGAGATGTGTTCACATGGAGTTACAAAGATTTGAAAGGAGTAGACCCAGATATATGTTCTCATAGAATCCCTATGACTCCAGATGCAAAACCTATGAAACAGAAGCCATACACGTACAATGATAACTACGCTGTGAAGATTAAAGAAGAAATCGAACGTTTGATAGAAGCAAGATTCATTTACGAAATTGAGCATACCGAATGGGTATCCCCCATTGTGGTTGTGCCCAAGAAGAATGGAAAATTGCATGTGTGTATTAACCTTAAATAAGTTAATGCCACCACGATTAGAGACAATTATCCTCTTCCTATCATGGAACACTTATTGGAAAGAGTTGTGGTCAAGGAAGTTTACAGCTTTCTTGATGGATTCTCAGGCTATAATCAAGTAGCCATTGCTCCAGAAGATCAACACAAGATGGCTTTTGCCACAGAATGGGGCATATTTGCATTTCGTGTGATGCCATTTGGCTTGACAAATGCACCCGCCACCTTCCAGCGACTAATGTGTCACGTTTTTAAGGAATTCTTACGCAAGAATTTGGAAGTCTATGTCGATGACCTATGTGCTCATTCGAATGTTAGATAGACACATATCCCTGAGTTAAGATAAGTGTTTGACAAATGTCGAGAATATTAGGTTTGTTTGAACCTAGAAAAATGCGTTTTCATGGTCAGGCAAGGCAAAATTCTAGGACACATTGTGTGAAAAAATGGAATTTCCACAGATGAAGAAAAAGTAAAGGTAATTGCAGATCTATTTAGGCCAAATAACGTAAAAGAGGTACAAGCATTTATGGGTCATTGTGGTTATTACAGACGATTCATACACATGTATGCAATCATATCCAAGCCATTGTACTCTCTTTTGACCAAGTTTGAATGGACAGGTGAATGTGAAAATTCATTCAATGAACTTAAAAGACATTTGTGCTCAGCACCTATATTGACAACCCCGGATTGGAGCAAACCATTTCATGTACATGTGGATGCATCCAACTATGCCATAGGATGTGTGTTAGCACAACCCACGAATGAAGGTAATATAGACCTCCCCATAGCCTACTCGAGCAGACAGTTGAACGTAGCAGAAAGAAATAGACCACTACGGAATGAGAAGGATTAGGAATGATCTACGCAGTAAAGAAATTCAGGCATTATTTGTTGGCAAATAAGTTCAATTTCTTTACAGATCATCAAGCCTTATTGTACTTAGTCAATAAGCCATGCAACACTGGACGGTTCATACGTTGGTTTCTGATTACTCATGGAGTATGATTTTGAAGTAGTAGTGAGGAAAGGAAAGACACATCTTAGAGCTGACCATCTTTCAAGACAAACCTCAGGAGAAGCTCCTCAGGGAATAGCAGATGAATTACCAGACGCATATTTGTTTAATCTTGAGATAGCACCAGAATGGGCTAAGCCTATTGTCCCTATTCTCACATATGGACCCAAGAATCCTAGGATAAGGATCAAGGAAGGAGAAATTACAAAGTCTCAAAGATACCAAATAATAGGAGGAAGTATATATAAACAAGATATTCAAAAGATTCTTGCTTGTTGTGTAGAGGAATCAAAACATGCGAATTGGTTGCAATTAGCACATGTAGGTGCACTAACGCAACATCACTCGAAACATCGTACATTGCAGACTCTGCATAGACTAGGAGTATATTGGCCTTCTATGGAAGCAGATGTCTACAAGTTGTGTAAAGAATGCCAGGTTTGTTGTGAAAGACTACCAGTAGAGCATGCTACATTATATCACGTGTCTCTCACACCAGAATGGAGTGAACCTTTAGTAACATACTTGAGGACAAAAACATTCCCTCAAGGAATGACCTTAGCACGACAACGAAGTCTAGAGCAGGAAGCTCAAGGCTATTCACTTATTGGTGATAATCTATACAAATGAGGACGAGATGGATACTTAAGACAATGTGTTCATGAAAACGATTATCTGAGCGTACTAGAGATTGCACACCAAGGTGTTGCAGGAGGTCATTTTGGACCCGATAGGATATTCAAAGCCATCCTCTTTGCAGGATTATGGTGGCCCACTCTTCACATGGATGCTCATACCTATGTAAAGAGATGTGGTGTGCCAAAGAACTCAATTTCCTACTCGCAGAGATGAAATGCCATTGAAACCCATGATGGGAGGACGTGCATTTTCTAAGTGGGGTATAGACTTTGTAGGACCCATCAACCCCCCTGCAAAAGGTACACATGCTGAATACATTATCGTCGTGACAGATTATCGGCAAAAGCTACAAAAAAGAATGATGCACACACGACTGCAAAATTCTTATTTGAAAATTTCTTTACAAGATATGGATTGCCTATAGAGTTAGTGAGCGATCGAGGAACTCACTTTCTAAACCACGTCATTGAATATTTGTTACAGGATTTTATGGTGATTCACAAGAAATCCGCACCATATCATCCTCAGGCCAATGGTCAGGCTGAAAGCACTAACAAGATCCTTTGTAACGTATTGACAAAACTCGTGAACAACAAACGTTCGGATTGGGACAAACAGTTACACCATGATGTTTGGGCATATCGAGTGGCCTACAAGACCGTACTCAATGCAACTCCCTTTCAGATGGTTTTTGGTCAGAATGTTGTGCTTCCTTTGGACTTCTTGATACCGACCCTTAAGGTTGCATAAGAACATCAATGGACCGGCCATGAATTATGAGCAAGAATAATGGACTTGGAACGACTAGGAGAAACAAGGTAGAAAGCAGCAGCAGGCATATACGCAGCAAAGAAACAACAAAAACATATTTTGATGCACATGTGAAAGATAAAGGCTTAAAAGAAGGAGATTTAGCTCTAGTATATATGCTGAAACAACATGCACGGAAACTAGAAAAGAGAGGTTATGGACCTATGATCATTAACAGACTCTCGACAAGTGGAGCAATACAATTAGCCACCTTAGAAGGAGACATAATGCCTAATTACATTAGTGGCTGTAGAGTCAAGTTATATCAGGAACCTCTTACCAAGGATATGCTTAAACGACTCACGTTGGCAAAGAAGCGTAAGGAGGAAGAAAATAGAATACGAGCTGAAGCTCAGGCAGAAGCTATAGAACACTGTCGGGATGAAATCCCGCAGGGAGTGTGCACTGCGTTTTTTCAAAAGATCATTGTTTTTGAGTTTTTGTGTGATGTTTTGATCGAGAGAGTGGTATATTTTGTACATATTTTGGCTGAATTAATTGATTGTGTGATGCGGAAACATGTTTGAGATGTACGTTAGACCCCTGTGTACAAATAACTGACATTAGACCCATAAAAACCTTAGGTTTGACCCTTGAAATTGACTAAAATTGAGGGTTTACCCCCCTGAAAATCGGACTTGAACCCTTCCAAACCCTTAGATTAATTAATCCTGTATATAGTGTGAAACCAAAACATTAATTTAGGAAAAATAAAAAGGACAAAAATCAAAAATAGAATCAAGAGATGAGATTTTCCAAGAATAGTAAGTGAACATGCATGGTCGTCTGAAATTGGAAAGTTGAGTAGGGAGGTTAGAAGATTCTAGAGAAGTCCTAGGCAGGGGGAAACCTATAAATAGGTCTCCAGACATCATTTATTTCTCCCCGTTGAACTTCTTGGTGGATCTTCCCTCCAGGTATGCTCCTTGTACATTTCTATTTATGTTCAATTTCTTGTTGTTACTTTACACTAGTGCATTTAGAGAGAGAAGGATTCCATCATATCTTTTCTCTCCACTTTGATCCTTCATAAGAATTTGATGGGTTTTTTTTCTGAAGAGAAAGAGAGATCCCCTACGCTGTTCAGACGCTTATTGTTTTCTTTTTCGGTGTCAACATGTGTAGTGGCAAATGGTAGCTTAATTCTGATGCATGAATAATCATAGCAAGATTACACACACGGAAACTAGAAGGTGTCGCTAAAATCAATTGATGTCAGAGGAAAAGATAACTCTTTTTTCAAAGTGTTGATTGATCTGTAAACTTGTGATTCATTATAGTAGATCATCTTCTGATATATCTGACAGTAGCTCAGAAGATGACTGTATTGTCATGGAGCTACGTGAACCATATGCATCTGTATCCCCGTTGGCTTTCAATCCAATGATTCGAGGAGCACTAAAATGTAGAGGAGTATGAGCGTTCAGGCATTGGCGGTAGACTCACAGAGATGGATGATGTCGCTCTGGAAGAGATAGAGCCGGTGACAAATGTGCGCAAGGCGGAACTCTGCTGCTGCCAACATAGAAGAGAGAAAGATGAGGATGGATCAACACCCCAGCTCACGCGCAGGAGAGAGAGTAATGGCGGCGCTACGATTTTATCCACGTCAGAGAGAGAATTTGGTTAGTCGACGCACTGCCGGCAGTCTGCCGCTGAGAGAGAGAGATATTGCAGATGTCGGTTGCTGAGAGCTTAGAGAGAGAGTGACCGAGTCAACAAAGATGGATGGATAGCGGTTGCTGATCCGCATAGGAGGGAGACGAGGATCGTACCATTGATGGTGTTGTTGATAGCCAAAGATTGTCGGGCTGCTGTCATTGACGATGCTACAGAGCACGTGGAGAGAGACAAAGATGCGGGCGCAGATGTCGTGGCAGCAGGCGCAGATGTCATGAACGGATGAGTCACGGAGAGAGAGAGAGAGAGAGAGAGAGAGAGAGAGAGAGAGAGAGAGAGAGAGAGAGAGAGAGAGAGAGAGAGAGAGAGAGAGAAGGGGACTCCCGCTGACGAGTAGAGATAGCCCTGATTGGCGCTGCTCATAGAAAGAGAGAGAGATGGATTATGCTGTAGTCCATGTGAGAAAGTGGGGAGAGAGAAGGACTACAGAGAGAAAATCATGGCGGTGTATAGATTTGGTGGGCAGTAGATTATCACGAGACAGAGAGGATTCAGTGGCTTCAAGTCGGACGCGCTGGAGACTCCACGAAGAGAGATCTGGACTCTGGAGAGACAGTCTTCTGACAGCTCGTGCGTGGACACCCCACAGAAATATACAGAGAGAGAGAGAGAGAGAAAGAAAGAAAGAATTTTGAGAGAGAGAGAGAGAGTGAGAGAGAGAGAGAAATGTGCCTGCTTGCGCTCTATAACTGTCTGCCACTGACGGCGAGAGAGAGAGAGAGGGAGATGATTGGCTTGATTAGAGGGCGGCAAAGGTGGATAAGGCGGTGAAGACATAGTAGAAGAGCGATCGATAGAGAGAAGGGGACTCCCGTTGACGAGTAGAGATAGCCCTGATTGGCGCTGCTCATAGAAAGAGAGAGAGAGATGGATTATGCTGCAGTCCATGTGAGAAAGTGGGGAGAGAGAAGGACTACAGAGAGAGAATCATGGCGGTTTATAGATTTGGTGGGCAGTAGATTATCACGAGACAGAGAGGATTCAGTGGCTTCAAGTCGGACGCGCTGGAGACTCCACGAAGAGAGATCTGGAATCTGGAGAGACAGTCCTCTGGCAGCTTACACGTGGACAGAATAAAGGATAACAGATAGATAAGATCAAATGAGGTAGAGAGTGATGGCGGCGCTGTGGAGAGAGAGAGAGAGAGAGAGAGAGAGAGAGAGAGAGAGAGAGAGAGAGAGAGAGAGAGAAGACACCACGGTTGCCAACGTGAAGATGATCGAGAGCTTGCGGAGAGAGAGAGAGAGAGAGAGAGAGAGAGAGAGAGAGAGAGAGAGAGAGAGAGAAAGTCGGTTGATTATCGACAAAAGAAAAGATGAGAAAATAAAGAAAATAAAGAAATAAGAAAATATAAAAAGAAGAAATAAAAAGAAATAGAGGAAAATGGAATAGGAAAATAAAGAAAGAAATATAAAGAAAGAAAATTAGAAATAAGGAAAGAGAGAAAGAAATATAGAGAGAAATAAAGAGAGGAAGAGAAAGGTAGGAGGAAAGAGAATAGAGAAGATGATGGAGAATAGAGAAGATGATGGAGGGTAGAAAAGTTAGAGGGAAGAAAAGAGAAGAGGGAAAGAGAGAAGGAGGGGAGAGAAAGAGTGCATGCATGTGTTATTTCGCCCATATGTCTATATGCATGAATGCCATACAATTTCAAAGAGAGAAAGAAGCAAATCAAAAAGCATAGTGTGCTTTCATTATGAGTTTTTATGTGCCAATGATTTTTCAAGTATGTTTTCATTCTTTTCAAGAGGTGCTAACATGTTTTACCCCCAAACCCCATGGTCTTTCTTGTGGAACCTTCCTATAGGTTTATGTGGATGCTGATTATATGAAGTGAAGAGAAAGTGATTGAAGACAGATGATAAAGACCCCACCCCGTGGATTGCTCTTACGGAACGTCTCCTCCAGGTTCATGCAGGTTTACGAAGTATATCAAGTGATTGAAGATGGAAGAAAAGAGTACCCCATCCAGTGGATTGCCCTTGTGGATCGTCTCCTCTAGGTTTATGCGATTTCTGATTATCTGAAGTAAAGAGAAGGGAGGCTACTGTTGAGGATACCTGAAGTAAAGAGCGGAACGAAGTGAAGACCTGGAAGAAAAGCTTGGGCCGCGAAGACCGAAGCAAAATCCCGTAGGCGATTTCTCGCACTGTAGAGAGGGATCTAGAGTAGACACTAGCCGGCCCGCACTGTAGCGGCGGCGTTTATATTGTATCATCGCACTGCACTGTAGCGGTTTTATTGTACTGTCGGCCCGCACTGTAGCGGCCTATTTTTGTATCATTCATTTTATTGGAGACTTCAGTTCCATTTCTGTTGTATCGTTGGGCTTCATCTGCATTCTGTGTATCACTGCGGTATCGGATCGTCTCTTTTCGACGCCCACGGTCCCACGTCTCGACACTTCCGAGGGGCAAGGGGCCCTACGACGATCGTGCACGCTCCGGAGAGCACAGGCGAGGCACCCAACGCGCAGACGCCGCTCGCAGGACAGCGGGAACGGCGCACTAGAGAGGGGCCTGATCCAACCCCACGCACCGGCTTCCTGCCACAACCTCCTTCTTCCCGACACCTGAACCCGACGTGAAGCGAGGCGGTTGCCCGGTGATCCTCGACGCGTCACCCACTCCTTAAGAAGACAGAGACAGGAACCTCGGCATCAGACAGAGACTCCAGGTACTAGCACTTCAAGTTATTTGAATTTTGCATTGTTTCACACACACATTGAACAGAAAGGTTGTCTTGTTGTCTGAGCTTGAGCATTCACTATCTGCACTAGTTTAATCCATATATCTGTGCACAAGAAACTAAAATGAACAAAATGATTGAGGAACAATTTACGAAATACAAAGAGCGAATTAAGGAAATAGAATTTAACATGAATGAATCCATAAAATCAAAGTTTGGTATTGTTATGACTTTAATGCAAACGATAAATGCGATATCTGATACTTTTCAGGTGATGGGTATAAGCATTAAAGATCTAAAAAATGAAATGGATTTTTACATTTCTGAATTGTAAATAAGGTTGAATTGTTGACTAACCAAGTTAAGAATCTACAAGCACTGAAATGCGACAATGAGCATGAGGTAAAAGTCCAAGGCATATCTGCACACAAACAGTCATTAGGTCTTAGAAGACCCACACCTAGAGTGATATCTAGGAAATCAAGTTGGGTTGAGAAGAGACCTATATGTTGCTTTTGGTGTGACCAATATGGACATATGTTTTGGGATTGTCTAGCGTATGAAAGTGCATGCAAACATAAACTAGTAAGTCAACATGAAAATAAAATTTGTAAATATCAAGAAGAGATACCTTTACCTTTGAATGTAGGAAAAGGTGGAATGAGAGAATATTTTGAAGAGACTAAAACTAGATCGAAATCAATTCAAAGAGTGTGGAAACCAAAAAGACTTGAGAATAGTAAATCTGATGAACAAAAGATCCTACTATCTACTGAGAGTCAAGAGAAACCAATTGAAGAAACCAAAGATAGACAAATAAAGGTCGAGAAGCAAAATATTGAACAGATACAAAGAGAACAAATGGAAATTGATCATAAAAGAGAGTCTGAAAGAGAAAAATCAAAGAAAGAACATGATGTATATGTTTCGTTTGATCCAAAAATTTTAGCTAATGAGAATCTATTTGATCAAGAAAAAGTTGCAAAATTACAATCCCAAATGAACTTTGATAAACGGATTGAACTAGAAAAGAGTGAAGAAGAAATTCAAGAAGATACAAAATCTGATAAACGAGTTAACAAAGCGGAAAAACAGTTGCTTGATGATATTATCAAGCAAATCGAGGGAAGTATAAAGAAAAATTCAAAGACTTCTAAGAGTTTGAAGAAGAATAAGAGAAGTAAAACCCTAACTTTCCAAGCTATATTCGCAAACCTTGAATGATGATTGAAGTAGAATCATAATGAAAACGCATGAGAATGATAAAGAGCTATTGGATGATGATGAATGATAATGATGATGATTATGATGATTATGATGATTATGATAATGATGATGATTATGATACTGATGACACTGGAGGATACTGATGATGCTGGAGGATACTGATGACATTGGAGGATACTGATGACACTGGAGGATACTGATGACACTAGAGGATACTGATGACACTGGAGGATACTGATGACACTGGAGGATACTGATGATACTGGAGGATACTAATGATGTTGGAGGATACTGATGACACTGGAGGATATTGATGACACTAGAGGAATGACACTGGAGCATATTGATGACACTGGAGGGAACTGATGACACTGAGGCTGGTGCTGATAAAGAATGATAGACCATGGAATTAAAGAAAAGCTGGATCAAAATGAAGAAAAATGATCAGGTGAAACGTTTCTGATTTGAAAGTTGTTTTCTTTCTGTTAGATCATATGCATTGCATTTGTGTGTATGATAAAGATATGTATGGATTTGTGAAAATCATGCAGAATGATGATGACAAAGATCTATTATGGGTTTGCACGAAGCATGAGCGACTAGGAATTATATGAATAGGATCAGTTAGTGGACTAGAGACTTTTGGGAGTGAAAGCTTGGGAATGTGATGACATGCTTAGACCGAGTGCATGTATATGCTGATTGATTTGAACACTTAGTGAGTGGGAAACTTTGGATCCTAGTATTTATTTCTTGCGAGATCTTACCTCCATATGGATCATGATTTATAAAGAAACATGCATACTCATGCCAGCTTATATGTGCGTGTATGTTGTTGGTGCGCTACGATGGGCTAGTAGGCGGGTGGAACCACCTTGGTCGGGTGATCGGGGCCACGAGCCATAGCTAGTTTCGTCGTAGGCCTAACCTATCTGTTGTCATGCGCCTGTATGGGTCGGTAGGCGGGTGGAGTCACTCTGATCGGGTGGCCAGAGCCACAAGCTGACGTCCATTTCATGCAGGGCTAACGTTGTGTATGTCATGCGCTATGTCGGGTTGGCAGACAGGTGGAACAAACTTGGCCGGGCGGACAAGTCCATGAGTCGCACCCGATTTCGACATAGGCCAATTTGTGAAAAATAAAAGATAAAAGGAAATGCTGAGCTGAGATGAAAAAGAAAAGAAAGAGAAAAGAAAATGAAAAAGAGAAAAAAAAGAAAAAGAAAGATCTAATGGAGAGTTGGACAGTAAGAGATAAATAGTGGGAATTGAAGTATATTCTGCAAACCGAGTTAGTAGAAACATATGTATATGCTAGTACTTAGAATGAGCAGTTGGATCTGAACTAGTTGAACAAACAGAAGATCTAGAAAGCCAACGACTTATTCATGTGATTACTTGTCAGATTGCAGACGCAGAAACGTAGTATGATGTTTGTGAAGCTTGAATCTACCTAATTTTCTAAAATTCATACTAATCTTTATAAAAGATTGCATGACTGCATGAGATCATGATTTAAGAAAGGCATAAAAAGTGTAAAGAGATTTCAAAAAGAACCCTGATACTCTTCTGTTGGATCTTGCAGGTTGGCCCATCGGGACGATGTGCAGGTTTAGCGGGGGCGAATGTCGGGATGAAATCCCACAGGGAGTGTGCACTGAGTTTTTTCAAAGATCATTGTTTTTGAGTTTTTGTGTGATGTTTTGATCGAGAGAGTGGTATATTTTGTACATATTTTGGCGGAATTAATTGATTGTGTGATGCGGAAACATGTTTGAGATGTATGTTAGACCTGTGTGTACAAATAACTGACATTAGATCCATAAAAACCTTAGGTTTGACCCTTGAAATTGACTGAAATTGAGGGTTTACCCCCCTGAAAATCGGACTTGAACCCTTCCAAACCCTTAGATTAATTAATCCTGTATATAGTGTGAAACCAAAACATTAATTTAGGAAAAATAAAAAGGACAAAAATCAAAAATAGAATCAAGAGATGAGATTTTCCAAGAATAGTAAGTGAACATGCATGGTCGTCTGAAATTGGAAAGTTGAGTAGGGAGGTTAGACGATTCTAGAGAAGTCCTAGGCAGGGGGAAACCTATAAATAGGTCTCCAGACATCATTTATTTCTCCCCGTTGAACTTCTTGGTGGATCTTCCCTCCAGGTATGGTCCTTGTACATTTCTATTTATGTTCAATTTCTTGTTGTTACTTTACACTAGTGCATTTAGAGAGAGAAGGATTCCATCATATCTTTTCTACCCACTTTGATCCTTCATAAGAATTTGATGGGTTTTTTTTCTGAAGAGAAAGAGAGATCCCCTACGCTGTTCAAACGCTTATTGTTTTCTTTTTTGGTGTCAACATGTGTAGTGGCAAATGGTAGCTTAATTCTGATGCATGAATAATCATAGCAAGATTACACACACGGAAACTAGAAGGTGTCACTAAAATCAATTGATGTCAGAGGAAAAGATAACTCTTTTTTCAAAGTGTTGATTGATCTGTAAACTTGTGATTCATTATAGTAGATCATCTTCTGATATATCTGACAGTAGCTCAGAAGATGATTGTATTGTCATGGAGCTACGTGAACCATATGCATCTGTATCCCCGTTGGCTTTCAAGCCAATGATTCTAGGAGCACTAAAATGTAGAGGAGTATGAGCGTTCAGGCATTGGCGGCAGACTCACGGAGATGGATGATGTCGCTCTGGAAGAGATAGAGCCGACGATAAATGTGCGCAAGGTGGAACTCTGCTACTGTCGACATAGAAGAGAGAAAGATGAGGATGGATCAACACCCCGGCTCACGCGCAGGAGAGAGAGTAATGGCGGCGCTACGATTTTTTCCACGTAAGAGAGAGAATTTGGTTAGTCGACGCACTGCCGGCAGTCTGCCGCTGAGAGAGAGAGAGAGATATTGCAGATGTCGGTTGCTGAGAGCTTAGAGAGAGAGTGACCGAGTCAACAAAGATGGATGGATAGCGGCTGCAGATCCGCATAGGAGAGAGACGAGGATCGTACCATTGATGGTGTTGTTGATAGCCAAAGATTGTCGGGCTGCTATCGTTGACGATGCTACAGAGCACGTGGAGAGAGACAAAGATGCGGGCGCAGATGTCGTGGCAGCAGGCGCAGATGTCATGAACGGATGAGTCACGGAGAGAGAGAGAGAGAGAGAGAGAGAGAGAGAGAGAGAGAGAGAGAGAGAGAGAGAGAGAGAGAGAGAGAGAGAGAGAGAGAGAGAGAGAGAGAGAGAGAGAGAAGGGGACTCCCGCTGACGAGTAGAGATAGCCCTGATTGGTGCTGCTCATAGAAAGAGAGAGAGATGGATTATGCTGCAGTCCATGTGAGAAAGTGGGGAGAGAGAAGGACTACAGAGAGAAAATCATGGCGGTGTATAGATTTGGTGGGTAGTAGATTATCACGAGACAGAGAGGATTCAGTGGCTTCAAGTCGGACGCGCTGGAGACTCCACAAAGAGAGATCTGGACTCTGGAGAGACAATCTTCTGGCAGCTCGTGCGTGGACACCCCACAGAAATATACGGAGAGAGAGAGAGAAAGAAAGAAAGACTTTTGAGGGAGAGAGAGAGAGTGAGAGAGAGAGAGAAATGTGCCTGCTTGCGCTCTATAACTGTCTGCCACTGACGGCGAGAGAGAGAGAGAGGGAGATGATTGGCTTGATTAGAGGGCGGCAAAGGTGGATAAGGCAGCTAATTTCAGACATACAGAGAGAACATAGATATGCAGATTTAGAAAGCAGAGCTTGGAGGCGGTGAAGACATAGTAGAAGAGCGATCGATAGAGAGAAGGGGACTCCCACTAACGAGTAGAGATAGCCCTGATTGGCGCTGCTCATAGAAAGAGAGAGAGATGGATTATGTTGTAGTCCATGTGAGAAAGTGGGGAGAGAGAAGGACTACAGAGAGAAAATCATGGCAGTGTATAGATTTGGTGGGCAGTAGATTATCACGAGACAGAGAGGATTCAGTGGCTTCAAGTCGGACGCGCTGGAGACTCCACGAAGAGAGATCTGGACTCTGGAGAGACAGTCTTCTGGCAGCTTACACGTGGACAGAATAAAGGATAGCAGATAGATAAGATCAAATGAGGCAGAGAGTGATGGCGGCGCTGTTGGTTGATTATCGACAAAAGAAAAGATGAGAAAATAAAGAAATAAAGAAATAAGAAAATAGAAAAAGAAGAAATAAAAAGAAAGAAAGAAAAGAAATAGAGAAAAATGGAATAGGAAAATAAAGAAAGAAATATAAAGAAAGAAAATTAGAAATAAGGAAAGAGAGAAAGAAATATAGAGAGAAATAAAGAGAGGAAGAGAAAGGTAGGAGGAAAGAGAATAGAGAAGATGATGGAGAATAGAGAAGATGATGGAGGGTAGAAAAGTTAGAGGGAAGAAAAGAGAAGAGGGAAAGAGAGAAGGAGGGGAGAGAAAGAGTGCATGCATGTGTTATTTCGCCCATATGTCTATATGCATGAATGCCATACAATTTCAAAGAGAGAAAGAAGCAAATCAAAAAGCATAGTGTGCTTTCATTATGAGTTTTTATGTGCCAATGATTTTTCAAGTATGTTTTCATTCTTTTCAAGAGGTGCTAACATGTTTTACCCCCAAACCCCATGGTCTTTCTTGTGGAACCTTGCTATAGGTTTATGTGGATGCTGATTATATGAAGTGAAGAGAAAGTGATTGAAGACAGAAGATAAAGACCCCACCCCGTGGATTGCTCTTACGGAACATCTCCTCCAGGTTCATGCAGGTTTACGAAGTATATCAAGTGATTGAAGATGGAAGAAAAGAGTACCCCATCCTGTGGATTGCCCTTGTGGATCGTCTCCTCTAGGTTTATGCGATTTCTGATTATCTGAAGTAAAGAGAAGGGAGGCTACTGTTGAGGATACCTGAAGTAAAGAGCGGAACGAAGTGAAGACCTGGAAGAAAATCTTGGACCGCGAAGACCGAAGCAAAATCCTGTAGGCGATTTCTCGCACTGTAGAGAGGGATCTAGAGTAGACACTAGCTGGCCTGCATTGTAGCGGCGGCGTTTATATTGTATCATCGCACCGCACTGTAGCGGTTTTATTGTACCGTCGGCCCGCACTGTAGCGGCCTATTTTTGTATCATTCATTTTATTGGAGACTTCAGTTCCATTTCCGTTGTATCGTTGGCCTTCATCTGCATTCCGTGTATCACTGCGGTATCGGATCGTCTCTTTTCGACGCCCACGGTCCCACGTCTCGACACTTCTGAGGGGCAACGGGCCCTACGAGGATCGCGCACGCTCCGGAGAGCACAGGCGAGGCGCCCAGCGCGTAGACGCCGCTCGCAGGACAGCGGGAACGGTGCACCAGAGAGGGGCCTGATCCAACCCCACGCATCGGCTTCCTGCCACGACCTCCTTCTTCCCGACAACGCATTAAGCGCATGAATTTAAGAAGACAAGGACTAGGGAGAGAACATTATAACCATCGGGAAACAACACCCAGATACCCCATGGCCATGTGTCAAGCAAAGTCAAGTACCCATCCTAGCATAGTGGATAGGAGACCATTCATTATAGTGAGGCTAGAGCACGGCAACCCTTGCCAAGAGCTCAGAGCTTTTATTGACTCAGGTGCTGCGACTAGTGCGATTAGATGGTCCCACGATAAGGACTCAGGAATAGAAATGTGGCCAATTGAGGCATACCTCATAGGGCTAAGAGGCATGGAAACCCCTTGCATGGGTGAGGTGGACATTCCTATCCTCATACATGATGTGACCATGACAGCGAAGCTGCTAGTGTGCCATGACGAGGACCTAATAGAACCCCTAATCCTTGGCCAAGATTGGCCATACGATCACTCAGTGGACCTAAATCTTAGACAAGGCTCCTTGCAGATTGGAACCTTAGATCAGAAGTGAGTGATACCGCTTGACTTCCCTAATGGTAGTTCCCCTGAGGAACGTAACCCTAGACCATATGAACAACATGCGAAGGAAGACCAGAAGATCTCTGGTCAGATCAGTCACGCTACGTTCACACCAACCCACACGAGTTTGGTGATGGACAATTGTCAATCAGAAGGATGTCAAGAGATTTTCCCTTTGGCTTCCTGCAAATAAGAAGGGTCAATCACCCAACCGCTTGGTCAAATGGACACTATCAGCGGTCAGAGGGGAATCATCAGCGGTCAGGTGGACTTCATCAGAAGCCACATGGGCAGCAAACCCTGCGGTGCCCATCCTTCCACACTTACTACGGACTGGCCTAGATTAACAGTACAAAACGGAGCACTTCCTAATGGGTAGGTTTCGCAAGTGTTGGACCTCCCTTCTTTTCCAAAGCAGAGTGTCAATCAGACCTCTCAACCTCAACCGCAAAAGAGTCAACCACAATAGAGGAACCCAGACTGACGACACTATCAGATGACACAAGGAAGAAAGTTGCAGTATCAGCACCACAAAACAAGAAGCGCGCGATAAATTTGGGTGCTGAAAGGACAGAAACCACAGACAGATTCCACTAAGGCGGACAATGACAAGAAGGAGTCTCAGTCGAAGCAGAAGCAATATCAAAAGCCTTCTCGACCTTCTTCGACGAGTACAAACATACGAGAAATTTGGATTGCCAAGAAGTACCTCAAGAATCGACCCACACCCATGCAGATTTGGGTACCCAGACAGTGTATTTTAGCTCAACCCTCAAGCCATGTAATATATACCCCTCAGAAATCTCTTCACCCTTCAATACCACCACATCCGATCTCACCTTTTGTCCCTCATAAGAAACATATCACCCGCTCAGAAACTCTTAGAAAGTGGATACCGAAACGTATCCAGACATCTTCTCCAACCCCCTTATCTAACAGTACTCCCACCCTGACTAAACATTACCCTTGTAATAACTCATTCACGACTGAACCTTGTACAAATCCACACACTATAACCCCCCAACACTTGTAATAACATCTCATCAAGAAATGTATGCATAATCTGAAGCATATAGGTTTTCACCTATTGAGGCCGCCACTCCTGTGCAACCCATTCGCATAAGGTTATCAAGACCAGTTACAACGGACGCCACCACCAGCACAGTCGCTACTCAAGAAACCACCTCTCTAAGAACCCCCACCACTACAGTAGAAGCCCCCACCACTATCTGTGCGGAAGCTTCTTCTTTTCCGATACCAAACATGGAAGTAGAGCCACTGGACACCACCTTTGATTTTGAAATGCCGGATGCTTTCTCCAATGAATTTCAATTTTCAGAAGGCCAGATTTTCTCTCAGGAATATGAATGGCCTAGCCACCCTACTACTCCGCCAGATCAGCAGCAAGGACAAGTCATGTCAAGCTCAAAAGCGGAAAGAACAGAAACGGATGATGATAAAGGCGACGATGAAGCCAGCTAGGGAACTCATGAATCCCAAGAGCATGTACAGACAGACGAACAAGGGCAGCAAACGGACACCCACAGTGATACCAGTACGCATGAAGATGAAACCTTTGAAGCAGCAGCTTATACACTGGCTATCAAAAAGTTATACCGTACTATGGAAAAAGTTTGGGCACACAAGAAGCTAATTGAAGAAGAGAGCCAGGCACTGATAGAACAGGAACTTGTCTTAGGCGGATTTGAAGAAGTGTACATCAAAGGTTTCAGAGAGCTTGTCAAATCAGTGGGACCCACAGAAGCCTTAAGATATTTGCAGAGGAAACCATTACTACAATATGACCCCCGATGCATATGACTACTATCCAAACTGGGCGAATACATTCGAGTACCGACAGGTGCTCAGTCATCCCAATAGGAACGAGAAGCACGCCTGATTCTCGAAAGACCTGCAGCCGAAGAAGCTATCCTCGTCGACTCCCCACCCCATACTACTATTGTACATACCACCACTGTAATCGGAGTACCTGTCACACCAACTACTCCGCCTTCACCTCCCATCCATCCACTCTCCCCCGTACATCCACTCTCTCCTCAACCATCCACTTTTGGGGATAGTGCTATCACTGAAGCCTTTGTTGCTTCAATTCCTCTAACCATGTCCCCACCCACACAACCTAGTCTACCTCCTAGGACATCTACCTTTCTATCTAACCCATTACTCCCTCCGTCCTTCCCATCCTTCCCCACTCCACCAAGACACCTTTTTCCATTTCTAACTCCATTAACCTTCTCCCCTGTCTCACCTCCCTGACCTACCGTAATTCCTCTTTCCCCTTTCCACCAAGCAGTTCAAGAGAACCCCGCTGTAAATTACTCCTCTACTTTTGTAAATCCTGTATTTACACCCACACATGCACCCACTCTCACGCCATTATTCACAGTCACCGCACTGGACACCACATCCAATGACATGGATATCTCACCACCCACTACACCACCACTCACTTCATTCATGGCACAACCATACCTAGGCACATCACAATTTTCCACAATCACCACAGCATCCACTTTCCCACCCCCAATTCCCTTTGCATCTACACCTACTGCACCTTCACTTAGCACACCGTTAATATTATCACCCACTGTAGATATAGCATTCCGACAGATGTTTGCTTGCATGACTCAAGTACGAGATGAATTTTCATCTCTTGGAAACAACTACCAGACGCTGCAGAACACGACGAATGAATTATAGTCACAGCTCAATTCACTGACCATCGAGAATGCCTCATTGAATACTATCAAGAATTACGAGAGGCATACCATAAATTGGAACTAGAGAGTGAAGAGAAAACCAAAGAGGCCACTGTTGATGTTGACAACTTGTTAAGGGCCTAGACAATTCGCAATGCAAATTTAACGAGAAATATGGGACTATTAGGATGACACTTAGCAGTAGCAAAAGAAGAGAACCAGTGCTTACAGGATCAGAACAGAGAAAATCTAGAAGCTGCCCTCGATCACCCAGATCAACCACTAAGTCCTAGCCGGTTCAAAGCAGTTCCCTCAGAATCGATGAGAATGTTGCTAGATGATCACGTCAGATTGCTAGATGAATACGACAATATGAACGAGGAGTTACAGAAGCTCAAAGAAGATCATAACTTACTCCAGTTAATAGCACCTCTAGAGCAAGGACTACCAGCTCCTGTGGACCCATCTCCTGAGATCTTAGAGGAACTCAATGCATTACGGGCCCAGGTATCAACTCTTGAATCACGGATAGCTATATATGAAGCACCACCCAGGCCAGATTCCCCACCAGAGCTCCCCATTGATGAAGAAACTGTAACCATTCCGGTGGAGGAAACTTTTGAAGAGTCTTATGAGCCCCAACCCATCCCAAGAGGACGTGTCACATCCAAAGGCCAGACGACTTTCGAACTTCCAACTCCTGCATGGATGAAGACAATGAAGAACTTGGCACAACCCACCCACCCAGAGTAGAGGCACAGTTACATGCCATGGCAATGAAAGAAGAAAGAATTTTATAGTCTCCATTTTTTGCTCATTTGGCCCCTCATCGATACATATCCGGGCATGAGCTACAATACAAACCCTATTTCATGCTAATGGCAGAATATCAGTTGGCCATAGAGAAAGAAACAGTCAAAAAACCATCTCACGCTACTCAATTTGAGCCTGAAGATTTTCCACTAGATGCGCAGCGCGGAGAAATTTATCAACCAGATTGGCGCAAATATCTCTTACAGAATTATCCAGAGATGATGAGTACATGGGTCAAGGCTCCTCTGCACTTAAAGTATAACGCATGTTGGGGACCAGTACCACGTCGCCGCTGCTGGACACATTTGCAATTAAGGTACAAAATAACAAGCAATGCCAGGACTGGTTGACTTACTCGTACTTTGCACCACCTCGAGGACCACCAACCGTCAGATACATGATGGCAATGATTCGCCACTGGCTCCCTCGCTTGAAACATATGGACGATATAGCAGCACACATGACTATCAAGATCTTTGACATGATGCAAATGGTTTTTCAAGTCTTCCGACGCATCAAGGCACCTCATGTAAACACCCCGGGCTTCGAGCATGGCAATCTAGATCTTGCATATGATATGAGTACATCGCCATCGCTACGGGTGTGTTATGCCTAACTTGCGGAATCAAATACTTACAGGTGTGCTACAAGCCAACCTTTGATGAAATGTTCACAACCGGTTTCTAGGAATACCATTCGGAAGTGTTCATCAGCAGGCCTACACACCTCTTGCAATTATTTGCCTCTGAACAGATGGTATATTCCACACATTATCGACTCCCACCATCAGATGAACCACAACCAATCGATTGGGAGAAACTCCAGGCAGACCTGGCCCGAGGCATCCGCATATCCGAGCACACCCTTGCTCAAGACCTCCTACAGAATTACATCTGACAGACCTCACAACAAGGTTCTGTCGAGGACGACAGAAGCTAGAGGGAGGGGGGTGTTGGCAATAGCAAGAGGCATAGGAGACGTGGAAGCATGTGAAGATAGAGCATAACGAAGAAGCAGGGAGTCAGTCGGATCAATTTTTCAAGAATTATGTTTTAAAATACTTTTCAAAAACCTCCAATAGTGATTTTCATCACTTTTGTACTATATGTAACATAGAAAAACCCTTTTTGCAATTCATAGCTCTATTTTTTGCAAGTCGAGGAGTCCTCGAGCTTGAGGAGCTTAGGTAGAATGAGCGTACCAATTTCGCTTATTTTTAGATACCGTTTACCCTTTCAAATAGCATCTAGGACCTATTTTTTAACTATGCCGGTCACTAGATGTGAAACCAGTCAAAACTAGTCTAGAACCTATAAAAAGAGCTAGAGAGCTCATTTTTGAGGTTAGCTTGTTTGAGTAGAGAAGAGCTTAGAGCTATTTTGAGCTTGTAAGAGTGTTCTTGAGTAATAGAGTCTAATTCTCACCTTCCATTGTTTCTTGCTTGTCTCTTCATTGTGTGTGTGTATGTGTGTGTGCATCTCTATGCTTCTCACCTTCACTCTCACTTCATCTCACATTCACGATCTTCATATCACTCCTATCTCTTCTGCGGATTGACATTAAGGAGGTGGAGCTTCTTAATGTGGTTCTCACCATTGTGCTAGAGCAACAAAGGGTATGATATGACAAAGGTCCATCTCATTTTCCATCTCTCAAAGTTTGCACCAGCCATATAGGCATTGTTGGGAGAGGATGGTTGGATGCACTCAGAGATTGAGTAGGTGCTGCTAAACCTGCTTCACACCAGCCCTCTATGACTCCAGGAATGCTTAGTACACTTGATTAGCATATATGTACTTTGCAAATGATATGTGTAATGATCAAATCAAAACAGACTACTTGAGACTTCAAAAATCCAAGAAAACTTGCTATTTTGGTATTGACACCTGCTTAGTCTTTCACTCAGTATGACCAGCACACTTACAATTGATCAAATTCCTTTTGGAAATATTAAATTATCTTAACAAGCTATCATTTTCAAGTGGAATGAGAAGAAATGACAAACCATACTCTGAGAAATCACTTTAGCAAAATAAAGTTTACCCCCGATATTTTAGGAGCTCTGTAGACAAATACCAGTGAGCACTTCGACTGCGATTTCTCGAAATTGGCTGAACCAAATTGCTTCAAACTTTGTATTCTTGTAGTATGCTTTGAGCTGGATCTACCAAGATTTGAATCACTTGATTTGGTGGAGTAGGCACTAAGATATGCCTCTTTGAAGTTGACAGACTTGAAGTAGTACACTCAGAGAATAACAGAGATGATGAATGTAAGGATATGTATTAATTCACATTGATGTACATTCCCATTGACATGATAAACATAGTCCAATGGTACTCAGAGGTGTAGGCTATAGAGTAGACCTCACACACTCAATGATCACAGATGTTAGCCTCGGGAATGGTGAAAGAACACCCGCGACTTTTTCCTTGTAGTTTTTATAGGAATTGAGTGATGATTTGAATTTGAACTCAAATCAATCTCCTAGAATCTTTCACCTAAAAGTTGATTGAGATATTCTCTCAATTAAACAACAACCTTTTCCACGACTTCCAATCAATTACGTGTGATTACATAAAATGCCAAGTCACTAAGATTTTTACAAGAGATAAAATGGTAAGAACTTATAAGCATAAGTTCCTATAGTCTTTCTCACATGTTGAGTCTTCAAGATAGTATCCAAGCCAAATTGTGAAGGCTTGAATTGCACCAACAGGCATGGTTTTAGCCTCTTCTATGTCAATCCTATCATCAAAAAGTGCATCATGTAGATTTGCATAAAAAATGGAATTATCTGCATCATCATATGGAACCTAGGAAGCATAAGGCATTTCCTCATTTGGTCCAAGTCTTGATTTTCCACCTATAGAAAGAGGTAGAAAAGTTTGATACTCATCCTTCAAGCTACTATTGATGTCTCCTTGCTATGTGGAAGTAATGGTTGAATTGCATCTTCTAGAAAAGCAACATCAAGACTAACTAAAATACTTATAGTCTATGGATGATACATGCAATATCCCTTTCTTTCCAAATTGTATCTAGCAAAAATACATTTCATGCATTGTTGTTCAGGAACTAACACATATGCTATCCAACCAAAGAAACACATATGAGCAATTGATGGCTTTCGACCATGCCAAGGCTCAAATGGAGTGATCAATTTAGTGCTTTGGTGGGAAACATGTGAAGTACATATGCTACACACATGATAGCCTCAAAACTAGAAACTATGTGGTAAATTCTCACTTTTGACCATACACCTCATCATCTCCATGGGAGACCTATTCTTTTTTTTAGTGACTCCATCTTGTTGGGGTGTATACAACATTGTGCACTAATGTTTTATCCCATGCTTTTCAGCCATAACTATTTTGAAGCACATTAACATTTCAAAGTTTCTTTCAATGAATAGACCCATGCATGTCTCAAGACTTCATCAATAAAAGTGTCAAAATAAAGGTAGTCTCCAATTGAAGGTGTCCACATAGTATGAGTAAGTGTATCCCAAGCATCCTTTCTTATCTTAGAGGAGTCAATATATGGGATAATTGCATGTTTGATAGACAAAGCCATAAATGTGTGTGTATCTCTTGCATCCTAATGAAGTTTCTCTAGATTACGTGCAAGAGGAACTATGGCACAACCAAGAGATTGAAGATTATCATCTTCACCAACATCTGTGTCACCTTCAAACACTATATTTGTGCCACTTGAAGGTGAATCTTAGAAGGAGAGGATGTAAAGCATCATCACATAAGATCAAGTGAAGATGGGTGCTATATATTGTTGGTACAATTAGCAAGCCTAACTGCTTTGCTAATTATTCACGACTACAAATTCTTTTGTTACCTCATAAGAGAGAACCACATGTGAAATCATGCTAGTCAAATTGAGCATAGGAAGCTTGGATAAATGTACATGTAAAAAGAATGGAATCTCGTGGATTTAGGAGAGTAAAGCCACAATGTATTTGGTGGAGGAATCAAATCAATTATTTCCCTAAAGTGTAGGTTTACTTTTATGTTGAAATATCAAGCTCAACACGTGATGATCTAGGATAAGATGTATCACTTTTTCATTTCTTTGACATGTATAGTCATCACATCGATATATGTCAGGGACACTACATTGAGCTTTATTAGATTTATGTATCGAGAGCAATGGCACATTTGTTTCTTGCCATCTCACTCATTCATGGACATTAGGCTTTTCCTTAATGTCTTTATATATTGCACTTGTTGTATTCTTGTCTTTAGGTCATTCTTGTACATTCCTTTTATGTAATAGAAGAAGAAGAAGATCATTCTTCCTTGCCTCAAACTATGTGTGTGTTTCTCCTTGATTGTGACATTGTGTGTGATCTCTCTTCCTTATCTCCTTCATTGTGACATGGTACTAGAGCCAGTGTGGTTGTAGAGAGCTCATGGAGAAGGCTGACAATGAAAAGTATGCAAGAAGGCATGGAGAAAGTGTGATTCACAAACGACCTCTGATTGCTACGAAAATTGTCAGATCAAAGCCATCTCGGCCTTTATTTTGAGCCCCCAAGGTGGGCCCATAGAAAAACCACGTCACTTTGCAAAATTCTAACTTATCTCGTGCTTGATAACACTCATATATTCCAGATCTAGAATCTAAAGCGACTTTGTGTACTGTTGATACACAAAAACTATGTTTTTCTGAGATCAAACTGTCACATCATAGTGCGAGAGTGTTCAAGCAGAAGTGCTCCTTGTAGTGTTTTGCAGTGTTGTGAATAAGTGTGGAAATGGCAAATGAAAATGGAATGAGTTGGCTTATGAGCAATAAGCTAGACAAGAACAACTTCCATGCTTGGAGATTCAGTATGATAAATTTCCTAATGGGAAAAGGCTATTGGAAGTACATCAAAGGAGAGAACAAAAACGCTCCACAGTTACCAGAGAGGAATCAGGCTACAAACTAGTTAAGAGTGTATGAAGAATGGAATCAAGGAGCAAGAAAGGTAATGTATTGGCTATCTATTAGCATACAGGATAGCACAATTGGGCACATAAAAGATGCCAAGACTCCAAAAGAGGCTTGGAATAATTTGGTCACATTGTATGAGACCAATCCAAAGGCACGAAAATTGCAACTCAAGAACAAGCTATATACAGTAGAGCAAAAGGGCATTTCGATAAGTGACTACACTCGAGAATCAAAAGTGTATGTGAGTCACTTGCATCTATTGGCATGAATGTAGATGACGATGATAAGGTGGAAGTGCACCTTTGTGGTTTAGGAGCTGCATATAAGCAGTTCAGAACTTCTATATAGACCAGGGAAAATATTTTGAATTTTGCTGATCTAGTATCTATGCTAATTATTGAAGAAAACAATATAAGTGAGGATTCAAACTCTCAAGGAAAACCCAATTTTGAGTAGGTATTCTACTCTGGAACAGGAAGAGGCAAGAAGTAGAGGCTTCAAAAGTAGAAGAGGACACAATAACCAAGACCAAGGTCAACAATAGAATCATGCAAGAGGAAGAGGACAGTTTTGAGACAGGGGGATCCAAAGAGGTCGCAAAAATTTCCAAATAAATGATTCAGGTAATGACAATAAAGGATGCCTAAATTGTGGTATGGACACTTTGAACGTGATTACAAATCAAAGAATCAAAATAAGAGAAGGCAGCAAAAAAACTATGCATCCACAAGTGCAGATGATTTTGAGAAGTTGTTCATGGTTCAACATCACATGATGAATACCATGTCTGCTGGTCTTTCAAAATGAAATGATAATGTCTCGTATGTTGATTCAGGTGCTTCAAATCACATGATGACTCATGCAAAATGGTTTAGTACTTTGCAAAAATTGCCAATTCCTAGATATGTTGAAATAGGTGATGACACATCACACCCTATCGAACATACAAGAAACATAGCACTATCTATGGAGGATGGAAAGGGATTACAAGTCAGGTCCAATGCCGATGGGTTATATGTAGAAGAGTACAAAGAGGATGGCAGATTGGTTACCAAAGGAAACAAAGTGGGTAGGATGTTCACATTAAATGTGAAAATTCTTGAAATGAATGCGACCATGTTTGCAAAAGGTGCAGGAGTTTTTGCTGATATAGAGATCTGCAAAGGATAAGATTGATGCACTCAAAGGAGATTGTCAATGGCCTACTGTTGGAAGCAGCCAGAGGCACAGACGCCATGGAAGCATGTAACGACGGAGCAGGGAGCCAGTCGGATCAATTTCTCAAACAAATATGTTTTTTATCACTTTTCAAAACATTCAATAGTGATTTTTATCACTAATTGTAACATATGTATCATAGAAAACCCCATTTTGTAATCCATAGCTCCATTTTGTGCAAGCCGAGGAGTCCTCGAGCTTGAGGAGCTTAGGTAGAATGCGCGTACCAAATTTCGTTATTTTTAGATACCGTTTACCCTTCCAAATAGCATCTAGGACCTATTTTTTAACTATGCCGGTCACTAGATGTGAAACCGGTCAAAACTAGTCTAGAAACTATAAAAAGAGCTAGAGAGCTCATTTTGGAGGGTAGCTTGTTGGAGTTCAGAGTTCTTTTGAGCTTGTAATAGTGTTCTTGAGTAATAGAGCTAATTTCCCACCTTCCATTGTGTCTTGCTTGTCTCTTCATTGTGTGTGTGTATGTGTGTGTGCATCTTGGTGTTTCTCACCTTCACTATCACATCATCTCACATTCACGATCTTCATATCACTCCTATCTCTTCCGCGGATTGACAATTAAGGAGGTGACGCTTCTTAACGTGGTTCTCACCATTGTGTTAGAGCAACACCAAATTTGGCGCCGTTGCCGGGGATCGAGTCTAGGACGAATGTGTGATGGTAGCAAGAAGTGGCGTTGGAAGGTAAAAATTTCAGTTTTTGTTGTTGTTTTTACTTAGTTTTTAGTGTTTTTCACCTCCCCCACACTCCATCTTCATCACCGCATCATCATCCTCATCTCCAAAAAAATCAGAAAATTCACCATATCCCCCCATTCTCCTCATTTCCCCTCATTTGTGCATGCGAGAGAGTGAGAGAGAGCTTTTGTGCTTGTATGTGCTTTGGTTTTCCTGAGTTTTCTTGCAGGTACAGAGCTCCAGTGCATCAGGAAAGCTTGGAAAAGGTAAAAACTTCAGTTTCTGTCAGAAATTTCCGTCTGTGTCAGACCATCGCGATGGTCTGCAAAGTTCGGAATTTGGAGAAGGCGACCACACCAGCGTGTCGGCGACACCAGCGCCTCTAGGAATCCACAGCTGCATTCACAAAATTTGCATTTTGGTGGACCATCGCGACGGTCTCTGACCATCGCGATTGTGTCACACCATCGCGATAGGCTCACGCCATCGCGACGGCTTGGCCGGACCATCGCGACGGTCTCTGACCATCGCGATTGTGTCACGCCATCGCGATTGGCTCACGCCATCGCGCCGACGGTGCCACATGGCAGTTGAGACCATCGCGACGGTGCACTTCACGCCATCGCGACGGTGCACTTCAGACCATCGCGACGACACCCTCACACCATCGCGACACTTCAAAAATTCAGACCATCGCGATTGGCTCATGCCATCGCGCCCAGACCATCGTGATTGGCTCACGCCATCGCGTTCAGACCATCGCGACGGTTCACTTTGGACCATCGCGATTGTCCACGTTGACCGTTGACTGACACCATCGCGATTGTGCACTTTCAGACCATCGCGATTGTCCACCCTCACGCCATCGCGATTGTGCAATCCCACGACATCGCGATTGTGCACCCTCATGCCATCGCGACGGTCCCATTTCACGCCATCGCGACGGTGCACTTTCAGACCATCGCGATTGTGCAATTTCACGCCATCGCGACGGTGCACCCTCACGCCATCGCGACGGTCCCAGACCATCGCGATTGTCTCAGACCATCGCGATTGTCTCAGACCATCGCGATTGTGCACCCCCATCGCAAAATTTTAGGGTTTCATTTTTTGGCCAATTTTGGGGCTATTTTTGGGAAATTTTTGGGTGATTAGACTCATAGGAGACCCCTTAGCTCATATTTGGAGAAAAACCTGTTTGTCAGTTTTTACCCCCCAGGGCCTGAACGGTCATAACTTTTTCATCCGAAGTCCGTTTTTTGAGCTTAATAGCTTGTTAGAAAGCTCGTGACGAGTACTACGTGACCTCAACTGTTTTTTCTTAAAGGATACGTCTATTTTTAGACAAGCTATTTTGAGGTTGACCTAGTTTGGGACTAGTAAACGAGGGGGCAAACATTGAAAAGTTGGGCAAAAGGGAAGGGACTTAAAAGGTGTATATACTTAAGTGCTTGATCATCCAGCTGTGAATTGGTCTAATATTGAATTTTTCTAGGTCTAGCAAGGGCAATCGAAGGCAACCAAGGCAAGGTAGTGAAGGGCATAAAGCTTGGGAAGCGCGGCTTCTTGGGCATCAGAGCAACCAGAAAAGCTGACTCGAGGTTGGAAGATTACTCAACCCCCTCAGTCAATTCTTAGCTTAGGATAAACGTTAGCATTGTGGATTAAGACGATAGGAACGCCTCAAGTTCAAGATATTTAATTCTTTCAAGTTTAAGACTACAAGTAAAGGTGTGTGTGACGAAAACCTAAAGGAAAGAACATAAGTCTGACGGAACGAGAACTCAAAATTATAACGGAAGGTCGAATTCCTGACGCATACACTAAGACAAGAATCTAAGGAAATTTAAAAAGAAGCAAGACAGTAATAACAAAGAAATCATTGACGATCTGAGCGTGTACTGAGTGTGCAAGGAACAAAATTAATGAACCTTAGATCGGGCAAACATATAGGTAAGTCAGACCGACGAAGCCTTGGATCATCAGAGGCAAGTGTAAGAACTACTGCATGATCGTGGGCTCAGCAATTGAACACTAGTTATCCCTACGAGAGCTCAGATACCAGCAAATCAGAAATGGCATTTAGCACAGACAGACCAGAAGGAGGGTCGAATGTAGCCTACTTAGAAAAACCAGAAGGACCCTATAGAACGCAACTAGAGTTTCTCCAAACCAACCGATTAGGTGCTCGCATCTATGAGGATGGTTTGCGAAGGCAAGTGGTGCAAATGCACAACCCCGATCAACCCATTGGATTGGAACATCCAGTGGTGAAATTCGAGAGAGACGCTTACATAGACAAGGAAGGAACAATGTACATCTTAAGTACGCAGCCAAACAATACCAACGAGTTTGGCATGATTCAACCAGAAACGGAAGCAAAATCTCAAGGAAAAGAACCATTAGAAGAGCCTAGAACACCTAGAGGGAAATCTGTACTAACACGAGTACTAATCCCAGAATGGATCCCTTAGGATAACAGAAGCATAGAGTTGTTTGTAAATAAAGAAACTGATGAAGCCTTTTGGAGATACAAGACCGAAATACTTAGTGAGGTAGGTATCATCACGATATACGAGTTCAAGGACCCGGATACACCTGGAAAGGTTGTATACCTGGATGAGACTTCAGAAAGAGTCTTTGTGGTGCCTGACCGCGCTAAAAACACATATACATGGAGAGGTGAATTGGTATTCCCTCCATCTAGGACGAACATGAATACAAGTCAACAAGGGGCAGGAACATCCTCAGACCATGGAAATCAAAGAGAGGGAAATAAAGAGAGACCCGAAGTAAGCTTTAATCACCCCATAGGGAGAGATAGAACAACCACAGACACTAATAGAGCGGATAGACAAAGAGATCATGGAATACTAGGTGGTAGAGATGATTTTCCTCTACCTAGACCACGTGAACACGCAAGAATACTGAGACCCATACAGTTAGTAAAATCAATGAAGAATTACTTTGATGGGACAGGAGATCCCTATGACCATGTTGCAGAATTCAAGCAAGTACTAAGAGCAGAACAAGTCGAAGACATGTTCACGCAATACAACGCATTTGGACTAACGTTGAAGAATACAGCTTTAACTTGGTTCCAACCTGTTGGAAGCAGCCAGAGGCACAGACGCCACGGAAGCATGTAAAGAAGGAGTAGGGAGCCAGGCGGATCAACCAGGCGGATCAATTTTCAAACAAATATATTTCTTATTAATTCTCCAAACATTCAACAGTGATCATTATCACTAATTGTAACATATGTATCATAGAAAACCACATTTTGTAATCCATAGCTCCATTTTGTGCAAGCCGAGGAGTCCTCGAGCTTGAGGAGCTTAGGTAGAATGCTCATACCAATTTTCGCTATTTTTAGACATCGTTTACCCTTCCAAATAGCCTCTAGGACCTATTTTTTAACTAGGCCGGTCACTAGATGTGAAACCGGTCAAAACTAGTCTAGAAACTATAAAAAGAGCTAGAGAGCTCATTTTTGGGGTTGATTCATTGTAGCTTGTTTGAGATTAGAGTTCTTTTGAGCTTGTAAGAGTATTCTTGAGTAATAGAGCTAATTCCCTACCTTCCATTGTGTCTTGCTTGTCTCTTCATTGTGTGTGTGTATGTGTGTGTGCATCTTTGTGCTTCTCACCTTCACTCTCACATCATCTCTCATTCACGATCTTCATATCACTCCTACCTCTCCCACGGATTGACATTAAGGAGGTGGAGCTTCTTAACGTGGTACTTACCATTGTGCTAGAGCAACACCAAATTTGGCGCCGTTGCCGGGGATCGAGTCTAGGACGAATGTGTGATGGTAAGAGTATAGCAAGAAGTGGCGTTGGAAGGTAAAAATTTCAGTTTTTTGTTGTTTTTACTTAGTTTTTAGTGTTTTTCACCTCCCCCATACTCCATCTTCATCATCGCATCATCATCTTCATCTCCAAAAAAATCAGAAAATTCACCATATCTCCCCATTCACCTCATTTCCCCTCATTTGTGCATGCGAGAGAGCGAGAGAGAGTTTTTGCGCTTGTGTGTGCTTGCATTTTCTTGAGTTTTCTTGCAGGTACAGAGCTTCAGAGCATCAGGAGAGCTTCCCAAAGGTAAAACATGTACTTTCTGTCAGAAATTTCCGAGTAGGGCGGACCATCGCGATGGTCTGCAACTTTCGGATTTTGAGGTAGGCGACCACACCACGAGGTAGGCGATCCCTGCGCATACACGGAACCATTTTTGCATTTCAAAAATTCGTTGTTTGGTGGACCATCGCGATTGGCTCGGACCATCGCGATTGTGTCGCACCATTGCGATAGGCTCACGCCATCGCGATGGATCGGCCGGACCATCGCGACGGTTCGCTTTTTCGGACCATCGCGACGGTTCACTTGAGCCATCGCGATGGTCCACTTGGACCATCGCGACGGTTCAGCTGACCCCGGACCATCGCGATTGGCTCACGCCATCGCCACGACAGTGCCACGTGTCACGATAGACCATCGCGACGGTTCATTTTTTGGACCATCGCGACAGCCCAAAATCGGACCATCGCGATTGGCTCAAGCCATCCCATTGCGGACCATCGCGACGGTTCACTTCGGACCATCGCGATTGTCCACCTTTGACCGTTGACCGCGCCATCGCGATTGTCCGCCTGATCACACCATCGCGACGGTTCATTTTTCGGACCATCGCGACGGTCCATTTCCACGCCATCGCGATTGTCCAAATCCCACGCCATCGTGACGGTTCACCTTTTCGCGCCATCGCGATTGTCCAACTTTGACCGTTGACCCGCGCCATCGCGACGGTTCGCCTTTTCGGGCCATCGCGATTGTCCAAATCCCACGCCATCGCGACGGTTCGCTCGGACCATCGCGACGGTCCAAGACCATCGCGATTGCCCATCCCCATCGCAAATTTTGGACTTCAATTTTTGACCAAATTTGAGGAAATTTTCGAGAAATTTTTGGACCATTAGACTCATAGGAGGCCCCTTAGCCTATATTAGAAGAAAAATTGGATTGTCAGTTTTTACCCCCCAGGGCCTGAATGCTCATAACTTTTTCATCCGAAGTCCGTTTTTTGAGCTTAATAGCTCGTTAGAAAGCTCGTGACGAGTACTACGTGACCTCAACTATTTTTTTCATAAAGAATACATCTATTTTTGGATAAGCTAATTTGAGGTTCACCTAGTTTGGGACTAGGAAGCCAGGGGGCACACATTGAAAATTTTGGGCAAAAAGGGAAGGGATTAAAAGGTGTATATGCTCAAGTGTTTGATCATCTTGTGAATTGGTCTAATATTGGATTTTTCCAGGTCTAGCAAAGGCAATCAAAGGCAAGCAAGCAAGGCAGTGAAGACAGCAGAGCTTGGAAAGCACGGCATCTCGGGCAACAGGGCATCAGAGCAACAGAAAAGCCGACTCGAGGTTGGAAGATTACTCAACCCCCTCAGTCAATTCTTAGCTTAGGCTAAACGATAGTTGTGGATTAACGACGATAGGAACACCTCAAGTTCAAGATACCTAAGTCTATCAAGTTTAAGACTAAAAGTAAAGGTGTGTGTGACGCGAAAACCTAAAGAAAAGAATATAAGCCTGACGGAACGAAAACTTAGAATCATCACGAAAGTCGAATTCCTGACGCATATATTAAGACAAGAATCCAAAGAAAAGTAAAAAGAACCAAGAATTAATCACAAAGGACCATTGACGATCTAAGTGTGTAATTGAGCGTGCAAGGAAGAAAATTAATGAACCTTAGATCGGGCAAACATATAGGTAAGTCGGACCGACGAAGCCTTAGATCATCAGAGGCAAGTGTAAGGACTACTGCACGATCTTGGGCTCAGCAATTGAATAGTAGTTATCCCTACGAGTGGAGCTCAGAATCAAGTGAATCAGAAATGGCATTTAGTGCAGATAGACCAGAAGGAGGGTCTCATGTAGCATACCTAGAAAAACCCGAAGGACCCTATAGAATGCAATTAGAGTTTCTCCGAACCAACCGATTAGGTGCTCGCATCTATGAGGATGGTTTGCAAAGGCAAGTGGTGCAACTGCACAACCCTGATCAATCCATTGGATTGGAAAGACCAGTGGTGAAATTTGAGAGAGACGCTTACATAGACAAAGAAGGAACCATGTACGTTCTAAGTACGCAGCCAAACGATACTAATGAGTTTGGCACAATTCAATTAGAGACGGAAGCGAAATTTCAAGGAAAAGAACCGTTAGAAGAACCTAGAACACCGAGAGGGAAATCCGTATTAACAAGAATACTCATCCCAGAATGGATCCCTCAAGATAACAGGAGCACCGAGTTATTCGTAAACAAGGAGACAGATGAAACCTTTTGGAGGTACAGAAAGGAAAACCCTGGTGAGGTAGGCATCATTACAATTTATGAATTCAAGGACCCAGATACACCTGGAAAGGTTGTATACCTGGATGAGACTTCAGAAAGAGTCTTTGTGGTGCCTGAGCGCGCTAAAAACACCTACACATGGAGAGGTGAATTGATATTCCCTCCATCCAGAACAAACATGAATGTAAATCAACAAGGGGCAGGAACATCCTCAGCCCATGGAAATCACAGAGAAGGAAATCACGAGAGACCGGAAGTGAGCTTCACTCACCCCATAGGGAGAGATAGAACAACCACGAACACTAATAGAATGGATAGACAAAGAGATCATGGAATACCAGGTGGTAGAGATGATTTTCCTCTACCTAGACCACGTGAACACGCAAGAGTATTGAGACCCACACAGTTAGTAAAATCAATGAAGAATTACTTTGATGGAACAGGAGATCCCTATGACCATGTCGCAGAATTCAAGCAAGTACTAAGAGCAGAACAAGTCGAGGACATGTTCACGTAGTACAACGCATTTGGACTAACGTTAAAGAATACTGCTTTAACTTGGTTCCAACCTTTGCAACAAAGGCAATTTAGAGACATCCATCACTTTTTAGAGTCATTCATCACTGAATTCTCTAAAAGTGGGGTTAGACATGACACGTCTTCGTTGATTCATAGCTTTAAACAGACCCCTCAGGAAACAGTAAGACTGGCAGGACGTAGGTTCAGACAATATGTTGAACGATGTCCAATGCAAGAGCTACCCTCACAAGCTAAGCAAGTGTCTTTGTTTTTAGATGGCTTGTTGAGCGCCAAACTACGCTCTTATGTGTACCTAAAAGAACCCAGAACGCTAGAGGAGTGTGTAAGAATATGTATAGACATTGAGGATAACCTAGGAGATGAATTAGAACTCTCAAAGGTCTATAAGGACTCAGATTGTTCTTCTCTAGCATCCACAAAATTGTCTAATTCGATAGAGGACCTAGCAGAAAAAGTGGCCCAAAAACTAGGAGTTTCTAGTAAACAGGTGCCCAAGCTACCTACAAATGTACGTTGTTATGCTTGTGGTGGAAATCATTTGGCAAACATGTGCCCCAATGCACCTCAACCTCACGCCAACCCTAGTGGCCAATATTGCACAATTGAGAGAAGATACACGAATCATATGGCTCAGGACTGCCCATACAACAAACAAACCGTGAGACAGAACTACCCACAAACATACCAACAGCCAGGTAGGTATCAAGGCCAATACAATGCTCAGCCTTATTACTATAGGCCTCCCCAGAACTACCCATACCAGGCTCAACAGAGACCTCAACCCGTCTTAGCTCAGCAGCCACCCCCACCAGCGAATGTCATCTCAGTCAAATACGCTGCTGCAGAAGAGAACCTAAGTAGGGCGTTAGTGCCTTCTTCACCCTTGATCACAGAAAGTGACCCGAACTCAAACAGTTTTGACTCTACGCATGTAACTAGTCCACCCGCTTATTACACGGAGTCACCAGAACATGTGGAGACATATCATTATGATAGTCCTCCAATGGAACCTAGCTGGGAGACAGACTATGCAAATGTGATGTACGCAAACCCAAACCCACGGCCCCAATTGAGACAACAGAGACCACAGGGCCCTAGAGGACCATGCTTTAGGTGCCAAGGAGATCACTTCATTAAGGATTGTCCACATCCCCCAATAGCAAGACAATCACAGTACTATAGCATACAAGGCTTTTGTGCCGACTGTGGCAAAGAGCACATAATCAAAGATTGTCCTAAGAACCCAGTCAACACTACCAATGTGACACCGATCAATGTGATAGGTATTGTAAACAACGCAGATGGATCCAACCCTACATACGTGCCTATCCAAGCTATAACCAGAGCCCAGGCGCTCTTACAAAACCAACAGCTTAATCAAGAGAAAATAGCCGAAACTAGTGAAGTTGCAGAATCGAGTAGTAAAAAGATGAAATCTTGGAAAGATTCTAGGGAAAGAATAAAGAGAAAATGGAGTAAAAAGATAAGTGAGTTGGAAGGAAGTTTAAGGGAATCTAGAGCCAAAATACAAGAATTGACTTCACAAGAATTAAACCAAGAAATTCCAGCTCAGAAATCAGGATCGGTTTTAGCGGAACCCATACCGGAAGATCTAGACATGATGTTTCGTGCATATCAGGCTAGAATAAAAGAGGGACCTCAAGTCACGGAAATGAGTAAAAACTACCCTCGAGCTAATCTAGAAATCGAGAGAACTAAACTTTGCATGAAAATGGTAGAATTAGCACAAGCTTTGTTTGAAGCCTCTAGATATCTTAATTGGAATAACATGGCAAAACCGGAATTACACTTTCAAGGACTAATGGAGAGGCTAGAATATTTGATTGAAAGCAAAGAGAAAAAGGATCAGTCTAGGAACCCTATTGTCCCAGAGACACAGGAAAGGAACGCACCATCCCTGTCTCAAGTACCTAATACAGAAAGTCAAGATAACCTATCTTCCATACATAGGTACTCACATGAATTTTTGAGAGAAATCCAAGAAGAGAAATGGAGAAAAGAACAAGGAACTCATCCTCCTATTCAGGAAATAAACGACTTGCAGGAACAATTTCCCCAAGACATCCCCTCTATATACGATGAGGTAGAGGTGGAACAACTGAGTGAACCCACAGGATTTGAATCTAATTCTTTACAAGAATTACCTCAGTTCACAGGACCTTGGGAAGCAAAGTCTATTAGTATGAGAGCACCCACGATAATAGTGAGGAATGAAGAATCAGTGATCCCTAGGAACACGGAAGTGATCAAGAATACGAAAGTACAGTGTAATCTCACTCTAGAGGAATTGTTAAAGGTAAAACCAGAATTGTGGAAGCACGTAGCAGATCAATTCCCTGAGCTAGCTACCACACCCTCTCAGATAGGATCACATAAGAAGGTACCAGAGATACCCGTGGAAAAGATTGGAGACGTAAGTGAAGGAGAGGAAGGTAACACATATCTTCCAATAACCCATCAAGGCTACACCACGAAAGCCATTTTAGATTCAGGAGCCGGAGTAGCCATCGCTACCACCGCTTTATGGAAACGTTGGGGTAAACCAGCACTCAGACCCACCAGGATGAAACTACAAATGGCTGATGGACACATAGAAAAACCATTAGGCTTACTAGAAGGCATATCTCTCACCACTTGCGGTGTAGAATTTGAGCATACTTTCGCCATTTGTGACTTTGCTAAAAATCATGCGTATGAGATGATATTGGGACGACCATTCATGCGTCAGTTGCAAATTGTACAAGGATGGGGAACTAATTCTTTGTACCTGCAACACTTAGGAGTGACTACCAAAGTCAATCTTAAAGACTATTCACATAGAGATGTACCCCCAATACAATGGAATACCATCCATAAGACACCAGTAGAGACGGAATCCGTGCACTCATTAGAATCAGATCCTTCTTGGTTGCATGAGGATACCCATTTATGGATGTGTAAAGTAGCCAAGCAAGAGGAAGAACGATTAGAAGCAAGGACCTTAGGTGCAGAACCACATCCACGAACCCTTCAAGATCCAGCCTATGCACCTGTAGTATTCCCAGACGAAGAGTTTGAACCCCATGGTTGGGCAGAAATACTAGCAACCATGGATGTAGCCATCAATGAAGAACAATGGACACCCCACTGTGACGAGGACGGCTATGACATTTCAGTTTTCACGATAGAGCCAATCATGGGCGATGCAATCTTAGAAGAGTGTGAACCGAACACTGATGCATTCGAGGATGCAAGCGATTTTGATTTAGAATCAATTATCATGGACCCACCCTTTGCATCAGAGGAAGAATATTTCTACGAAGTAGAGACTCACACTCAGAGACACGAGGAAATTACGAATGAAGTGAGATTAGCCACGGAAGTGACTACCAAGAGTGAAGGCAAGAAAAGAAAGAAGAAAGAAACCATGTCAGGAAAAGAAGAATCTTTGTTTGAAGTACCCGAGAATTTCAAGAAATATGAAATTGAAGATAGAAGAATCATGGTACGGATGCCCAATAGAAAGGCGAATGACGGACAAGTATATGATAACCGAGAGAAAACCAAGAAAATAATAGTTGCTATCGAAGGAGAAGAAGAAAAGTGCACATACATAGGGCATGATTTGACGAAGGAAGAAGAAGAAGAGCTAGTTGCCCTATTGCGCGAATATAGAGATGTTTTTGCTTGGAGTTACAAAGATTTGAAAGGAGTAGATCCAGATATATGTTCTCATAGAATACCTATGACTCCAGATGCAAAACCGACAAAACAGAAACCTTACACGTACAATGATAACTACGCTGCGAAGATTAAAGAGGAGATAGACCGATTGATAGAAGCAGGATTCATTTACGAAATTGAGCATACCGAATGGGTATCCCCCATTGTGGTCGTGCCCAAGACGAATGGAAAATTGCGTGTGTGTATTAACCTTAAAAAAGTTAATGCCGCCACGATTAGAGACAGTTATCCTCTTCCTATCACAGAACATCTATTGGAAAGAGTTGCGGGCAAGGAAGTTTACAGCTTTCTTGATGGATTCTCAGGCTATAACCAAGTAGCCATTGCTCCAGAAGACCAACACAAGACGGCTTTTGCCACTGAATGGGGCATATTTGCATTTCGTGTAATGCCATTTGGCTTAACAAATGCACCCGCCACTTTCCAACGACTCATGTGTCATGTTTTTAAGGAATTTTTACGCAAGAGCTTGGAAGTTTATGTCGATGACTTATGTGCTCATTCAAATGTAAGGCAGACACATATCCCAGAGTTAAGACAAATATTTGACAAATGTCGAGAATATCAGGTTTGTTTGAACCCAGAAAAATGCGTTTTCATGGTCAGACAAGGCAAAATTCTAGGACACATTGTGTCAAAAAATGGAATCTCTACGGACGAGGAAAAGGTGAAGGTAATCGCAGAATTACCAAGACCAACTAATGTGAAAGAGGTACAGGCATTTATGGGCCATTGCGGTTATTATAGGAGATTCATACACATGTATGCAATCATAGCCAAGCCTTTGTACTCTCTTTTAACCAACTTTGAATGGACAGATGAATGCGAAAATTCATTCAATGAACTCAAACGACGCTTGTGCTGAGCACCTATATTGACTACCCCAGATTGGAGTAAGCCATTTCATGTACATGTGGATGCATCCAATTACGCCATAGGATGTGTGTTAGCACAACCCACGAATGAAGGTAACATAGATCTCCCCATAGCTTACGCTAGCAGACAACTGAACGCAGCAGAAAGAAATTACACCACGACGGAACGAGAAGGATTAGGGATGATCTACGCTGTAAAGAAGTTTAGGCACTACTTGTTGGCAAGCAAGTTCAAGTTCTTTACAGATCATCAAGCCCTATTATATTTAGTCAACAAACTATGTAACACAGGACGATTGATACGTTGGTTTCTATTACTCATGGAGTATGATTTTGAAGTGGTAGTTAGGAAAGGAAAGACACATCTTAGAGCTGACCACCTCTCAAGATTAACCTCAGGAGAAGCTCCTCAAGGAGTAGCGGATGAATTACCAGATGCATACTTGTTTAACCTTGAGATAGCACCAGAATGGGCTAAGCCTATAGTCCCTATTCTGACATACGGACCCAAGAGTCCTAGGATAAAGATCAAAGAAGGAGAGATTACCAAATCTCAGAGGTACCAAATAATGGCAGGAAGCATATACAAACAGGATAATCAAAAGATTCTTGCTTGTTGTGTAGATGAATCAGAACATGCGAATTGGTTGCAATTAGCACACATAGGTGCACTAAAGCAACATCATTCAAAACATCGAACATTACAGACTCTGCATAGATTAGGAGTATATTGGCCTACGATGGAAGCAGATGTCTACAAGTTGTGTAAAGAATGTCAGGTGTGTTGTGAAAGACCACCAGTAGAGCATGCGACATTATATCACGTGTCTCTCACACCAGACTGGAGTGAACCTTTAGTGACATACTTGAGGACGAACACATTCCCTCAAGGCATGACCTTAGCTCGACAACGCAGTCTAGAGCAGGAAGCTCAAGACTATTCACTTATTGGCGATAATCTATACAAAAGAGGACGAGATGGATATTTAAGACAATGTGTTCATGAAAGCGATTATCTGAGCATACTAGAGACTGCACACCAAGGTGTTGCAGGAGGTCATTTTGGACCCGATAGGATAATCAAAGCCATCCTCTTTGCAGGATTATGGTGGCCCACTCTTCACATGGATGCACATACCTATGTAAAGAGATGTGACGTGTGCCAAAGAACTCAGTTTCCTACTCGCAAAGATGAAATGCCATTGAAACCCATGATGGGCGGACGTGCATTTTCTAAGTGGGGTATAGACTTTGTAGGACCCATCAACCCCCCTGCAAAAGGTACACATGCGGAATACATTATTGTTGCCACAGATTATCTGACGAAATGGGTAGAGGCAAAAGCCACAAAAAAGAATGATGCACACACGACTGCAAAATTCTTATTTGAAAATGTCTTTACAAGATATGGATTGCCTATAGAGTTGGTGAGCGATCGAGGCACTCACTTTCTAAACCAAGTCATTGAATATTTGTTACAGGATTTTATGGTGATTCACAAGAAATCTGCACCATATCATCCTCAGGCCAATGGTCAGGCTGAGAGCACTAACAAGATACTTTGTACCGTACTGACTAAACTCGTGAACAACAAACGTTCAGATTGGGACAAACAGTTACACCACGCTGTTTGGGCATATCGAGTGGCCTACAAGACCGTACTCAATGCAACTCCCTTTCAGATGGTTTTTGGTCAGAATGCTGTGCTTCCTTTGGACTTCTTGATACCGACCCTTAAGGTTGCACAAGAACATCAGTGGACCGGCCATGAATTATCAGCAAGAATAATGGACTTGGAACGATTAGGAGAAACCAGGCTGAAAGCAGCAGCAGGAATATACGCAGCGAAGAAGCGACAGAAAGCATATTTTGATGCACATGTGAAAGATAAAGGCCTAAAAGAAGGAGATTTAGTTCTAGTGTATACGCTGAAACAGCACGCACGGAAGTTAGAAAAGCGAGGTTATGGACCTATGATCATTAACAGACTTTCGACTAGTGGAGCAGTACAGTTAGCCACCTTAGAAGGAGATATAATGCCTAATTACATTAGTGGCTGTAGAGTCAGGTTATATCAAGAACCTCTTACTGAGGATATGCTTAGACGACTCACGTTGGCAAAGAAGCGTAAGGAGGAAGAAAATAGAATACGAGCGGAAGCTCAGGCAGAAGCCATAGAACGCATTAAGCGCATGAAGCTAAGAAGACAAGGACTAGGGAGAGAACATTATAACCATCGGGAAACACCACCCAGATATCCCATGGCCATGTGTCAAGTAAAGTCAACCACTCATCCTAGCATAGTGGACAGGAGACCATTCGTTACAGTTAAGCTAGAACACAGTAAACATAGCCAAGAACTCAGGGCTTTGATTGACTCAGGTGCTGCGACTAGTGCGATTAGATGGTCCCACTATAAGGATTCAGGAATAGAAATGCGGCCAATTGAGGCATACCTCATAGGCCTAGGAGGCATGGAAACCCCTTGCATGGGTGAGGTGGACCTTCCTATCCTCGTTAAGGATGTGACCATGACAGCGAAGCTACTAGTGTGCCATGATGACGACCTGATAGAACCCCTAATCCTTGGCCAAGATTGGCTATACGATCACTCAGTGGACCTAAATCTTAGACAAGGCTCCTTACAGATTGGAACCTTAGAGCAGAAGCGAGTGATACCGCTTGACTTCCCTAACTGCATTCCGCTTGACGGTTGTGACCCTAGACCCTATGAAACGCATGAGATGGAAGACAGGAAGATTTTTGGGCAGACCAGTCACGTTACGTCTAGACCAACCCACTCGGGCTTGGCTATAGACAGTTGTCAATCAGAAGGACGACAGGAGATCTTCCCTAAGACTTCCTGCAAACTAGAAGAGACAGTTACCCAACCGCAAGGGCAGAAGGGCACAATCAGAGGTCAGGTGGGTTGCATCAGCGGCCAAATGAGCACGACACCCTGCGGTGCTCATCCTTCCAAACTTGTTGCGGACTGGCCTAGATTAAAGTTAAATAAGGCATCACTTCCTAATGGGCAGGTCACGCAAGTGTTGGATCTCCCTTCTTTTCCAAAGCAGAGTGTCCATCCGACCTCTCAACCTCAACAACAACAGAGTCAACCACGACAAAGGAACCCAGACCGACGACAGTATCAGAGGAAACAACATGGAAAGCAGTTTAGGCCACCCAAAGGAAGCGGCACCAGACAAATATGGGTGCCAAAAGGACAAAAAGCACCAACGAACTCCAGCCAAGCAGAAATCGACAAAAAAAGGGCAGTACAGAAACAGAATCGATATCCACCATCCCCTCGACCTTCTTCTACAAATCCGAGCATCCGACAAATGTGGATCGCCAAGAAGTATCTTATCAATCGACCCACACCCACGCAGATTTGGGTACCCAAACTATGTATCATAGCTCAACCCATAAGCCATGTAATATATAAACCCCACAACTCATTTCATCCCTCAACACCACCACACCCGACACTACCTTTGACCCCTCAGCAGAAACCCACCACCCACTCCAAGATCCTTAGGAAATGGATACCGAAACGTGTCCAACAGTCTTCCCCTAACCCATTGTCTAACTACCCCCCGACTAACATACAACCTTGTACTAAATTACTAACCTTTAAACCTTGTAATAATTCACCCACCATCATCACACCACTCGTAATCTCATCTCATCAAGAAATGTATGCATGATCTGAAACGTGTAGGAGTCTAGAGACCTGCACTAGTGCTGCAAGAAAACATTGCATCCACCACATCACAGCACTTGGCTACACGGGTTACGCATCAGTTATGGAAAGGGATTGCGGTCTCACTTTACTGGGATCATAATTAATTTCCATGCTAATGTGTTAATCTTTTGTAGCAGATCTTTCTCATTAGCGCATCCATCACCATGCAAACCGACGAAGGAACATCAGGAGCAGGCCCCAGTGTAGCGGCTGTGCCCCTCAACGTGCTACGAGCAGAGTCCCACCCGACTGCTCCACCGCCGGAATTTCAGGGATTTCCAGGGCCCATGCCTATCGATAACCCTCCTATGGGCTACACCGAAAAGATACACAAGAACTCTCATTGGTTTCAGGGCCTTGCAGGACCCCTTGCGGACGCGGACTTTATATTTGAATCCTCTCTGACATTTTGATGACCGCACGTGGGGAAAGTACCAGTTTTTCTCCAGAGAGTTCGAAGCCCTGCAGAGCACCCAGGATTTAACTCATGTTTGGGCCAGAGCAGGCTTCACAGAATACTTCAGTGATCCTCTGCCCAAACCGGATTTTTACAGGTGCTATTATTTAATCACTACATTGCTGGCATCAGAGAATAAGGACATCCCAGGAACCTTCATACTGCCTACTCTAGTGGATGATCCACCTTACAAGAGATTTTATCTCTCTAAGGACTTAATCAGAGCAGCCATCAAGATTCATGGAACCCACACACCCACAGATCGAGAGAGATTAATTCCAGAACCGATGAAACGTGGGGATGTCACTAAGTGGGAGGAGATTTTGGCCATTACACCTGAGCTGTCAAAGCCACTAAGGATATGCATGCAACATTTCGCATTTCCAGCTCAGGACAGATTTACCATGCCCCATAAACGAATCTGGTTTGGATTGTATTTGGCATGCACGGGACCTCAAACTGTTGATCTGGCAAGCTGGATCATAGATCAAATGTATCTGGCACAGCACAGATGGGAGCGTAAAAAAGTACTTAATGGATGTTGTGCACTCACAAGAATTTTGTATATGTGCTTGGCTTATGACTTGCCAATTGAGCGTGCACTAACAGGAGAAGAACTGAAGGCATTCAAGGGCACAACGAAGAAAGCCAGGAAGCCCAGTAGGACACGGGCAGGTAAGCGCATGCGAGGCACCATCCCTTGCCTTCAAGTGCCAGAGTCGCCATCACCACAACCCTCTCCAGAGCGACCACAGACAGAAGCTGCTCCCACTGTACAACCTATTCGCATAAGGTTGTCCAGACCAGTGGTTCCGGAGGTCACCACCAGTACCGCTGCACCTCAGGCAGCTGCCACCGCAGAACCCACCACCACAACAGCAGAAGCTCCCACCACTATTGGTGCGGAAGCGTTTTCTTTCCCGATCCCACATATGGAGGCCGACCCAATAAACACAACATTTGACTTTGAGATGCCCGATGCATTCTCAAACGAATTCCAGTATTCAGAAGCACAACTGTTCTCCCAGGAATATGAACATCCCAGCTACCCTACCACACCACGAGATCTGCCACAGGGACAAGCTGTGTCGAGCTCTGAAGAAGAAAGAACCGAAACAGACGACGAGGAAGGCGACGATGAAGCCAGCCAGGGCTCACAAGAGGGACAGACAGATGGCCAAGGCCAACAGACTGACGCACACGGCGACACCAGCACATATGAAGATGAGACTTTCGAAGCCGCAGTGTACACGCTGGCCATCAAAAAATTATATCGTACCATGGAAAAAGTCTGGGCACGAAAGAAGTTAACTGAAGAGGAGAGCCAGGCATTAATTGAACAGGAACTCATCTCCGGAGGATTCAAAGACGCATACATCAGAGGGTTCAGGGAGTTAGTCAAATCAGTAGGCTCCCATGAAGCACTCAGGTTTTTACAAAGAAAGCAACTACCACAGTTTGACCCCCGCCGAGTGCGACTACTTTCAAAACCCGGAGAATATATTCGCGTACCAACAGGAGCTCAGTCTTCAGCACAAGTCAGGGAGGCACGCCTCGTCCCCGAAAGTTCATTGACCGCAGAACCCCTCCTTGTAGATTCCCCACCCCGTACTACCCTTGTACATACCACCACTATCCTCGAAATAACATCCATCCCTTCTACTCCTCTCTCACCTCATCTTTCACCAACCCATCCTGTATCCCCCGCACACCCACCTGCTTCCCCCACATCCACACCTGTACAAAGCAACATAGCCACAACCTTTTCCTTACCCATTCAGACCACCATGACCACACCCAACCCTCCGCATCCATATGTTAACCCCTTCACCCCTTCATCCTTCCCAGCGTTTCCCCCACCTCTAAGACCCCCATTCCCCTTCCTAACCCCACTAACCTTCTCACCAGTCTCACCTCCCCAACCTACCATAACCCCTATTTCCCCGTTTCACCAAGCTGCTCCAACCATTCCCCCTGTAAACTACTCTACATTTGTAAATCCCGTATTCACACCTACACAACCACCCACAATCACACCACTTTTCACAGTCACAACACTAAACACGTCCAATGGCATGGACATATCACCGTCCACCTCACCACCACCCACTCCACTCACAACACCCTCATATTTAGGCACGTCACAATTTTCCACAATCACCACTGCATCCACTGTCCCAACCCCATTTCCCATTCCCACTGCACCTACTCCCACTGCATCCTCATTTAGCACTTCACTACTACTATCGCCCACCATAGACACCGCATTTCAACACATGTTCACATGCATGACACAAGTCCGCGATGAGTTTGCATCACTCGGCACCAACTATCAACAGCTGCAGAAAACGACGAATGAATTACAGTCGAAGCTTAATTCACTATCAATAGAGAATGCCTCACTGAACAGCCGATACCAAGATTTACGAGAGGCCTATCACAAATTAGAACTAGAAAGTGAGGAGAAAACAAAAGAGGCCACCGCGGATTTAGATAACCTACTTCGAGCCCAGACCGTCCGCAATGCCACGCTCACTAGAAATATGGGCTTAGTAAGAAGACACTTAGCCGCAGCAAAAGAGGAGAACCAGAGACTCCAAGAGTAGAATAGAGAGAACTTGGAGGCGGCTTTAGATCATCCAGAACAACCACTAAGTCCGAGCAGATTCAAGGCAATCCCATCCGAGTCGATGCGGATGTTGCTAGACGACCATGTTAGATTGCTCGAGGACTATGATCGTATGAACGAAGAACATCAAAAGTTAAAGGAAGATCACAAGCTGCTACAGCTCAGAGAACCGGCAACACAACAAATACACGAAGCAGCAGAACTACCAGCACCTGTGGACCCTGCCCCTGAAATTTTAGAGGAACTCAACGCACTCCGGGCCCAGGTAACAAATCTTGAATCTAGAATTGCAGCCTATGAAGCTCCACCAAGGCCAGACTCCCCACCTGAGCTACCAGCTGAGGAAGAAACCGTCACTATCCCGATGGAGGAGACATTTGAAGAGGCATACGAACCGATACCCATCCCAGGCGGACGTGTCACGGCCGAAGGCCAGATGACCTATGAATTACCTACCCCCGCGTGGATGAAGACAGTTGAAGAACTCGGAACGACACACTCGGCCAGAGTAGAGGCACAGCTACATGCCATGGCCATAATTGAAGAGAAAATTTTATAGTCACCATTCTTTGCTCAATTGGCCCCGCGACGATACATATCTGGGCATGAGCTCCAATATAAACCGTACTTCATGTTAATGGCCGAATACCAGTTAACCATAGAGAAAGAAACAGGTATGAAACCAACGCATGCCACTCAATTCGAGCCAGAGGACTTGCCACCAAGGGCGCAGAGAGGTGAAATCCTTCAACCAGACTGCGCAAAGATTTATTGCAAAATTATCCAGAGATGATGAGCACGTGGGTAAAAGCGCCGCTGCACTTAAAATTTAATCCATGCTGGGGACCAGTACCACGACGCCGCTCTTGGACTGCCTTCGCTATTAAGCTACAGAACAATAAGCAGTGCCAAGACTGGCTGAACTATCCCTATTTCAGGCCACCAATCGAGTTACCCACAGTAGGCTACATGATGGCGACGATCCGCCACTGGCTCCCTAGGTTAAAGCATATGGATGATACTGCCGCGCACATGACTGTCAAAATCTTTGACATGATGCAGATGGTCTTTAAAGTCTTCCGACGCATCAAGGCTCCCCATGTAAACACCCCGGGCTTCGAGCATGGCAACTTTGATTTAGTCTATGATATGAGCACAACGCCATCGCTACGGGTGTGTTACGCCTGGCACTGCAGGATCAAATATCTACCGGCATGTTACAAGCAGACATTCGAAGAAATGTTCACCACCGGCTTTTGGGAGTACCATTCAGAGGTATTTATAAGCAGGCCCACACACTTATTGCAATTATTCGCCTGTGAACGAATGGTGTACTCCACACATTATCAGCTCCCACCACCAGACGAGCCACAACCTATCGACTGGGAGAAACTCGAGGCTGATCTAGCCCGAGGCATTCGTATATCAGAGCACACCCTCGCTCAAGACCTCCTACAGAACTACATCCGGCAGACCTCACAACAAGGTTCTGTCAGGGACGACAGAAGCGAGAGCGAGGGGGGTGTTGGAAGCAGCCAGAGGCACAGACGCCACGGAAGCATGTAAAGAAGGAGTAGGGAGCCAGGCGGATCAACCAGGCGGATCAATTTTCAAACAAATATATTTCTTATTAATTCTCCAAACATTCAACAGTGATCATTATCACTAATTGTAACATATGTATCATAGAAAACCACATTTTGTAATCCATAGCTCCATTTTGTGCAAGCCGAGGAGTCCTCGAGCTTGAGGAGCTTAGGTAGAATGCTCATACCAATTTTCGCTATTTTTAGACATCGTTTACCCTTCCAAATAGCCTCTAGGACCTATTTTTTAACTAGGCCGGTCACTAGATGTGAAACCGGTCAAAACTAGTCTAGAAACTATAAAAAGAGCTAGAGAGCTCATTTTTGGGGTTGATTCATTGTAGCTTGTTTGAGATTAGAGTTCTTTTGAGCTTGTAAGAGTATTCTTGAGTAATAGAGCTAATTCCCTACCTTCCATTGTGTCTTGCTTGTCTCTTCATTGTGTGTGTGTATGTGTGTGTGCATCTTTGTGCTTCTCACCTTCACTCTCACATCATCTCTCATTCACGATCTTCATATCACTCCTACCTCTCCCACGGATTGACATTAAGGAGGTGAAGCTTCTTAACGTGGTACTTACCATTGTGCTAGAGCAACACAACCATTGCAACAGAGGCAATTTAGAGACATCCATCACTTTTTAGAGTCCTTCATCACTGAATTCTCTAAAAGTGGGATTAGACATGACACGTCTTCGTTGATTCATAGCTTTAAACAGACCCCTCAGGAAACCGTAAGACTGGCAGGACGTAGGTTTAGACAATATGTTGAACGATGTCCAATGCAAGAGCTACCCTCACAAGCTAAACAAGTGTCATTGTTTTTAGATGGCTTGTTGAGCTCTAAACTACGCTCCTACGTGTACCTAAAAGAACCCAGAACGCTAGAGCAATGTGTAAGAATTTGTATAGACATTGAGGACAACTTAGGAGACGAGTTGGAACTCTCAAAGGTCTATAAAGACTCAGACTGTTCATCTCTAGCATCCACAAAATGGTCTAACTCGATAGAAGACCTAGCAGAAAAAGTGGCCCGGAAACTAGGAGTTTCTAGTAAACCTAGGGTGCTAACAAACAAGCGTTGTTACACCTGTGGTGGTGACCATTTGACAAATGTGTGTCCCAATGCACCACAACCACAAGCCAACCCTAGTGGCCAATACTGTACAATTGAGAGAAGATACACGAATCATACGGCTCAGGACTGCCCGTACAACAAACAAACCGTGAGACAGAACTATCCACAAGCATACCCGCAGCCAGGTAGGTATCAAGGCCAATACAATGCTCAGCCCTATTACTATAGGCCTCCTCAGAACTACCCATACCAGGCTCAACAGAGACCTCAACCTGTCTTAGCTCAGCAGCCACCCCCACCAGCAAATGTCATCTCAGTCAAATACGCTGCTACAGAAGAGAACCTAAGTAGGGCCTTAGTGCCTTCTTCACCTTTGATCACAGAGAGTGACCCACACTCAAACAGTTTTGACTCTACGCATGTAGATAGTCCACCCGCATATTACACAGAGTCACCAGAACATGTGGAGACATATCATTACGATAGTCCACCAGTGGAACCTAGTTGGGAGCCCGACTATGCTAATGTGATGTACACAAACCCAAATCCACAGCCCCAATTAAGACAACAAAGACCACAGGGCCCTAGAGGACCATGCTTTAGGTGCCAAGGAGATCATTTCATAAAGGATTGTCCACATCCCCCGATAGCAGGACAATCACAGTACTATAACATCCAAGGCTTTTGCGCCGATTGTGGCAAAGAGCACATCATCAAAGATTGTCCTAAGAACCCTGTTAATGCTTCAAATGTGACACCGATCAACGTGATAGGTATTGTAAAGAACGCAGATGGATCCAACCCTACATACGTGCCTATCCAAGCTATCACAAGGGCCCAGGCGCTCTTACAAAACCAAAAGCTTAATCAGGAGAAAGTAGTCAGAAGTAGTGAAGTTGCAGAATCTAGCAGTAAAAAGACAAAATCTTAGAAAGATTCTAGAGAAAGGATAAAGAGAAAATGGAGTAAAAAGATAAGTGAGTTGGAAGGAAGTTTGAAGGAATCTAGAGCCAAAATCCAAGAATTGACTTCACAGGACTTGAATCAAGAGAATCTAGCTCAGAAATCAGGATCAGTTTTAGCGGAACCCATACCAGAAAATCTAGACATGATGTTTCGGGCATATCAGGCTAGATTAAAAGAGGGACCTCAGGTAGCTGAAATGAGCAAAAACTACCCTCGAGCTGATCTAGAAATTGAGAGAACTAAACTTTGCATGAAGATCGTAGAATTAGCACAAGCTTTGTTTGAAGCCTCTAGATATCTTAATTGGAATAACATGGCAAAACCGGAATTACACTTTCAAGGACTAATGGAGAGGCTAGAATACTTGATTGAAAGCAAAGAGAAAAAGGATCAGCCTAGGAACCCTATTGCCCCAGAGACACAAGGAATGCACCATCCCTGTCTCAAGTATCCAACTCAGAAAGTCAAGACGATGTGTCTTCCATACATAGGTACTCACATGAATTTTTGAGAGAAATCCAAGAAGAGAAATGGAGAAAGGAACAAGGAACCCATCCTCCTATTCAAGAAATAGACGACTTGCAGGAACAATTTCCCCAAGACATCCCCTCCATTTACAATGATGTACAGGAAGAACAACTGAGTGAACACACAAGATTTGAATCTAATTCTTTACAAGAATTACCTCAGTTCACAGGACCTTGGGAAACAAAGTCTATTAGTATGAGAGCACCCACGATAATAGTGAGGAATGAAGAATCAGTAATCCCTAGAAACACGGAAGTGATCAAGAATACCAAAGTACAATGTAACCTTACTCTGGAGGAGTTATTGAAGGTAAAACCAGAATTGTGGAAACATGTAGCAAATCAAGTCCCCGAGCTTGCTACTACTCCCTCACAAATAGGATCACAAAATAAGGTACCAGAAATACCTGTAGAAAAGATCGGAGATGTAAGCGAAGGAGAGGAAGGTAACACTTATCTTCCGATAACCCATCAGGGCTACACCACGAAAGCCATCCTAGATTCAGGAGCCGGAGTAGCCATAGTGACCATCGCTTTATGGAAACGTTGGGGTAAGCCAGCATTGAGACCCACCAGGATGAAGCTACAAATGGCTGATGGACACATAGAAAAACCATTAGGCTTACTAGAAGGCATATCTCTCACCACTTGTGGTGTAGAATTTGAGCATACTTTCGCCATTTGTGATTTTAGTAAAAATCATGCATATGAGATGATATTGGGACGACCATTCATGCGTCAGTTGCAAATTGTACAAGATTGGGGAACTAATTCTTTGTACTTGCAACATTTAGGAGTGACTACCAAAGTCATTCTTAAAGACTATTCACATAGAGATGTACCCCCAATACAATGGAATACTATCCATAAGACACCAGTAGAGACAGAATTTGTGCACTCCTTAGAATCAGATCCTTCTTGGTTGCATGAGGATACTCATTTATGGGTGTGTAAAGTAGCCAAACAAGAGGAAGAAAGGTTAGAAGCCAGGACCTTAGGTGCAGAACAACATCCACGAACCCTTCAAGATCCAGCGTATGCACCTGTAGTATTCCCAGACGAAGAGTTTGAACCCCATGGTTGGGCAGAAATACTAGCAACCATGGATGTAGCCATCAATGAAGAACAATGGACACCCCATTGTGACGAGGATGGCTATGACATATCAGTTTTCACGATAGAGCCAATCATGGGCGATGCAATTTTAGAAGAGTGTGAACTTAACACTGATGCATTTGAGGATGCAAGCGATTTTGATTTAGAATCAATTATCATGGACCCACCCTTTGCATCAGAGGAAGAATATTTTTTCGAGGTAGAGACTCACATTCAGAGACACGAGGAAATTATGAATGAGGTGAGGTTAGCCACTCAAGTGACTACCAAGAGTGAAGGCAAGAAAAGAAAGAAGAAAGAAACCATGTCAGAAAAAGAAGAATCTTTATTTGAGGTACCCGAGAATTTCAAGAAATATGAAATCGAAGATAGAAGAATCGTGGTACGAATGCCTAATAGAAAAGCAATTGACGGACAAGTATATGATAACCGAGAGAAAACCAAGAAAATAATAGTTGCTATTGAAGGAGAAGAAGAAAAATGTACATACATAGGGCATGATTTGACGAAGGAAGAAGAAGAAGAGCTAGTTGCCCTATTGCGCGAATATAGAGATGTTTTTGCGTGGAGTTACAAAGATTTGAAAGGAGTAGATCCAGATATATGCTCTCATAGAATCCCTATGACTCCAGATGCAAAACCGACAAAACAGAAACCGTACACGTATAATGATAACTACGCTGCGAAGATTAAAGAGGAGATAGATTGCTTGATAGAAGCAGGATTCATTTACGAAATTGAGCATACCGAATGGGTATCCCCCATTGTGGTAGTGCCCAAGAAGAATGGAAAATTGCGTGTGTGTATTAACCTTAAAAAAGTTAATGCCGCCACGATTAGAGACAGTTATCCTCTTCCTATCACAGAACATCTATTGGAAAGAGTTGCGGGCAAAGAAGTTTACAGCTTTCTTGATGGATTTTCAGGCTATAATCAAGTAGCCATTGCTCCAGAAGATCAACACAAGACGGCATTTGCCACTGAATGGGGCATATTTGCATTTCGTGTGATGCCATTTGGCTTAACAAATGCACCCGCCACTTTCCAGCGACTCATGTGTCATGTTTTTAAGGAATTCTTACGCAAGAGCTTGGAAGTTTATGTCGATGACTTATGTGCACATTCAAATGTAAGACAGACGCATATCCCAGAGTTAAGACAAATATTTGACAAATGTCGAGAATATCAGGTTTGTTTGAACCTAGAAAAATGCGTTTTCATGGTCAGACAGGGCAAAATTCTAGGACACATTGTGTCAAAAAATGGAATCTCTACGGATGAAGAAAAGGTGAAAGTAATTGCAGATTTACCTAGACCAACTAATGTGAAAGAGGTACAAGCATTTATGGGCCATTGCGGTTATTATAGGAGATTCATACACATGTATGCAATCATAGCCAAGCCTTTGTACTCTCTTTTAACCAATTTTGAATGGACAGATGAATGTGAAAATTCATTCAATGAACTTAAACAACGTTTGTGCTCAGCACCTATATTGACTACCCTAGATTGGAGTAAGCCATTCCATGTACATGTGGATGCATCCAATTACGCCATAGGATGTGTGTTAGCACAACCCACGAATGAAGGTAACATAGATCTCCCCATAGCTTACGCGAGTAGACAATTGAACGTAGCAGAAAGAAATTACACCACGACGGAACGAGAAGGATTAGGGATGATCTACGCAGTAAAGAAGTTTAGGCACTACTTGTTGGCCAATAAGTTCAAGTTCTTTACAGATCATCAAGCTCTATTGTACTTAGTCAACAAGCCATGTAACACGGGACGACTGATACGTTGGTTTCTATTACTCATGGAGTATGATTTTGAAGTAGTAGTCAGGAAAGGAAAGACACATCTTAGAGCTGACCACCTTTCAAGATTAACCTCAGGAGAAGCTCCTCAAGGAGTAGCGGATGATCTACCAGATGCATACTTGTTTAATCTTGAGATAGCACCAGAATGGGCTAAGCCTATAGTCCCCGTTCTAACATATGGACCCAAGAATCCTAGGATAAAGATCAAAGAGGGAGAGATTACCAAGTCTCAAAGATACCAAATAATGGCAGGAAGCATATATAAAGAGGATAATCAAAAGATTCTTGCTTGTTGTGTAGATGAATCAGAACATGCGAATTGGTTGCAATTAGCACACATAGGTGCATTAAAGCAACATCATTCAAAACATCGAACATTACAGACTCTGCATAGGCTAGGAGTATATTGGCCTACGATGGAAGCAGATGTCTATAGGTTGTGTAAGGAATGCAACGTTGCTGAACTTCCCACCACTATTGGTGCGGAAGCTTTCTCTTTTCCAATACCGCATTTAGAACCAGGACAAGAAGAGCCACTGGACCAAACCTTTGATTTTGAGATGCCCGATGCATTCTCCAATCAGTTCCAGTATTCAGAAGGACACTTGTTTTCCCAAGAATTCGAAAGGCCTAGCTACCCTACTACACCCAGGGATCAGCCACAAGGACAGATCGTGTCCAGCTCTGATGACGAAAGGACAACAACCGATGACGACGAAGGAGACGACGAAGCTAGCCAGGGAACACATGAATCCCAAGAGCAGGAACAGACAGATGGCCAAGGCCAACAAACAGACACACATGGCGATACAAGTACCCATGAAGATGAAACTTACGAGGCAGCAGCTTACACACTAGCTATCAAGAAGCTGTATAGAACTATGGAAAAAGTTTGGGCACGCAAGAAGCTGACAGAGGAAGAGAGCCAAAAAATAATAGAACAAGAACTTATCACAGGCGGATTCGAAGACGCCTATATCAAAGGATTCAAAGAATTAGTCCAATCAGTAGGCTCCAACGAGGCACTCAGGTACTTGCAACGAAAGCCACTGCCACAGTTTGACCCCCGCAGAGTACGACTACTTTCAAAGCCCGACGAATACATTCGTGTACCAACCGGAGCACAATCTTCAGAACAAGCCAGGGAGGCACGCCTCGTCCCCGAACGTTCATTGGCTGTAGAAACCATCATTGTAGATTCCCCACCCCGCGCTACAACTGTACCTACCTCAGTAGTCACTGAAGTACCGACCACCCCAACCGCTCCTCTCTCACCACCCGTCCATCCAGCCTCCCTCTTCACCCTCCTTCCCCCAGACCCACATCTTCATTCACCGGTGGTGTGGCAGAAACCGTCTTTACGACCACTCACCCCACAATTCCCGCGCCCATTAGCCCTAATCTACCCCTTCCCACACCCACCTTTCTATCCAACCCATTCCTTCATCAATCTTTTCCATCTTTCCCCACAACTCCAAGACCCCTTTTCCCATTCCCACCGCCCTTAACCTTCTCCCCCGTCTCACCTCCCCGACCCACTGTAACCCCTCTTTCCCCTTTCCACCAAGCTGCTCCAGCCAGCCCCCCTGTAAATTACCCCTCAACATTTGTAAATCCCGTATTTACACCAGCACGAGCACCCACGATCACACCCATATTCACTGTCACCGCACTAGACACGTCCACTGACATGGACATCTCACCTCCCACAGCACCATCACTCACTTCACTCACGGCACAAACATTTTTAGGCACATCACAATTTTCAGCAATCACTACATCATCCACCTTCCCACCCCCATTCCCCATTCCCGTTGCATCTACACCAACTGCATCTTCATTTAGCACCCCGTTAATACTATCACCCACTGTAGATAATGCATTCCGACAAATGTTCATGTGTATGACGCAAGTAAGAGATGAGTTCACATCTCTTGGCGATAATTATCAGCAGCTGCAGAGGACAACCAATGACTTACAGTCGCAGCTTAACTTATTGTCTATTGAGAATGCCTCTCTGAACACCCGCTACCAAGAATTACGCGAGGCTTATCACAAATTGGAGCTAGAAAGCGAAGAAAAGACCAAGGAAGCCACTGCTGACTTGGATAATTTATTAAGAGCCGAGACAGTCCGCAATGAAACGCTAACACGAAACATGGGCTTACTAAGAAGACACCTAGCCGCAGCAAAAGAGGAGAACCAGAGACTCCAAGAGCAGAATAGAGAGAATTTGGAAGCGGCATTGGACCATCCAGAACAACCCTTAAGTCCTAGCAGATTCAAGGCAATCCCATCCGAAGCAATGAAGATGTTGCTAGAAGACCATGTTAGACTGCTCGAGGACTATGATCGGATGAACGAAGAGCATCAGAAGTTAAAGGAAGATCACAAGCTACTACAGCTCAGAGAACCGGCAACACAACAAGTCCAAGTAGCAGTAGAATTACCAGAACCTGTGGACCCCTCTCCTGACCTCCTAGAGGAACTCAACTCATTACGGGCCCAGGTAATCACTCTCCAGTCCAGAATTGACGTATATGAAGCGCCACCACGGCCCGACTCCCCACCGGAGATCCCAGCTGACGACGAGAACATAACTATTCCGGTGGAGGAAACATTTGAAGAGGCGTACGAGCCACAGCCCATCCCAGGCGGATAAGTCACGGTCGAAGGCCAGATGACGTATGAACTTCCAACTCCCGCATGGATGAAGACTATGGAGGAAATGGGCAGAACCCACTCAGCCAGAGTCGAGGCCCAGCTACATGCTATGGCCATGATCGAAGAGAGAATTTTGCAATCTCCCTACTTTGCTCAATTGGCCCCACGCAGGTACATATCCGGGCATGAGCTTCAATACAAACCTTACTTCATGCTAATGGCCGAATACCAGCTAGCCATAGAGAAGCGAATTGGCAAGAAGCCATCACATGCAACTCAATTCGAGCCTGAAGACTTGCCACTGGATGCGCAACAAGGCACTATTTATCAACCAGATTGGCGTACACGTCTTTTACAGGAGTACCCTGAAATGATGAGCACATGGGTTAAGGCACCTTTACATTTAAAATACAACCCATGTTGGGGACCCGTGCCACGTCGCCGCTCCTGGACTGCCTTCGCTATCAAAGTACAAAACAATAAGCAGTGCCAAGACTGGCTGAACTACCCATATTTCAGGCCACCTACAGGATCACCGACAATTGGCTACATGATGGCAACGATCCGTCACTGGCTCCCTTGCTTGAGATATATGGATGATATCGCAGCGCATATGACTGTCAAGATATTTGACATGATGCAAATGATATTTAAAGTCTTCCGGCGAGTCAAAGCACCACATGTTAATACCCCGGGCTTTGAGCATGGCAACTTGGATCTCGCATATGACATGAGTACGACGCCATCGCTCCGGGTGTGTTATGCCTGGCATTGCAGAGTCAAGTACTTACCGGCGTGCTACAAGCAAACATTCGAAGAAATGTTCACCACCGGTTTCTGGGAATACCACTCTGAAGTGTTCATCAGCAGGCCGACTCACTTATTGCAATTATTTTCCTGTGAACAGTTGGTGTATTCCACGCATTACAGACTCCCACCATCAGATGAACCACAACCAGTTGATTGGGAGAAGCTCGAGGCAGACCTAGCCCGAGGCATTCGAGTATCTGAGCACACCCTCGCTCACGACCTCCTACAAAACTACATCCGATAGACCGCACAACAAGGTTCTGTCAGGGACGACAGAAGCGAGAGGGAGGGGGGTGTTGGAAGCAGCCAGAGGCACAGACGCCATGGAAGCATGTAACGACGGAGCAGGGAGCCAGTCGGATCAATTTCTCAAACAAATATGTTTTTTATCACTTTTCAAAACATTGAACAGTGATTTTTATCACTAATTGTAACATATGTATCATAGAAAACCCCATTCTGTAATCCATAGCTCCATTTTGTGCAAGCCGAGGAGTCCTCAAGCTTGAGGAGCTTAGGTAGAATGCGCGTACCAAATTTCGTTATTTTTAGATACCGTTTACCCTTCCAAATAGCATCTAGGACCTATTTTTTAACTATGCCGGTCACTAGATGTGAAACCGGTCAAAACTAGTCTAGAAACTATAAAAAGAGCTAGAGAGCTCATTTTGGAGGGTAGCTTGTTGGAGTTTAGAGTTCTTTTGAGCTTGTAATAGTGTTCTTGAGTAATAGAGCTAATTTCCCACCTTCCATTGTGTCTTGCTTGTCTCTTCATTGTGTGTGTGTATGTGTGTGTGCATCTTGGTGCTTCTCACCTTCACTATCACATCATCTCACATTCACGATCTTCATATCACTCCTATCTCTTCCGCGGATTGACAATTAAGGAGGTGACGCTTCTTAACGTGGTTCTCACCATTGTGCTAGAGCAACACCTACCAAATTTCAAGGTTGTAGAAATGCAAACAATATGTCGAGCATGTCAATTTGATAAACAATCAAGAGCATCATTTTTGCATGACATGCATGTTAGTGAGAATGTGCCAGAAGTAGTACATACAAATGTTTGGAGTCCTGCACAGACCACATCTATGGGTGGTTGCAGATTTTATGTTAGTTTCAAAGATAAACATACATGGAAAGTATGGGTATATTTCATGAAAGAGAAGAGTGATGTGTTCACTAACTTCCTGAATTTTAAAGCTATGGTGGAAAAGTAGACAGAGAACTATATTTAGACACTAAGATTTGATGGAGGAGGTGAATACATGTCAAATGAGTTCAACAACTTTCTTAAAAGTCATGGGATTCAATGTCAATTTTCATGCAGGTACACACCACAAAAAAATGGCATTGTTGAACAAAAAAATAGACATATTGTAGAAATAGCAAGAGCCTTGATGGATGAGAAGAATATGCTCCATTGTTGTTGGGCAAAAGTTGTGCATACTAGTGTATATATCATGAACATAACTCCGACTGTTGTTGTACATCAAGTTACACCTAAAGAGAAGTTTACAGGTAAAAATCCAAACTTATCACATATGAAAGTATTTGGTTGTATTGCATATGTACATGTTCCAGATGAGTTGAGGACAAAGCTTGATCCAAAAGTAGAAAAAGGTATCTTTATTGGATACTCCCTTGAACAAAAGGGATATAAGTGTTATAACCCACTCACTCGACAGGTGAAGGTGAGCAGAGCTGTGGTATTTGATGAAATGTCAAGTTTCTATGTAGGTGCCGAAGATGGGCTTAATCTTGAATCAAATGACAAAGAAAATGCTAAAAAATCGAGTGCAAGATATGAAGTTTGAGTGGACTGGATGCATCACCAAGCAATAGTTCCAACTCAAATACATGGAGTGGAAGATTGCAAAGAAATTTTGGTCCAACAAATTCCTCAAATACATCCAAGCAAGATAAAGAAAAGTTTTTTGCTAGTAGTAAAACATGTGCAGGTTTTGAAGATGTTGATGGAGATTCAAGCACTTCAGAAAAGAGTCTTGATGAGGAACTTGGATTGCCCTTTGTGAAGACTCCAAGAGAAGGCACATATAGATGATACAAGGAGAAGTGACCCAGGACCAAGAAGATCTGGGAGGACACGGGATTCCGTGCAACAATTGACGTATGATAGTTACATGGCTCATCATTATGCCTACATGGCAAAGGTAATACAAGATGTGGAACCCTCTTGTTTTGAAGATGCAATTGGAAATACAGATGGGGAAAAATCTATGGATGAGGAGATGGTTGCACTTTATGGAAATGATAAATGGAAGGTGGTTCCATTGGCCCAAGGAAAGAAACCCATGGGCTACAAGTGGGTTTACAAGGTAAAACACAATGTTGATGGTAGCATAAGTAGGTACAAAGCACGATTGGTAGCAAAATGGTATGCACAAACATATGGAACTGATTATGAGAAAACATTCAACCCTGTAGCTAAAATGTCTACTATGAGAACACTTGTTGCATTAGCTATAGCAAATGGATGCACTTTGCGTCAGATGGATGTGAAGAATGATTTTCTACATGGTCAATTACAAGAAGAAGTATACATGGACTAGCCACAAGGATATGAAGATTCAAAGCATCAAAAATATTTTTGCAAGTTGTAAAAGGCTTTGTATGGGCTTAAGCAAGCCCCTCGTGCATAGCATGCAAGGATTGTTGATTACTTAGTTACCATTGGGTTTTCTATGTGTGATACACATCATTCACTATATGCAAGGAAGGGTGATGATGGCATCACAATTATGGCTATTTATGTTGATGAATTGATTGTAGATGGTGATAATGAAGAAACCATTAAAGAGGTAAAGCAACTTCTTATGCAGGAATTTGAGATTTAAGATCTTGGTGTGTTGTGCTATTTCTTGGGCATTGAGTTTATACATACAGAAACAAGTATATGGATGACTCAAAGGCAATATGCCTTCAATATGCTGCAAAAGTATGGTATGGCTGATTGTAAGCCAATTTCTATGCCATTAGATAAGAATTTGAAGTTAGATACTACATTAGGTGAAGCATTATAATATGCTACTATGTATAGGAAAATTGTGGGAAGTTTGATATATCTCACAATTACGGGGCTTGATCTTAGCTACACTGTTGGCCTTGAAAGTCAATTTATGCAGGTTCCCACAAAGCCACATTTAGATGCTCTCAGGCGCACTCTACATTATGTGAGTGCTACTTTGGATTATGCAATGTTTTATGAAGGTGATGTAGATTTGTAGGTTTATGGATACTCGGATGCAGATTGGGCTGGTAGCATTCTAGATAGAAGGTCTACTAGTGGCTTTCTATTCTCACTTGGGAGTGCAGCTATTACATGGAGCAGCAAGAAGCAACCCACTATTTCTTTATCAAGTACAGAGGCTGAGTATAGAGGTGTTGCAATGGCAACATGTGAGGCATCATGGATGGAGATGCTACTTGCAGATTTAGGTGTGGAAGTGCAAAAGCCTATCATGATCTATTGTGATCATCTTAGTAGCATACAATTAGCACGAAACCCTATTTTTCATGCGAGAAGAAACCATATCGAGGTACATTATCACTTCATCAGAGAGAAGGTATTAGCAGGTGATATTGATCTTGTTTATGTAAGAGCAGATAAGCACGTTGCTGATATTCTCATTAAAGCACTTGGAGCAAAAAAGCTAAAGAGATTTTGGAAGATGCTTTGATTAGAGTGTTGATATATTTAGGTAGTGATGTGTGTGAACACTCTAGGACCGTCGGGGCACTTTTTTCCCCCTTTAAGAGGTTTTTTTCCCTTGACTTGTATACATGCCTATTGCCCTAATAGGCTACTTATCTTTGTACATTCTCTAGTAATACATTTAGTATTGTGTGTTGTGCTCCAAGATTCTTCTTCTTCCTTGTACTCTTTGTGTGCTTTCACAGATGTCTAACTCCAACAATTGGTATCAAAGCAGGTCGTCGCTTCATTTACGGCATCGTTGACACCTCTCCAATTGCATTCTTAGAATCACACAAATTTTGGTGAGCATACTCAGCGTTTTTTGAGATAAAAAAAACTTCAGTGTGTGGTACCAAAATTGCGATCTGAGCTCGTTTCAACCTTCGAACATACTATTGTAGCACTTGTGCAGGCTATTTTGTCTTTTTGTGCCAAAGGTATATACCAGTTTCGATTCCCTACTATGAGCATCTCGATGTTTGATGGAGGTTTAGTAGAATTCGTCTAGGCAGTTCTGTTCAAATTTTTGAGATACAATCAATTTTTTGCATCAAGGTATCTTAGTCACTAGCCATGGCTAAAAGCAGTGATGTATTTTGTATGTTCGCTATCAAGGATAAGTTGGATGGTAACAACTACCCATTGTGGGCTTATATGATTGTACATGTACGGGTTGCAAAACTACTATGGAACATTGTGCAAGGTGTTGAAAAATTTCCTATCACACCTACAATTGTTACAACTACAGGTACAGAAGTTGATGCAGAAGGTGTCGAAGATGATGATATTCTGCATATTCTTGTTTGTACTGTGGTTTTTGTTGCACCTACTGTAGAGAAAATTTGTTGGGATGGCAGAGGTGCCCAGGCACATGCATTGATAGCTTTGTCTATCAAACGTGCCATTATTCCTCACATTTGCTCTTGCAGAATAGCTAAGGATGCTTGGGATACACTTACCACATTGTATCAAGCTAGGAATGATGCTCGTGTTGCTTACCTCCAAAAATAGTTGGAGAGTGAGCACATGAATGAAGGTGATTTTGTGGATAGTTTTCTAACAAAGATCAAAGACTTGAAGGAACAGTTGATTTCTGCTGATGAGGTTATACCAGATAGCTCACTTGTGCACACCCTTCTGAATGGTCTTCCTGATTCATATCAGAGTTTTGCTTCTACTCTTTAATTGATGTTGAAAGGCAATCCAAATGCCTTGTCATTTGAGGAGTTAGACTTTGTTATGTTGCAGGAAGGTTAGTCCAAGCAGAATAGGTCCATTATACAAGTTGTAGATCAAGCATTCCTGGCTAGTCAAAAGGGCAAAGGAAAATGGAGCTCTTCAACTAGTAAGCAGAAATTTGCTAATTCTACACAATCAAAGAGGGAAGACAAAGATGAAAGAAATGAGAAAAGCAGAAATTGTTCTTCAAGTACTGTAAAGGAAATGATCATATCATAAAGAACTGTCCAAAACTGGCTGCTAAAGAGGCAAAGAAGAAAGAGGCTAGAATGGTTGTTGCAGAGGCCTCTACACCAAATATAGATTCTGCTAATCTTGTGCAGGAAGAAGAATGGGCATTTTCTATTGTTTGTAGTTTTGACTCATATTCTCATAAGCACTGCATGTCACAGTAGACTCAGATGTTTGGTACTTTGATAGTGGGGCAACCAAACATATTACCTCACAGCACAGTTTCTTCTCTTCACTCGAGCGTGCCCCTATCGGGAATACTTTTACGTGCACCAACAACTCCTCTTAACCTATTATGGGAGTTGGTAAGATCATTTTGACTATTGTTGATGGTAGCTCTTTCACTTTGTCAGATGCTTTGTTTGTGTCAGGGATCAAGAATAATTTGTTATCAATTTCTACATTAGCCAAGATTAGCTTGGTTGTGAAATTTGTTGATGACAGGTGTACAGTTCATGATCTCTCAAATGACGATGTGACTATTGCTTCTAGCATTTTATTTCATGGGCTGTATAAGCTCATAGACTATGAGAGATTTGTAAATGATTCGCCATGTGCAGTACATGATTCTTAGGCTATGTTAGATGCAAAGCTTTGGCATGCATGCTTTGGTCATCTGAATTTTGCTAGTTTGCTACGCTTGCAAAAATCTAAAATGGTGTCCTCTTTGCCCAAACTTGAGGCACCTGGAAAACATGTTTTTGAAGGTTGTATTTTGGGAAAAATGCAGCGTTTGTCCTTTCCAAAAGATGGTTCAATCTTAGCTACTCAGAAATTGCAGCTTGTACATAGTGATGTCTTTGCTTCTATGCAGAAACCTTCTTTTGGGAATTATCTTTACTTCATGAATTTCATGGATGATGTTTCTAGGCATGCATGGGTATATCCATTGAAGGCAAAGTCCGAAGCGTTTAAAATGGGCACCCTTCGTTCTGATCGAGGGGGAGAATATATGTCTTCTGATTTTGATGCATTTCTGGCTGAACGTGGGATAAAACACCATTGTATAGTGCCATATACACCTCAACAAAATGGAGTTGCTAAAATGGGCATGTAAAATGGGCACCCTCCATTCTGATCGAGGGGGAGAATATATGTCTTCTGATTTTGATGCATTTCTGGCTGAACGTGGGATAAAACACCATTGTACAGTGCCATATACACCTCAACAGAATGGAGTTGCTAAACGAAAGAACACGTGACTCATGGAGATGGCGAGGTCTATGGTCAAGATTCAGGCTTTACCACATGATTTCTGTCCCGAGGCTATCATGTGTGGAGCATATGTACTTAACAGGTGTCTGACTAAAGCACTGCATTCTATCACTCCATATGAGCCTTGGCATAACTGCAAGCCATCTTTTGCTCATCTACATGTTTTGGATGTTTGGCATATGCATTAGTGTCCGAACAACATCATAGAAAATTGGATGATAAAGCAATAAAATGTATTTTTGTTGGGTACAGTTTTGAAAGTAATGGCTATTGTCTGTATCATCCATAGACTAAACACATTTTGGTTGCTCATGATGTTGTTTTTGTGGAAGATGCTATTCAGCCATTACTTTTATGTACTAAGGAGACATCTGTTAGCTCCAAAGAAATATATGATACTTTGTTGCCTCTTTTTACAGGTGGATAGTCTCGTGCTGGTCCTAATGAGGGAACTTATCAACCTTTGTAGGTTTCATGTGATGATGCAGATCATTCCATTTCTGATGCAAATTTACATGATGCACTTATTGATGCGAGAACTAATATTGATGTTGGAAATGAGGTAGGCCCTTAGCTCATGTCATAGGTCTATGGTTCCATAGGTCTAGCATATACAACATTAATTCCAACAATCTTCAATATTGACAAAACATGAACATACCACATTTAATCATACAAATGATGAGACAAAGATAGAGAAAGAATAGACGACATGTGTACGGTGTTACGTAAGCCATCGCTTACTCATAGTATCATATATACCAATGTTCAATGTACAATGTGGGAGAAAAACTCTCAACCACTCTATGTGATGCAAAATAGATGGAAGAGTGAATGTACAAATGTAACAAACATATTCAGATGTATGGGAAAAAATCTAAATATACATGAGATGTGTGACCTTATAGGTTATAGAAGAGTGAATATGAGTGACTGAAAGAGGAAGGATCAATGTGAAACTGATAATCAACAAACCCTCATCTAACCTTAGCCTATGGAAGACCCTAAGTCAGATATGTGTGTGAAAAGATCACATACTTAAAAAGTAGTAAAGAATGCTAACAAGTTTGCTGTTGGAAATCCTCAAACTCATGTGAACACACCTTCTCAAAACACCTCATCCAAATATGCATAAAGCATATATGTACTGATTCTCTTGTACCTATGCCGAATAGGACTCCTTCTCATATGGATGCCACTGCCTCCATAAACTCCAAGTAGTACCTGTGTGCACAAAGAGAATATGTACCTGAATACTTAACATAAGATGTAAATCTTATATTAAACACCATCCAATGTCTTTGAAGTAGCTCGAAATCTTCATTTAGAAGACAATCTTCAAATATACCATGTAGATGGCCGATCCTCACCATCAAGCTGGTAATGACCAAGTCTTCTTTCCATGAACAAGAGATAATCTCCTCTTCATGAGCAAGAGTGTGAGCACACTCTTCATCTTCTCCAAGAAGAACTCCAAGAAGAACTCCATAGCTGCTCCTCAACATGCTTCAAGTTAGCACCATGGCTGCCCCATGTGCTATAAGAAACACCACCTCTATTGAGGTCCAAGCTCAATGCTTGTGTTGAAAACTAGGTGAAGGATGAATACAATGAGTATGTGGCTCTTCTTATATAGTAGAGCCCTCCAAAATAAAGCAATTCCCAAAAGCTAGCGATCATAAACTCTCGAATACATCACTTTCGTGATCGCGATCTGTAAAAGGTGCGTCGCTGAATTAAAAAGCATAGTCCAAAAGAGATATTCACGCACTGCATCTGCTGCGTCTCAGGGGATTCGAACCCGCGTGGGCTCAATGGGAGTACACTATGATAACCACGGTGCCAAGCGTTGTTGTGTGTAGAAACATTAATATGAAGATCTACACATAGTGTATATCTTGGACAATTTTGACCATGGAATAATGACATTGTATTCCAACAATCCCCCCTACAATGTCATATTGGTACAAATTGAACTAGATCTGCAGACTTCATAAGCTGCAAACTATCACAAGCTTCAAGTTTGTACTCCCGCACTTCAGAACTAACCTTCAAATCATCTCTTCAAAAGTCTTCTTCAAAACTCAATTTGACTTTCCTTCAAAAAACTTGAACTTGCTGAATATGAACCATAATACATGAGAAAATATGCAAACTAGATATCCAATAGTGTACACATCAAGCAATCATTGCTTGGCAACAAATATAGCATGTACTGACTCTACACATGCTATCTCCTGTTTTCAAAAACCTAAAAACATACACTAGGATCCATATACTTGCATTTACCTTATGAAAAGGTTTCTCAACATACTTCTGTTGTGTCATGTAAATACACTAATCAAGAACTGAATCCTGGAACCTGTGACTGACAACTCACAACTTAGTGTATTATGAACTGTTGGAGATAGACATCTGTGGAAGCACGCGAACAGCACAAGGAAGAAGAAGAAGCTTGGAGCACAAACACACAATACTGAATGTATTACTAGAGAATGTAAAAAGATAAGTAGCCCATTAGGGCAATAGGCGTATATACAAGCCAAGCGAAAAAAACCTCCTAAAGAGGAAAAAAAGTGCCCCGGCCGTCCTAGAGTGTTCACACACATCACTACCTAAATATATCAACAAATCCCCCCTGGGAGTGATGCGGTGAACAAGGAGCTGGCACTCATGTATAAGGAAGTGCCAAGCTATGTGGAAATCACTCCACAAAAGGAAGTAAGCCCAAAGCTTTGCGAAAAGCTTCAAACTTCTCCCTAGGCAGAGCCTTCGTAAAAGTTCTGCAATGTTCTCTTGCGTGGGCACATATGCCAAGCTGATCTCCCTAGCAGAGAACCTCTCCTTGACATAGTGATAATGCACCTCAATGTGCTTAGTGCGAGCATGGAACACAGGGTTCCTCGCAACTGCCAATGCGCTCTGACTGTCAGTGAAGATGGTGGTGGCAGAAGACTGGCCAACACCCAAATCAGCCATAAGGCGTCTGAGCCACACACACTCAACAGTCGTTGTGAAAGCTGCCCTATACTCAGCCTCACAACTGGAAGTGGCCACAGTAGGCTGCTTCTTGCTCAACCAAGATATACATGAGCTACCAAGCATGAAGCAAAAACCACTGGTGGACACACGAGTGTCATAACAACCAGCCCAATCTAAGTCAGAAAAAGCATGCAAATCTGGCGGTAGTGATCCCCCCTTGGGATAAAACAACCCAAGTAGCCGACTACCACTCAAGTAGCGAAAGATGCGCTTAACCACTTTCCAATGCGTGACTCCTGAGAAATGCATAAACCTGCTCATCTGTGAGACAGCAAACTGAATATCTGGCCGAGTAATGCATAAGTAAATCAAGCATCCAACAGCCTGCTGATAGAGAACAACATGAAATGCATCTCAAGCATCATGAAGACTCAATCGTAAACCTGTCTCCATAGGAGTGGCAATAGGCTTACAGTCTTCAAGGCCAAAATGCTGCAATAATGTGTCAATATATTTCGTTTGACACAAAGCCATTCCACCATCAACATGCATAAACTGAATGCCCAAATAGTGATGCAAATGCCCCAAATCAGACATCTCAAATGAGGCATGCAAATCAGCCTTAAAATCAGCAATATGTGTCTCAATAGGACCAGTGAGCAGCATGTCATCAACATAGACAACAATGATCAGAAGCACATCATTAGCACGTTTAACATATAAGGTGCTTTCAGTTGGACTCTTCTCAAAACCATGTGCAATCAGATAGGAATGTATCTTCTCATACCAAGCACGTGGTGCTCGCTTTAAACCATATAATGTCTTCTTTAACCTGCAAACCTGGTTTTCATGCCCTTTTTGCACAAAGCCACGGGGCTGAAAAACATACACTTCTTCATGCAAGTCACCATTCAGAAATGTTGTTTTAATGTCCAACTGATGTACATTCCAACCATGATGGGCTGCAAGTGCACAAATGCTCCGAACAGTAGTCATACGACATGTAGGTGCAAAGGTCTCATCAAAATCAATGCCTCTTTCCTGTGCATAACCCTTTGCAACAAGCCTAGCCTTATACCTGTCAACTGTACCATCAGGTTTACGCTTCAGCTTGTATACCCACTTAGTGCCAATGGCCTTCTTGCCAGGAGGCAAGTCACATAAAGACCACGTACCATTCTTCATTATAGCATCATATTCAGATTGCATAGCAGCCATCCAATTTTCTGAATTTTGTGCTTCATCAAAAGAAACAGGCTCATTCTCATCACAGAGACTAGATGCAGCCATAGCATAGCAATCTGATGCAAAGGAGGCACTATGAGAGCCTGAACGAGTACGATATGACAAAGGTGCATCTAATTTGTTGTCACGCAAAGTCTGCACCAGCCATTTTGGCATAGTTTTTGCCTGCTCAATATCAGCTCTCTCATCAACAAGTGCATCATGTAAATCTGCATCAGAAATGGAATGATCTGCATCATCATATGAAACCTGCAAAGGCTGAGAAGTTGCCTCATTAGGACCAGCACTAGCCTGTCCACCTGTAAAAAGAGGCATCAAAGTATCATACATGTCTTTGGAGCTAACAGATGTCTCCTTAGTACATGAAAGCAATGGCTGAATAACATCTTCCACAAAGACAACATCACGACTAACCAAAATGCGTTTAGTCTGTGGATGATATAGACGATAGCCTTTACTTTTAGAATTGTACCCAACAAAAATACATTTTACTGCCTTATCATCCAATTTTCTGCGATGTTGTTCAAGCACTAATGCATATGCCAAACAACCAAAAACACGCAGATGAGCAACAGATGGCTTGCGGTCATGCCAAGCCTCATATGGAGTAATAGACTGCAACGCTTTAGTGGGACACCTGTTCAGTACATATGCTGCACACATGACAGTCTCAAGCCAGAAACATGTGGTAAAGCCTGACTTTTGACCATGCACCTCGCCATCTCCATGAGTGACTTGTTCTTTCGTTCAGCAACTCCATTCTGTTGAGGTGTATACGGCACTGTACACTGGTGTTTTATCCCACGTTCAACGAGAAATGCATTAAAATCTGAAGACATATATTCCCCCCCTCGGTCAGAACGGAGGGTGCCCATTTTACATGTTGACAGATTTTCAGCCAAAACCAAAAATTGTTTGAAGCACATGAACACTTCGGACTTTGCTTTGAGTGGATATACCCATGCATGCCTGGAAAAATCATCAATGAAAGTCACGAAGTAAAGGTAATTTCCAAAAGAGGGTGTCTGCATAGGACCACAGACATCACTATGTACAAGCTGCAATTTCTGCGTAGCCCGAACTGAACCATCTTTTGGAAAGGAAGAACGCTGCATTTTGCCCAAAATACAGCCCTCACAAACATGTTTCCAGGTGCCTCAAGTTTGGGCAAAGAGGACACAATTTCAGATTTTTGTAGGCATAACAAACTAGCAAAATCCAGATGATCAAAGCGTGCATGCCAAAGCTTTGCATCTGACATAGCCTGAGAATCATGAACTGCACTTGCCAAATCATTCACAAATTTTTCATAGTCTATGAGCTTATACAGCCCACGACATAAAATGCCAGAAGCAATAATCACATCGCCATTTGAGAGATCATGGAATGTACTCTTGTCATCAACGAATTTCACAACCAAGCCAATCTTGGCTAATGTAGAAACTGATAACAGGTTCTTTTTGATCCCTAGCACAAATAAAGCATCTGACAAAGTGAAAGAACTACCATCAGCAGTAGTCAGAATGATCTTACCAACTCCCATAACAAGATAAGAGGAGTTATTGGCGCATGTGACAGTATTCCCTGTAGGGGCAGGCTCGAGTGAAGAGAAGAAACTACGCTGCGAGGTAATATGTTTGGTCACCCCATTGTCAAAGTACCAAACATCTAAGTCTACTGCAGACATGCACTGATCATGAGAAGATGGGTCAAAATTGCAGACAGTAGTAAACACCCATTCTTCTTCCTGCACAAGATTTGCAGACTCTGTTTTTGGTGTAGAGGCCTCTACAACAACCATTCCAGCCTCTTTCTTCTTTGCCTCTTTAGCAGCCAGTTTTGGACAGTTCTTTATAATATGATCATTTCCTTTATAGTACTTGCAGAACAATTTCTGCTTTTCTGATTTCTTCTCATCTTTATCCTGGTTCTTCGATTGTGCAGCATCTGCAGATTTCTGCTTACTAGTAGAAGAGCTCCATTTTCCTTTGCCCTTCTGACTAGCCAGGAAAGCTTGATTTGCAACACGCATAATGGACCTGTTCTGCTTGGACTGATCTTCCTTCAACAGAACAGAGACTAATTCTTCAAATGACAAGGCATTTGGATTGCCTTTCATCATCAACCGAAGAGTAGAGGCAAAACTCTGATATGAATCAGGAAGACCATTCAGAGTGGTCTGCACAAGTGAGCTATCTAGTATAACCTCATCAGCACAAATCAATTGTTCCTTCAGGTCTTTGATCTTTGTAAGAAAACTGTCCATAGAATCACCTTCATTCATGTGCTCACTCTCCAACTGTTTTCGGAGATAAGCAACACGAGCCTCATTCCTAGCATGGTACAAAGTGGTAAGTGTATCCCAAGCATTCTTTGCTGTTCTGCAAGAGCGAATGTGGGGAATAATAGCACGTTTGACAGACAAAGCTATCAATGCATGTGCCTGGGCATCTCTGCCATCCCAATGAATCTGCTCTGCAGTAGGTGCAACAGAAATAGCAGCACGAACAGGAATCTGTGGAATATCATCTTCGACACCATCTTCATTAGCTCCAACACCTGTATTTGTAGTACCTGTCGTTACAGGTGTAACAGGGCGTCTTTCAACACCCTGCAAAATGTTCCACAATCCTTTTGCAACCAATACATGTCGCATCATATAAGCCCATAATGGGTAGTTGGTACTGTAATAAAGTAAGTCTATGATCTAGGGATCCGATGGCTTCAGACAGATCTGAAATCGGATACCGTTTGGTCACTCGTCTATAGGACCAAAGATCTCAAGAGTAGACTCAAGCATAAGTCATGTGCTCTCATATTCAAGTAATCCACTTAGCCTAGTGGTTAAGTCTCATGGTTGTGAAGGAAGAGGTCTTGGGTTCAACTCCCATGGGGAGCATGGGGAGAGAGTTTTGCCCAAAGAGCTCTAGAGCCTTCTAACTCAAGTTAACGTGAGTTAACTTGAGTCCAGTGGACTTAACTCAAGAGGTGAGTACAACAACCACTAGTGGACTCTAGTGGAAGGTACTAAAGTAGTGGTCGAGATCACTCCAGCCACTAATAGACTCTAGTGGTGGATATGAAAGGAGTGGAGGAGATTGCACATGCACTTGTGGACTCTAGTTACATTTGTGGTCCTCATTAGTTCAAGCAGATATATATACAGGCATAAGGTTGGGAGGAGAGTCATCTCTCAAGCATGTGGTGGTCGTAATCTTTAGGTTGTTGCATTGGAGATAATACCTGAAATTGCAAAATTCTTCTCAAGAATTAAAGCTAGAAGGTACTCTATCAAGAGATGTTTAGACTTTAGGATAAGAATCACCCACACATTAATGTGAATATAAAATAGGGTGGTATGGGACACGAGATTTTATACTCAGATTGATGTAGGAAAGATGGTATGGGACATCGGACCGTGGGACGATAATTATCTTTTAGTCCTAGTTTGGATTTTGAAGTTAGGTTTCATCCTCAAGGGAATTAAGACTTCAAGAAAAGTTTAATTCGTAAAGGATGAAAAGTAGTATCTTACGATACTTCAAGATGACTTCAAGATCAAGGAAACTGAAGATATGAAGTAAGTAACTTCCAAGATCTTCTTAGAACACTTCAAGTTTAAGTGTTATTGATCAGAAATATTTGATAAATTTTTGAAAGAAGTTGGACTTAGATTTTGAAGTTGATCTTTTCAACTAAAGATTTAATTGACCAAGTCAAGCATCAAGTTCCTAGTATAACTTGATAAATTCACTCTTTTGACTCAAAGAAATGCACAAGAATTGCATTCACGATTAGGAGTCAAAAAGACTGAATGTGACATGAACTTAGTCTCAAGTGAAGCATTATTTGAAAACTAAACTCATCGATAGAACCTCAGTGGGTCGACACACTGATGTTGGTTACCACACTAGTATCTTGTGGTTGGATGATGTTTTTGATTTTCTTTGTATCTTTCTGAGAATCCAGCTTATTTCTCTGAAAGATAAAGACAATGCTTCAATATCTTGTTGAAATAGATCTTTGAAAAGTAAAAAGTCCTGAGTCATCTAGTCTTTGACTCATAGCAAGTTTATGTATATTCGAAGTTTGAATTGGTTGTACAAAGTCTTAGTTATCTCTTTCCACTTTCCAAATCTTTTGGAATTGACTCAGATATGGTATCTGATTCCTTTTTCAAAAGACCAAGGATAGCCGGTTAGAATTAGATAACTAACTTGAACATCCTAGATAGATGTCATGTATAAGAACCTTTTCAATCTTCAAAACATGATAAGTCTAAGTAGACTTATTCATTTGATTTTGCTTCAAGTTATAGCATAAATAATTTCCTAGAGTCCAGTATACTCTAGAATAAAGAAGTTAGGAATTGCTCATTAGATTGACAATTCCCAAGAACTTTCAGTTAAAAGTCTTTGAGAAAAGTGTCCTAAGTTGGACAATTTTCATTTTGAATTTGAATTGGTGAAGTTAGTATGGTTGATTCCACCGAAATGGTAAACTTTCTCCTACAATTTACATAGGATTTTTTCAAACTCATTGGGACAAAGTAGTCCTCTAGTCGGGTGAAAAAATCAAGTAACTGTTAGATAAAAGTAAACCATTGTACAGACATCTAAAGTTAGATGTATGGGACAACCAAACTTCAAGTTTTCCAAAACAAAATCAAGTGAATCAAGACTTCTCAAAGTCTTGCGAGGGATAAGAATCTCACCTTCATTACTAAGCCCATGCACCAGTTATGCCTAGAAATGGACTAGTAATTTGAATCCACCTAGTTCACATGTTTGTGCCTAGATCGCACATCCAGCAACTGTGAATTAGCCAGGGATGTCATTAGATCCACCCTCATTATTCTTCACTAGTTTGTACTTTGTCCCGTTCATCAAAGTACAAAACCAGATAGTGTTTTGAATCATTTGGGCAAGGATGCCACCACAGAGATGAGACATGTTCTTCCAGTTCTAGAACATGACCATGTTCTTCCAGTTTTAGAACATGAGGCTCGGGGGTTGCCTACAATTATATATATAGCTTTATTTTCGAGGACAAAAATCTTTCCCAAGGGGGGAAGAATGTAATAAAGTAAGTCTATGATCTAGGGATCCGATGGCTTCAGACAGATCTGAAATCGGATACCGTTTGGTCACTCGTCTATAGGACCAAAGATCTCAAGAGTAGACTCAAGCATAAGTCATGTGCTCTCATATTCAAGTAATCCACTTAGCCTAGTGGTTAAGTCTCATGGTTGTGAAGGAAGAGGTCTTGGGTTCAACTCCCATGGGGAGCATGGGGAGAGAGTTTTGCCCAAAGAGCTCTAGAGCCTTCTAACTCAAGTTAACGTGAGTTAACTTGAGTCCAGTGGACTTAACTCAAGAGGTGAGTACAACAACCACTAGTGGACTCTAGTGGAAGGTACTAAAGTAGTGGTCGAGATCACTCCAGCCACTAATAGACTCTAGTGGTGGATATGAAAGGAGTGGAGGAGATTGCACATGCACTTGTGGACTCTAGTTACATTTGTGGTCCTCATTAGTTCAAGCAGATATATATACAGGCATAAGGTTGGGAGGAGAGTCATCTCTCAAGCATGTGGTGGTCGTAATCTTTAGGTTGTTGCAGGTACCATCCAACTTATCCTCAACAGCCAACATACGGAATACATCACTGCCAAACATGGCCGGTGACTAAAATACCTTGATGCAAAAAATTGACTGTATCTCAAAAAGTTGAACGGAACTGCCCAGATGAGTTCTGCTAGACATGTAGCAGACTTCGAGACGCTTAAACTGGCGAACAGAAACTGGTATATACCTTTGGCACAAAAGGACAAAATAGCCTGCACAAGCGCTACGACAGTGCGTTCGGAGGCCGAAACGAGCTCAGATTGCGATTTCGGCACTACACAGCATAGCTGTTTTGATCTCGAAAACACCCTGAGTATGCTCACCAAATTTCGTGCGAATCTGAGACTGCAAACGGAGGAGTGTCGACGGCGCCCTAGAAGAAGCGACGACCTGCTCTGATACCAATTGTTGGAGATAGACGTCTGTGGAAGCACGCGAACAGCACAAGGAAGAAGAAGAAGCTTGGATCACAAACACACAATACTGAATGTATTACTAGAGAATGTACAAAGATAAGTAGCCCATTAGGGCAATAGGCGTATATACAAGCCAAGGGAAAAAAACCTCCCAAAGAGGGAAAAAAGTGCCCCGGCTGTCCTAGAGTGTTCACACACATCACTACCTAAATATATCAACATGAACACTGCTCGTTCATCTCTGATTGTACTGAAGTCAAGTCAACTCAACTCAATTGAAATCAACTGAATATGAGTATCATAAAAAAAACTATGATGTCATCATGTCTTCATCCTTTAAATCCTTCATACCTCTTTCCTGTAGAACTTGGTATAAAGATATATATGTACACACTTCAAAAACATAACTTTTTGAAATATCAAGCTTCTCTTCAATAGAATTCTGGAACCTTCTCCTGAATAGGAACATCCTAACAGGAACTTTCTCCAGACATTCTTCTTCTTACTTCTTCTTTCAAAGTTGGAACATAAAGAGAACTTGACAAAGGAAATATAGGAATACCTGAAATAGGAATACCTGTTGGTGTGAATCTGCATTCTTTCACATATGGCTGAAAATAAGTCTTCATGTTTCATCACCGCCTTGGATGATTTAACACTATTATCCAAAATTCTTCAAATTATATCAGACTTTATGAAATCTGGAACGTCTTCCTTCTTTCAATGAATCTTATGTTTTAGTAATCCATACCTGTATCTGAAACGAAAGTTTAGGATCCATAATCTTTTGCAACATAACAAGTATCTTCTTCTATTTCTCTGCAACACAAATCTGATAGAATCTGAATCTTTGACTTACTTCTTCCAATGCTAAGAACCTTACCAAACAAAGGATAGATCTATTCAAGATCAATGATCTCTCTTGCTGCCATCAAACCTTCATTATTGAATGTTTGATTTATTACTTGAATGTCTCTAAGTGTCCATTATTCTTACAAAGTTGTAAAACTTTTCTTCAAAAAAATCCTTCCACGAATTTGCAATTCCTACTTGAAATATAAGTGGACAAACTTCTCACCTTGAGAACTCCAAAATCTACAAGTTGATACTTCATCTTTTCATATTCTACCCAGGTGAAATGTGACAGTACCTGCTTGATTTTCTTTTGGCTAACTCCACTTTTCAATCAAATGATAGGATATGATGGAACACCTTTTCGAATACAAACATGTATCCAAAAGTCTAGATAATCATAGAAAGTAGATTCTCCATTGACTTGTACATCAACAATCTGAATTTTTTGAAGTTTTCTGAAAATACTGAATATGAGGTAACTTTTCCAAACATAAAACCTCAACCCAAGTCTTCAACATCTGCTAAAGAAAACTCTTTTACCTTAAGAGTTAGATAAAGAAGAAATATACTTCGCTGCAACTTGTCACATAAGTAGCTCTGTATTGACACACCAAGAATTCTTTGAGGGAACATATAAGTTGCCTGCTCAAAAGCTTCAACTAAAACACAACTCATACACATATGAGTCACAACATATATCTGCTGATTTTTTCTTTCTCTCAATGTCAAATCTAATAAATCATGACCAAGTGTAATGCAAAACAAGAAACTGCTTCTTCTTTAGACTATCTTCACACAAGATGTTCTCGTAGACTTGTCTTTGGGAATAGAGGATAAAATAGGAAAAGTATATGGAAAATATATGAGAAAAGGAAGTCTTAATTTTCTTTTGGAAATGATGGACTTTCTTCTTTTGCATCTTTCTTCCACCCGATGATGATGTTAACATCTTCAAACTTCTCTTCCATACCTTTTGTTCTCTTCATCTTGAAGTAGCAAACACTCTTAACTTCTCCAGATGAACTTTTCTCTTCCTCTAGTACTAAGAGTAAGAGATAAAACAAACATGGTATACAAATGGAAGTGAATATAGAAACATGTTTTATCATCTCCTCATATCTCTGAATCAAAAACCTATTTCAAATGATTGATATGATTGAATTCACCAACTTTTTGTCTGAATGATGAATTACCTTTCTAGAGTTACCTCTGTAGATCACATTTGTACCTTGATATCCAACCAACCTACAAAATTGGCTGAAAAACTCATCCCATCTCCAAATTTTTCTTCTCAGATGAGCCTTCTTGCCATGAAAGAGATCTCTCAAAACTCTCTAAAAAAAACTCTAGATACTTGTTTTGATGTAGCCTTTAACTTTCAAAAGATTGAAAGTGTATAAAAGCATTCCTTGAATCCTTCAAATCTCTTCATAACTGCTCTTCTAAGACATGACCTGCAAATGATAATCTGATAGTAGATAATACCTGTGATTTGATGTTGATCTGATTCCTTCATCTTCTCTAAAACATTGTTCTTCCTTGAATTTGAAGTAGTCTTTTCTTCATCAAGTCTGGGTCTTCAAACAATACTTTTGTAAAGTATTTGCATACTCTTCCAAAAATATTCGGCTGCTAACAGATCATCAACTTCATACTCCACACTGATGAATACACATGTAACTGAATCGTCTAATTCTCAAATCTCTACTCATCTAGATTAATTGTGTATGTCAAATGACAAATACTAGAAGATGCCCTCAAATCATATGTTGTAAACTTGGAATTGTGGAAAACCTGGGAATCTGAATGAGCCTTAATGCATTGATGCCAAAGACCTAAAGTTTTGAAACCAAAACCTTAGTGCTTTGATACCAAATGTTGGAAATGAGGTAGGCCCTTAGCTCATGTCATAGGTCCATGGTTCCATAGGTCTAGCATATACAACATTAATTCCAGCAATCTTCAATATTGACAAAACATGAACATACCACATTTAATCATACAAATGATGATACAAAGATAGAGAAAAAATAGATGACATGTGTACGGTGTTACGTAAGCCATCGCTTACTCATAGTATCATATAAACCAATGTTCAATGTACAATGTGGGAGCAAAACTCTCAACCAACTATGTGATGCAAAATAGATGGAGGAGTGAATGTACAAATGTAACAAACATATTCAGATGTATGGGAAAAAATCTGAATATACATGAGATGTGTGACCTTATAAGTTATAGAAGAGTGAATATGAGTGACTGAAAGAGGAAGGATCAATGTGAAACTGATAATCAACAAACCCTCATCTAACCTTAGGCTATGGAAGACCCTAAGTCAGATACGTGTGTGAAAAGATCACATACTTAAAAAGTAGCAAAGAATGCTAACAAGTTTGCTACCAGAAATCCTCAAACTCATGTGAACACACCTTCTCAAAACACCTCAACCAAATATGCATAAAGCATATACATACTGATTCTCTTGTACCTATGCCGAATAGGACTCCTTCTTATATGGATGCCACTGCCTCCATAAACTCCAAGTAGTACTTTTGTGCATAAAGAGAATATGTACCTGAATACTTAACATAAGATGTAAATCTTAGGTTAAACACCATCCAATGTCTTTAAAGAGCCCAAAATCTTCATGTGGAAGACAATCTTCAAATACACCATGTAGATGGTCGATCCTCACCATCAAGCTGCCAATGACCAAGTCTTCTTTCCATGAACAAGAGATAACCTCCTCTTCATGAGAAAGAGTGTGAGCACACTCTTCATCTTCTCCAAGAAGAACTCCAAGAAGAACTCCATAGCCGCTCCTCAACATGCTTCAAGTTAGCACCATGGCTGCCCCATGTGCTAGAAGAAACACCACCTCTATTGAGGTCCAAGCTCAAGGCTTGTGTTGAAAACTAGGTGAAGGATGAATAAAATGAGTATGTGGCTCTTCTTATATAGTAGTGCCCTCCAAAATAAAGCAATTCCCAAGCTAGACATCGTAAAGCTCTCGAATAAATCACTTTCGCGATCGCGATTTGTAAAAGGTCCGTCGCTGAATTGAAAAGCATAGTCCAAAAAAGATATTCACAGCTGTCGTCTGCTGCATCTCAGGGGATTGGTACCCACGTGGGCTCATAGAGAGTACACTATGATAACCACGGTGCCAAGCGTTGTTGTGTATACAATATATTAATACAAAGATTTACACATAGTGTATATCTTGGACAATTTTGACCAGGGAATAATGACATTGTATTCCAACAATTGAGCAGGCAAGAACTACACTAAAATGGCTCGTGCAAACCTTGCGTTACAACAAATTAGATGCACGTATGTCATATCGCACTCGATCAGGCTCTCATGGTGCCTCTTTTGCAGCAGATTGCTATGCTATGGCTACATCTAGTCTTTGTGATGAGAATGAGCCTGTTTCATTTGATGAAGCATAGAATTCAAAAAATTGGATGGCTGCTATGCAATCTGAATATGATGCAATAATGAAGAATGGTACTTGGTCTTTATGTGACTTGCCTCCTGGCAAGAAGGCCATTGGCACTAAGTGGGTATATAAGCTGAAGCGTAAAACTGATGGTATAGTTGACAGGTATAAGGCTAGGATTTTTGCAAAGGGTTATGCACAGGAAAGGGGCATTGATTTTGATGAAACCTTTGCTCCTACTTGCCGAATGACTACTATTCATAGCATTTGTGCACTTGCAACTCATCATGGTTGGAATGTACATCACTTGGACATTAAAAAAACATTTCTGAATGGTGACTTGCATGAAGAAGTATATGTTTTTCAGCCTTGTGGCTTTGTGCAGAAAGGGCATGAAAACCAGGTGTGCAAGTTAAATAAGGCATTATATGGTTTAAAGCAAGCACCACGTGCTTGGTATGAAAAGATACATGTCTATCTGATTGCACATGGTTTTGAGAATAGTCCAACTGAAAGCACCTTATATGTTAAGTGTGCTAATGATGTACTTCTGAACATTGTGGTTTATGTTGATGATATGCTGCTCACTGGTCCTCATGAGAGGCATATTGCTGATTTTAAGGCTGATTTGCATGCCTCATTTGAGATGTCTAATTTGGGGCATTTGCATCATTATTTGAGCATTCAGTTTATGCACGTTGATGGTGGAATGGCTTTGTGTCAAACAAAATATATTGACACATTATTACAGCGTTTCAGCCTTGAAGACTGTAAACCTATTGCCACTCCTATGGAGACAGGTTTAGGATTGAGCCTTCATGATGTTGGAGATGCATTTCATATTGTTCTCTATCAGCAGGTTGTTGGATGCCTGATTTACTTATGCATTACTCGGCTAGATATTCAGTTTGTTGTCCCACAAATGAGTAGGTTTATGCATTGCCTAGGAGTCAAGCATTGGCAGGTGGTTAGGCGCATCTTTTGCTACTTGAGTGGTACTTGACTACTTGGGTTGTTTTATCCCAAGGCGGGATCACCACCGCCAGATTTGCATGCTTTTTCTAACTTTGATTGGGCTGGGTTCTATGGCACTCGTGTTTCCACTAGTGGCTTTTGCTTCATGCTTGGTAGCTCATGTATATCTTGGTTGAGCAAGAAGTAGCCTACTGTGGCCACTTCCAGTTGTGAGGCTGAGTATAGGGCAGATTTCACAGCGACTATTGAGTGTGTGTGGCTCAGACTCCTTTTGGCTGATTTGGGTGTTCGTCAGTCTTCTACCACCACCATCTTCACTCACAGTTGGAGTGCATTGGCAGTTGCGAGGAACCCTGTGTTCCATGCTCGCACTAAGCACATTGAGGTGCATTATCATTATGTCATGGAGAGGTTCTCTACTGGGGAGATCAGCTTGGCATATGTGCCCATGCAGGAGGACATTGTAGACCTTTTCATGAAGGCTCTACCTAGGGAGAAGTTTGAAGATTTCCGCAAAGCTTTGGGACTACTTCCTTTTGTGGAGTGATTTCCACACACCTTGGCACTTCCTTATACATGAGTGCTAGCTCCTTGTTCACGGCATCACTCCTAGAGGGGATTTGTTGATATATTTAGGTAGTGATGTGTGTGAACACTCTAGGACTGTCAGGGCACTTTTTTCCCTCTTTAGGACGTTTTTTCCCCCCAGCTTGTATATACGCCTATTGCCCCAACGGGCTACTTATCTTTTTACATTCTCTAGTAATACATTCAGTATTGTGTGTTCTGCTCCAAGCTTCTTCTTCTTCTTCCTTGTGATGTTCACGTGCTTCCGCAGACGTCTAACTCCAACATAGAGGACATGGCATCGAGCTTGAGGGGGAGTGTTGAGATATCAAGCTCAACATGTGATGATCCAAGATAACACATATTACTTTTTCATTTCTCTAACATGTATAGTGTTCACACTAGTATATGTCAGGGACACTTCATTGAGCTTTATTAGATTTATCTACCGAGAGTAATGGCACATTTGTTTCTTGCTACCTCACTCATTCACAGACATTAGGTTTTTCATTATGTACTCGTCTTTATATATTGCACTTGTTGTATTCTTTTTTTTAGGTCATTCTGGTGCATTCCTTTTATGTAATAAAAAAAGAAAAAGAAGAAGATCATTCTTCCTTGCCTCAATTTGTATGTGCTTCTCTTTGATTGTGAGCTCTCTTCCTTATCTCCTTGCTCATGAATATTTAGGTGAGGGAAAAACCAAATTCAAACACAAGTTATGAGTATAAATGGACATGGTTTTATTCATGGGTAGAGAGAGCGATTCTGAGAGACGTTGAGCTACTTTGGTGAGCATACATTGAGCTCACTTCATGTATGTGTATTCCACTACACTTCCCTTGTATCATATGTTCATTAGCATATATGTTTGATACATTTCTTCTAGTACATTTCTCTCTATTGTCTACTACTACATCTTCTTCATTATAATGATCTTTTGGAATGATTTCTCTATGTATTGGCTATACTTTAGCTTGGAGTAGTTATAGTGGATATTCTAATGTTTACATATCTATTTTCATTAAGGTTGGTGTCGTAGATCACAAGATATGAAGTGCAAAAGGTGACTATGTCTGCATACCTTCTAGATCTTGAAAAGTCCAGATGATCCCTCATGACTTGTTAGATTCATTTCTTAGTGTATGGTATAATTAAACTCATGAAATAACTTGATTTTGTTAGAATATGCACTCCAATCTGATGTGTGCAAAAGATCTTTGGCAAATTCATACCAATTTGTGAGCCTCGAGTATAATACTAAGACCTTCTATTCCCAAAATAGAAGGTTCTTCATATTTCTTGCATATGCAATTTATTTGTTTTGATGCAACTATTCGAGAATAATGTTCCAAAGTACTTGGTGGTTCCAAATGCCTCAATGTGAAGCTAAGGAAGTCTAGAAAGCATCCCTAAAGTTAGATTGGTATGTGTAGAGTAGGTTTTGTGCAACACTAGCTCATGTTTGGAACCTATCTATCCATCTCCTCATAGTGGTATCAGAACTACAACAAATCAACATGGGAAATGGATTTACTTCATCCATATAAAAATTGGATGGAGGTAACTACTTAGCTTTTTCACTTAGAATGGAAGCTTATCTTCAATGGAGAAACCCCTAGGGTTACATATCTGCAGATGAGATGATGCCAATCCTCAGAAGCAAGGGTCAACTTGCTCAAGAAGAACAAGAGAGGTTAAACAAATGGTGCTAAAAGGATTCTCTAGCAAGGTCATATATTCTAAACTCAATCTCTGATCTTTTATGTGCTAAAAGGATGCTCTAGCAAGGTCATATATTCTAAAATCAATCTTTGATTTTTTACTTCCACACATCAGGAGTTGCACGACTTCACAAGGGGCTTGGAATGCTCTTGAAACATTCCTCTCATAATTACCAAGGCAAGGAAGAATCAACTATGGATGGAATTCACCACACTCAAGAAGATGCCCAAGCAAAGTGTAACTAATTTTGTCACCAAAATGAAGGACGTAGAAGACCAACTTGGAAGCATTGAAGAAAGCATTGATGAAGAGCTCTACTCTTAGACTTGGAGGATCCAAGGAATAGACAGGAAGTCCAAAGAGGAGATGACAATCAAGGCATCCGGTGGAGAAGATAGGCAATGTGAAGACTTCGGATGGTAATATGAACCTATTGAGCAAGGTATTGTACATGCCAACTATCACAAAAAATCTCCTAAGTGTATGATAAATTGTTGAAAATAGTTTGCAAGTGAGATTCACACAAAATGGAGCATTTCTTGAGGATCCACATCAAGGATTCAGGAGGATAGCAAGAGGAGAGAAATCATGTAGATTATTCACATTTGAACTCCAAGATACGAGAAACATTGCATTGTTCAATTGTGGTAGCCAACTCTATTAGACTTGAACATTTGGCATAAGAGGTTAGCTCACATAGGTGAAAGGGATCTAAAGCAAATAAATAGGGATCACAATGTACTTGGTCTACCAAATATCTCCAAAAAACACATGATTTACAAATGTAGTGCTTGTCAATTTAGTAGGTCACACAAGCAACCATTCACAAAGAAGGGATACATTCATGGAGACCTATTGGATCTAGTCCATATAGATGTATGGTGACTAAGCAAGGAGCCTTCAATCTTTGGATCTAAGTATTATGTATCATTCATTGATGATTGTAGAAGATGGAAAACATTATAATTTAAGAACCATAAAGATGAAGTGTTTTCATCTTTCAAGAAATATCTAGCACTTGGAAAACCAAACAGGTAAAACCTTGAAGAGGCTACCTTTAGATGGAGGGGTAGAATATTTCTCCCATGAATTTGATTCTTATCTTCAAAAGAGAGGAATCAAAAGAGAAATTACAAGCACATATACTCCAAAGTACAATGGAGTGGCAAAGAGGAGAAATAGAACCATAGTCGAGGCTACAAGGTCAATGCTAAATGAGAAGAAATTACCCAACTACTTGTGGGTAAAGGTTGTATCCATAGCCACATACTTGATCAATAGACTCCCATCAAAAGCATTGGATGGGATGACACCATATGAAGCATGGAATGGAAGACAACCTAGCCTAGATTGTTGCAAGATCTTTGGGTGCATAGCATATGCACACATAACTTTAGAAATCAAAGGCAAATTAGATCCAAAAACAAAGAAATGCATCTTTATTGGCTATGACCTTGATAAAAAATTTTATAGGCTATATAATCCAAACAATAAAGGCTTCATTATAGGTAGAGATGTTGTCTTTGATGAAAAAAAATCTTGGTTTGAAGATGATTGCATGAAAATCAAACTCCCCTATGACCTAGAGGAAGACTTTCCAATATTGTCAAAAAGGAATGAGCCTACACTTGAAGCATCAAGTGATTCTGATGATGAGGACAAGACTCCAAGAATGGAAATCAACTCTTGGAACTCCAAAGGCAAAGCTAAAGTGCATGAGTTGAGAGATTTGGTAGATTCATCTCAACAAACTATTAGGAGTTCTATTAGAGAAAAGAGGAAGCCAAAAAGGTATGGGTATGACACCTCTTTGGTCACTAAACATTCAATATATATAGCATAGGACTCGAACTCTAAAGAACCATCTACATATGAAGAAGCCAGAATGGAGGAATGACATGGAAGAAGAAATACAAGCTCTACAAGAAAATCAGACTTGGGAAGTAGTACCCAAGAAATCATTTATGAAGGTCATTGGTTTAAGATGTATTTACAAGCTAAAGAAGAATTTTGATGGCTCAAATAATAGGTACAAAGCAAGGCTTGTAGCCGAAGGCTTTGCACAAACTCAAGGTATTGATTATGAAGAAATATTTTCATGACTAGCTAAAATGCCTACTTTTAGAGTACTTATGATTGTTGCATCTTCCAAGAAAATGAAGATATATCAAATGGATGTTTAAAATGATTTCTTAAATGGTTGGATTTCAGAGGAGGTATGTATGGCTCAACCTCCTGGTTTTGAAGATCAATCATACCCTGAACATGTGTGCATGTTAAGGAAAGCCTTATATGGCTTGAAGCAAGCTCTCAGAGCTTGGAATCATAGACTTTTCACTTACTTGCAAGATGAGGGTTTTATGGAGAGGAAGGAGGATCCTTCCCTCTTCATTAAGAGGAATCATTCAAAAGTCATATACCTTTGCATATATGTGGATGATATAACCATTATAGGAAACGATGTAGATGGAATTAGGAGGATCAAATCTCAAATGAAGGATCAGTGATCTTGTTTTGCTCACATACTTCCTAGGTTTGGAAGTGGTATATACAAAGAAAGGTATGTTTTGCACACAAAGGAAATACATTGGAGATATGCTCTCTAAATTCAAGATGGAGAATACAAAGGTTGCAAGTACACCCATGGATGTAAATATGCAATTAAGTGCTCATGAAGATGAACTCATTGAGGATGTGACTAGCTATCAAAGTTTAGTTGGAAGTTTAAATTATGGTAATCTAACTAGAGTAGATATTTTCTATGGAGTAATAGTGTTGAGTCACTTCATGCACACTCCAAGGATGCCTCACATGAAAGTAGCCAAGAGAATTTCGAAGTTCTTGAAGGGCACAATCAATGAAGGGTTGTACTATCCATACAAATCTGATATAGATGTTAAACTCTTTTTTAATGCAGATTAGGCAAGCTCTAAAGATGATAGGAGAAGCAAATCTGGCTATCTTACTTTGTAGGTACAAAGTTGATTGGTAGGTATAGAGTAGGTTTTGTGCAACATCAGCTACATTACTATTATCTCATTACATCTTGCTACTAAACCTATCTATCATGCTAGGGCTGAATATATAGAAGTTCATTATCATTATGTTAGAGAGAAGATCATGAGTAAGCAGATACAACTCTTATATGTTTCAACAAATCAACAATGTGCAGATATCATGACAAAGGCTTTCGATGGAAGCAAATTAAATATATTCAAGTCAATGATTAGATTGTAGGAGATCATGAAGAGTTCAAGACTCAAGCATCTTAGAATTGAGGGGAGTCATGAGGAAGGAGATAAGGAAGAGAGTTCACACACACTCTCACAATCAAAGAGAAGCACACATACAAATTGAGGCAAGGAAGAATAATCTTCTTCTTCTTCTTCTTCTATTACATAAAAGGAATGTACAAGAATGACCTAAAAACACTAATACAACAAGTTCCATATATAAAGAAAAGTACAGGGGGGGAAATCCTAATGTCCGTGAATGAGTGAGCTAGCAAGAGACAAATGTGCTATCACTCTCGGTAGATAAATCTAGTAAGCTCAATGAAGTATCCCTCACACATACTAGCCTCACCATTATACATGTGAGAGAAATGAAAAACCAATCCCTGTCATCCTAGATCATCACATGTTGAGCTTGATATCTCAACACTCCCTCTCAATCTCAACATCATATCCTCTAATCCAGGCATCTTCTGAAACTTCTTAAGCTTCTCTACTCCAAGTGCTTTAGTGAAAATATCAGTAATCTGGTAATTTATTTTCACATAGACAAGATCAATATCACCTACTAATACCTTCTCTCTGATGAAGTGATAATGTACCTCAATATGCTTTGTTATAGAATGGAAAATAGGATTCCATGCTAACTGTATGTTGTTAAGACTATCACAATAGATGGTGATAGGCTTTCACACTTCCACACCTAAATCTCCAAGTAGCATCTCTAGCCATGATGCCTCACATGCTCCCATTGCAGCACCTCTATACTTAGCCTCTCTACTCAAAAAAGCAATAGTGGGTTACTTCTTATTGCTCCATGTAATAGTTGCACCCCCAAGTGAGAATAAAAAACCACTACTAGATCTTCTAACTAGAATGCTACGAGCCCAATCTACATCAGTGTATCCATGAACCTGTGGATCTACACGAGCTTCATAAAACAATCCATAATCCAAAGTAGAACTCACATAACATAGAGTGCACCTCAAAACATCCAAATGTGGCTTCCTGGGAATCTGCATAAATTGACTTTCAAGTCAAACAGTGTAGCTTAGATGAGGCCTTGTAATTCTGAGATATATCAAGCTTCCCACAACTTTCCTATACATAGTAGCATTTTCCAATGCTTCACCTGATGTTGTATCGAACTTCAAATTTTGATCTAATGGCATAGAAATTGTCTTACAATCAACCATACCATACTTTTGTAGTTAAAGGCATATAGCCTTTCTCACATCCATATCCGTGTTTCTGTATGTATAAACTCAATGCCCAAGAAATAGCACAACACACCAAGATCTTCCATGTCAAATTCATCCATAAGGATTTGCTTTATCTCTTTAATGCTTGCTTCATTGTCACCTCCCACAATCAAGTTATCAACATAAATAGCCACAATTGTGATGCCATCATCACCTTTCCTTTCATATAATGAACGATTTGCATCACACCTAGAAAACCCAATGGTGGTTAAGTAATGAACAATCCTTGCATGTCATGCACAAGGAGCTTTGTTAAGTCCATACAAAGCCTTTTGCAACCTACAAAGATATTCTAGGTGCTTTGAATCATCATATCCTTGTGGCTAGTCCATATATACTTCTTCCTATAAGTCACCATGTAGGAAACCATTCTTCACATCCATTTGATGTAAAGTCCATCCTTTTGTTGTAGCTAATGCAATAAGTGTTGTGATAGTAGACATTTTAGCTACAGGGATGAACATTTCCTCATAATCAATGCCATACTTTTGTGTACATCTTTTTTCTACCAATCCTACTTTGTACCTACTTATGATACCATCAACATTGTACTTTACCTTATAGACCCACTTGCAGCCTATGGGTTTCTTTCCTTGTGGCAATGGAACTAGCTTCCATGTTTCGTTTCCATAAAGTGCAGCCATCTCCTCATCCATAGCTTTTTCCCAATCCACATTTCCGATTGCATCTTCAAAAAAAGAAGGTTCAACATCTTGTATTACCTTAGTCATGTAGGCACAATGATGATCCATATAACTGTCATACGTCAATCGTTGCACTGAATTCTACATCCTTGTTGGAAACAATGCCCACTCCAAAAGTCCTCAGTAAGAATAGCATGTATAGCTATCTTTCATAGTATCTCTACAAGAAAATGGCACCAGCCCTCGTGGATAAGATAATCGGCTTCCATCAAACTGATGAGGGTTCAATACCCGTCGTCTGTAGTGCATTCATGAAAAAAACTTATTTTATGCTTTTGCTTTATTAAAAGACGGACAGCGGATAGCTCTTATGAATCACGATTGATTTTGTTCATAGCTTTCTACATAAGCAATCGTGCTTTATTGTTATGCTTTTAGAGTGCTTTTGGAAGAGACACAAATACTATATAAGAACAAGCTTGGGTCACTTTGTAAATCATCCTACACCGATTGGCAACTCCAGCTTTGGTCCCTCAGTAGAGGTGGTGCTTCTTAGCACATGGGGCAGCCATGTTGCTATCTTAGAGCATGTTGAGGACTTGCTATGGAGTTCTTCTTGGAGAAGAAGAGTGTGCTCACACTCTTGCTTATGGAGAGGACTTATCTATTAGCAGCTTCGTGGTGTGGATCAACCATCCACATGATGTATTTGAAGATTGTCTTCTACATCAAGATTTTGGCGTACTTCAAAGACATTGGATGGTGGTTAACATAAGATTTGCATCTTATGTTAAGAATTCAAGTACATATTCTCTTTATGCACATAGGTACTACTTGGATTTTATGGAGGTAGTGGCATCCATATTAGGAGGAGTCCTATTCGGCATAGGTACAAGAGAATCACTACATGTACGCTTTATGCATATTTGGATAAGGTGTTAGAGAAGATATGTTCATATGAGTTTGAGGATTTCTGGCAGCAAACTTGTTAGCATTCTTTGCTACTTTTGTAACTATGTGATCTTTTCACACACATGTCTAACTTAGGGTCTTCCATACCCTAAGGTTAGATGAGGGTTTGCTGATTATCAGTTTTAGACTGATCCTTCCTCTTTCTGTCACTCATATTCACTCTTCCACAACCTATTAGGTTACACATCTCATACATATTCAGATTTCTGTCGATACATCTCAATATGTTTATTACATTTGTATATTCACTCATCTATTTCTGTTCACATAGAGTGGTTGAGAATTTTGACTCCCACTTTGTAATTTGACATTTGTATATATGAGAGTGTGAGTAAGTAGTGGCTTACATAACACTTTACACATGTCTAATCTCTCTCTATCTTTTTCTCATCATTTGTATGATTAAATGTGGTATGTTCATGTTTTGTCAATATTGGAAGATTGCTAGAATTTGCATTGTAGATGCTAGAAATATGGAACTTGGACCTATGGTATTAGTTATGGGCCTACTAAATTTCCAACATTTGGTATCAGAGCTTTAGGGCTTTGGTATCAGAGCATTAAGGCTCTCAGGTTCCCAGGTTCCTAGACTTCCAGGTTTACAACATATGATTTAAGAGCATCTTCTAACATTTGACATTTGACATATACACTTAATCTAGATGAGTAGAGATTTGAGTATTAGACAATTCAGTCACATATTTATTCATTTGTGTGGAGTATGAAGTTGATGATCTGTTAGCAGCCAAATACTTTTGGAAAAGTATAAAAATACTTTACAAAAGTATTGTTTGAAGACCAAGACTTGATGAGGAGAGGGCTACTTCAAATTCAAGGAAAAACAATGGTTTGGAGAAGATGAAGGAATCAAATCAACATCAAACCACAGGTATCAGTTTCTACTATCAGATTATCATTTGCAAGTCATATCTTAGAAGAGCAGTTATGAAGAGATTTGAAGGATTCAAGGAATGCTTTTATACACTTTCATTATTTGAAAGTTAAAGGCTACATCAAAACAAGTATCTAGAGGTTTTTCTAGAGAGTTTTGAGAGATCTCTTTCATGGCAAGAAAGCTGATCTAAGAAGACAAATGTGGAGAGCATCAGTTTTGTTTTGAGCCAATTTTGTGTTGTAAGTTGGTTGGATATCCAGGTACAGAATTTGATCTAGGTACACTAGAGAGGTAATTCAACATTCAGCCAACTCAAGGGAAAGGTTGGTGAATTCAGTCATATCAGTCACATTTGAAGCAGAGTTTTGATTCAGAGATATGAAAAGATGATGAAAGATGATTCTATGTTCACTTCCATTTGTATACCATGTCTGTTTTGTCTCTTACTCTTAGCACTAGAGGAAGAGAAAGAGTTCATTTGAAGAAGTTAAGAGTGCTTGATACTTCAACATGAAGAGAACAAAAGGTATGGAAGAGAAGTTTGAAGATGTTAAGATCATCATCAGGTTGAAGAAAGATGCAAAAGAAGAAATTCCAATATCTCCAAAAGAAAAGTAAGAATTCCTTTTACTCATATATTTTCCATATAACTTTCATAATTTATCCTCTACATCCAAAGACAAGTCTACGAGAACATCTTGTGAAAAAGATAGTTTAAAGAAGAAGCAGTTTCTTGTTTTGCATTATACTTGGTCATGATTCAGTAGATTTGACACAGAATTGCATTGAGAGGAAGAAAAGAAGCAAATTTTGAAGACAACTTGTATATTTTGACTCATATGTATGAGTTATATATAAGTTGAAGTTTTTGAGCAAGCAGCTTTATGTTCCCTCAAAGAATTCTTGGAGTGTCAATACAGAGCTACTTGTTATATGACAAGTTGGAGAGAAGTATATTTCTTCTTTATCTAACTCTTGAGGTAAATGTTGAAGACTTGAAGTGAGGTTTATGGTTTGGAAAAGTTACCTCATATTCAGTATTTTTAGAAAACTTCACAAAATTCAGATTTTTGATGTACTAGTCAGTTGAAGAATCTCATTTCTATGATTGTCTTGTTTATTTGGATACATGTTTGTATTCCAAAAGGTGTTCTATTACCTATCACTTGATTGAGAAGTGGAGTTAGCCAAAAGAAATTCAAGCAGGTACTATCACATTTCACCCAAGAAGAATATGAAGATTTGAAGTATCAACTTGCAGCTTTTGGAGTTCTCAAAGTGAGAAGTTTGTCCACTTATGTTTCAAGTAGAAGTTACAGATTCCTGAGAAGGATTTGGTTAAAGAAAAGTTTTACAACTTTATGTGAGAAGCATGGACACTTAGAGACATTGAGGTAACAAATCAAACATCTAGTCATGAAGGTATGATGAGAGTAGATTCTACACAGGTATTTTTTTGGAGAGATCTTGATAGATCTTGATAGATTATGTAAGATCTTAAGTATTTATGAGTTAGATGTCTATTCTTTGTTTGAAAAGTTCTTAGCATTGGAGGAAGTAATTCAAAGATTCAGATTCTATCAGATTAGTGTTGCAAAGGAATACAAGAAGATACTTGTTATGTTGCAGAAGGTTATGAATCCTAAAATGCTTTCTGTAAGGTTTTTAAAATAGATCAGCTAATGTTTTTCTATAATTTGGGAAGCTGAGGAATGACAAGAAAAGCTATTGGCATGTGTACAGTGCTAATAAAAAGGGTTGAGAGATTTTTGTTTCAGATACAAGTATTGATCACTAAAGATCAGATTTATTGAAAGAAGGAATACATTCCAAATTTCATAAAGTCTGATATATTTGAAGAATTCTCGATACTAGTGATAAGTCATCCAGGGGGTGATGAAACATGAATACTTATTTTCAACCATATGTGAAAGAATACAGAATCATACCTACAGGTATTCCTATATTTCCTTTGTCAATCTCTCTTTATGTTCCAACTTTGAAAGAAGAACGAAGAAGGAGAATGTTTGCAGAAGTTCCTATTAGGGTGTTCCTGTTCAGGAGAAGGTTCCAGAGTTCTATTGAAGAGAAATTTGATATTTCAGAGACGTATGTTTTCAGAGGTGCGCACATATATGTTTATATCAGATTCTGAAGGAAAGAGGTATGAAGGATTTATGGATGAAGACATGATGACATCATAGATATGATATTTTTATGAGACTCATGAGTTGAGTTGAGTTGACTTGAGTACAATTAGAGATGAACCAGCTAGTGTTCATAATACACTAAGTTGTGAGTTGTGAGTATAGATTCTAGGATTCAGTTCTTGATTTTGTTTAGTGTATTTATATGATGTAGTAGAAGTACGTTGAGAAATCTTTCATAAGGTAAATGCAAATATGTGGATTCTAGTGTATGTTTTCAGGTTTGAAAAAACAGAAGATAGCAAGTTTAGAGTCAATACATGCTATATTTGCTACAAGCAAGTGATTGCTTGATGACTACACTATTGGATATCTAGTCTGCATATTTTCCCAAGTATTATGGTTCAGATATAGCAAATTCAGGTGTTTGAAGTTTGAAGGAAAGTCAAATTTAGATTTGAAGAAGACTTTTGAAGAAAAGATTTGAAGGTCAATTCGGGAGTACAAGTTTGAAGCTTATGAAGATTACAGATGAATGAAGTTACATGTCCAGTTCAATTTGTACCATTGTGACATTGAAGGGGGGATTGTTGGAAACAATGTCCACACTAGTCCAAAAGTCCCTAGTAAGAACAATATGTATAGTTATCTTTCATAGTATCTCTACAAGAAAATGGTGCCAGCCCTCGTGGATAAGAAAATCGGCTTCCATCGAACTAACGAGGGTTCAATACCCCTTGCGGTAGCACGTTCACAAAAAAAACTTATTTTATGCTTTTGCTTTATTAAAAGACGGACAACGGACAGCTCTTACGAATCGCGATTGATTTTGTTCGTAGCTTTCTACATAAGCAATCATGCTTTATTGTTATAATTTTAGAGTGCTTTTGGAAGAGACACAAATACTATATAAGAACAAGCTTGAGTCACTTTTGTAAGGAGTGATGGTTGGATGCACTCAAGAGATTGAGTTGGTGCTGCTATACCTGCTTCACACCAGCCCTCCTTTGATTCCAGATATGCTTAGTACACTTGCTTAGCTTCCAAATGATACCAAGAAAGTATATATGTACTTTGCAAGTGATATGTGAAATGATCAAATCAAAACAGACAACTTTGCACTTCACAAATTCTAGAAAACTTTCTATTTTGATCTTGATACCTGCTCAGTTCTTCACTCAGTGTGACCAGCACACTAACAACTGATCTAATTCCTTCTGGACATATTAAATTGGCTTAACAAGCTACCATTTGCAAGTGGAATGAGATAAAATGATGGACTATACTCAGAGAAAGATGTTTAGCAAAAATATATGTACCCCCGACTTTTTAGGAACTCTGCAGACACAGACCAGTGTGCACTTCGAGCGAGATTTCTCTGAGATGGCTGATCCAATTGATTTGAAACTTTGTAGGTGTATAGTAGACTTGGAGTTGGTTCCAATGTGCTTTGAATCACTTGATCTAGTTTAGTAGATCCTGAGATATGCTCCTTTGAAGTTGACAGACTTGGAGTAGAAGACTCAGAGACAACAGAGATAGTGAATGTGTATACTTCTATTGATTAATGTGTTTGTACAATCTCATTAGCTTGACAAGCATAGCTAAATGAGGTGTGGTGGTGTAGGCTATGGAGTAGCACTAACACACACTGAGTTACAACAGTAGAATGCCTCGGGGAGTGAGCTCAATTGGACTGGCTGAAAAAACACGACTTTTCAAGTACTTCTTTTATAGAAGTTAAGTTGAGATTTGAATTTGAATTCAAATTCAAATCTCCTATAATCACTCCTCTAAAAATAAGGAGATATTCTCTCCAATTACACCATCTAATTTTCCACGAATCTAATCAAGTAGGTGTGATCATTTACATGCCAAGTCATTTAGACTTTTACAAGAGATAAAATGGTAATAACACATAGGACTAAGTTCCTATGGTTCTTGCTTCTCATAATGCTATCCTTCAAGGGTTCCAAGCTAATCTTCCAAGGTTCCAAGCCAAGTGTGAAGGCTTGAAATGCACCAACAACTTTGTAAATCATCCTACACGAATTGGCAATGCCAGCTTTGGTCCCTCAGTAGAGGTGGTGCTTCTTAGCACATGGGGCAGCCATGTTGCTATCTTGGAGCATGTTGAGGAGCAGCTATGGAGTTCTTCTTAGAGAAGAAGAGTGTGCTCACACTCTTACTTATGTAGAGGACTTATCTATTAGTAGCTTGGTGGTGTGGATCGGATCTCCATATGATGTATTTGAAGATTGTCTTCTACATGAAGATTTCGGTGTACTTCAAAGACATTGGATGGTGGTTAACATAAGATTTGCATCTTATGTTAAGAATTCAGGTACATATTCTCTTTATGCACACAGGTACTACTTAGAGTTTATGGAGGCAGTGGCATCCATATAAGGAGGAGTCCTATTTGGCATAGGTATAAGAGAATCACTACATGTATGCTTTATGCATATTTGGATGAGGTGTTAGAGAAGATATGTTCATATGCGTTTGAGGATTTTTAGAAGCAAACTTGTTAGCATTCTTTGCTACGTTTGTAAGTATGTGATCTTTTCACACACATATCTAACTTAGGGTCTTCCATAGCCTAAGGTTAGATGAGGGTATGCTGATTATCAGTTTTAGACTAATCCTTCCTCTTTCTATCACTCATATTCACTCTTCTACAACCTTTTAGGTTACATATCTCATATATATTCATATTTGTGCCAATACATCTGAATATGTTTATTACATTTGTATATTCACTCATCCATCTATTTCTCTTCACATAGACTGGTTGAGAATTTTGACTCCCACTTTGTAATTTGACATTTGTATATATGATAGTGTGAGTAAGCAGTGGCTTATGTAACACTTTACACATGTTGTCTAATCTCTCTCTATCTTTGTCTCATCATTTGTATGATTAAATGTGGTATGTTCATGTTTTGCCAATATTGGAAGATTGTTGGAATTTGTGTTGTAGATGTTGGACATATGGAACTTGGATGTGTGGTATTAGTTATGGGCCTACTAAATTTACCACAATCCTCCTAGATCTTCTTGGTCCTAGGTCACTTCTCCTTGTATCATCTACATGTGCCTTTCTTACTCTTGGAGTCCTCATAGAGGGCAATCCAAGTTCCTCATCAAGACTCTTTCTTGAACCGCTTGAATCTCCATCAATGTCTTCAAAACCTCCACATGTTTTAGTACCAGAAGAAAGCATTTCTTTACCTTTCTTGGATGTATTTGATGAATTTGCTGGATTGAAATTTCCACGCAATCTTCCACTCCATGGATTTGAGTTGGAACTATTGCTTGGTGATGCATCTGGTCCACTCAAAACTTGAGATTGTGCACTTGATTTTCAATCATTTTCTTTGTCATTTGCTTCAAGATTTAGTCCTTCTTGGGCATCTAGATAGAGGCTTGACATTTCATCAAATACTACATCTTTTCTTAACTTCACCTGTCATGTGAGTGGGTTATACCATTTATACCCCTTTTGCTCAAGGGAGTACCCAATGAAGATACATTTTTTTGCTTTTGGATCAAGATTTCCTCAACTCATCTCGAACATGTACATATGCAGTACAACCAAATACTTTCATATGCGATAAGTTTGGCTTTTTACCTGGTAACTTCTCTTCAGGTGTAACTTGATGTGCAACAGTAGTCGGAGTTGTGTTCATGATGTATACAACACTATGCATAGAATTTGTCCAATAACAATGAGGCATATTCTTCTCGGCCATCAAAGCTCTTGCTATTTCCACAATATGTCTATTTTTACATTCAACAATTCCATTTCGGTGTGGTGTGTACCTGCATGAAAATTGATGTCGAATTCCATAATTTTTAAGAAAGTTGGTGAACTCATTTGACGTATCCACCTCCTCCATCAAACCTTAATGTCTGAATATACTTTTCTGTCTGCTTTTCCATCATGGTCTTAATGTTCTAGAAGTGAGTTAACACCTCACTCTTCTCTTTCATGAAATATACCCATACTTTTCGTGTATGTTCATCAATGAAAGTAACATAAAATCTGCAACCACCCATAGATGTGGTCTTTGTAGGACCCCAAACATCTGTATGTAGTATTTCTAGTATATTCTCACTAACATGCTTGTCATGCAAAAATGATGCTCTTGACTATTTACCAAATAGACGTTGCACATACCTTTTTCATTTCTGCAACTTTGAAATTTGGTAGTCCATTGACAATCTCCTTTGACTGCATCCATTTCAGCCTCTACAAGTTTGCCTGTCTAATTCATTTGTGCCAGATCTCTATATCAGCAATAACTCCTGCACCTTTTGCAAACATGGTTGCATTCATTTCAGGAATTTTCATATTTAAGGTAAACATCCTACCCACTTTGTTTCCTTTGGCAATCAATCTTCCATCCTGTTTATACTGTTCTACATATAACCCATGGGCATTGAACTTGACTTATAATCCCTAGTCAACCATTTGTCCAATAGAAACCAAATTCTTTGTTATATTTCAAACATGTATCACATCAGCAAGATGTTTTACCTTTCCATCCTTCATAGATAGCGCTATGTTTCTTGTATGCTTGATAGGGTGTGATGTGTCATCACCTATTTCAACATATCAAGGAATTGGCAATTTTTGCAAAGTACTAAACTGTTTTGCATGACTGGTCATGTGGTTTGAAGCACCTGACTAAAGATACCAAACATTATCATCGATTTTGAAACATCACCTGACATCATATTCATCATCTGATGTTTAACCATGAACAACTTCTCAAAATCATATGCATTTGTGGATGCATAATTGTTCTGCTGCCTTCTGTTATTTTGATTATTCAATGTGCGATCACGTTCAAAGTGTCTAAGTTTACCAGAATTCTAGCATCCTTTACTATCATTACCTGAATCATTTCTTTGGAAATTTTTGCAGCCTCTTTGGCTCCTCCTACCTCGAAACTGTCCTCTACCTCCTACATGATATTGTTGTTGACTTTGGTCTTGGTTATTGTGTCTTCTTCCACTTCCAAAGCCTCTACCTCTTCCTCTACGACCATAGAATATCTGCTTAGAACTTGGTTTTCCTTGGGAGTTTAAGTCCTCATAAATATTCTTTTCTTCAATAATCAACATGGACACTAGATCATCAAAATTCAAAATATTTTCCCTAGTTTGCATAGACATTCTGAAGTGCTTATATGCAGCTCCTAAACCACGAAGGCATAATTCCACCTTATCATCATCATCTATGTTCATGCCAATAGATGCAAGTGATTCACATGTGCTTTTTATTTTCAAGGTGTAGTCACCTACCGACATGCCCTTTTCCTGGATCATCACATTTTGAGCTTGATATCTCAACATGGGGGAGCTCTTGGTACAATTAGCAAGCCTAAGTGCTTTGCTAATTAATCAAGACTATAGACTATTTTGTTACCTCACAAGAGAGGACCACATGCAAACTCATGCTAGTCAATTTGAGCATAGTTACCTTGGATAAATATGAATGTCAAAAGAAGATGGAATCTTTTGGATTTAGGAGATTCAAGCCATGACTATTTGGTGGATGAATTAAATCAATTATGTCCCTAAGGTGTAGGACCATTTTTAGGTGAGAGAAAATTCAAATTCAAACTCAAACTATGAGTATAAATGGACATGGTTTTAGTCATGGATAGAGAGAGCCATTTTGAGAAACTTTGAGCTACTTAAGTGAGCATACATTGAGCTCCCTTCATGTATGTGTAGTCCACTACACTTCTCTTGTATCATATGTTCATTATCATGTACATTTTGATACATTTCTTCTAGTACATTGTTTTCTACTATCTACTGCTGCATCATCTTCATTAGAGTGAACTTGTGGAACCGCTTTCTCTATGTGTACTCACTGATTGGCTTGTTTTAGTAGTTAGTGTAGTGACTCTAGTGCTCAGTTATCAATTTTCATCAATTTTTGATCAGTAGAGCACAAGATATGAAGTGAGGAAGGTTAGTGTGTCTCCATACCTTCTAGATCCTAAAACGTCAAGATGACTCCCTACCTTGTTAGATTCATTTATCAGTGTATGGTACAACCTAATTCATGAAATGACCTGCTTAAGTTAGCTATGCACTACAATTAGATGTTTAAAAAGTTTTATGCTCAATGAGATGCATATTCCCAATTATTACTAGGGAAATTTCATATCTAATTAATCAAACAGTATGAGTAATACGAAACCTCAACTATATCTTTATCATCTCCTTATAAATATTTGCGTTGAAAATAACCGTTTCTTCCCATCTCAAAGTGTGAAAAAGTATGTGGTACATGCATGCTCCTAATGATCATAGGTATAAGCTTGATTAAGGTTAGAAACGTCTGTGTTATTAGGGATTGAAGAAAAAATATATGTATAGAAAAGGTACTCAAGTTATCAAAAGCTATGAGTTTTTGTCACGTTATGCCCCAAATGCCTCTATGCAAGAAGAGTGTGAAGAGGACAAGGTATCAACTGATGAAAAAGCACCATTAAATATCAATCTCAATGGACCTCAACCATGCATACATGAAGAAAATCGTGTAAATAAAAGACCCAATGTTTTATGAGGCTGTAAGGATGTATCAAAAACGGAAGAAGCGAAGGATCTTAATGACAACACTAGATGCGAAAAAAGCCTTTTTCTTTATAATGGGACCTTGAGGAGGTGGTGTAAATGGATTAGTCTAAAGTATTTAAAGATAGTGTTGATATATTTCAGTAGTGATGTGTGTGAACACACTTAGGATTGTTGGGGCACTTTTTTCCCTCTTTCAGATGTTTCTTCCCCCTAGCTTGTATCTATAACTATAACCACACCGGGTCACTTATATGTGTACCTTCAACTAGTAATAAATTCTATATTTTGGTAAGCTCTAAGCTAATTTTTCTTGCTTGTCTTGTTCATGTGCTTTTGCAAACCTTGAACTTCAACATTTGAATATTAGAGTTGGCCGTCACTTCATCTAGGGCTTGGTTGACACTCCTTCGATCACAATCTCAAAATCACACAAAAACTAGTGAGCATACTCAAGACGATTATGAGTTAAAAATGAATTCACTCTATGGCATCAAAATTTTGATATGCGCTTGTTTCAACCTTCGAATGCACTAATGTAGTGAGCATGCAGAAGTTTTATGTCCTTTGGTGCCAAACATATATAAACTTTTTGTATGCTAAAAGATCCACTTAGTTTTCCGTTTATTGTTTGCCACAACAAACACTTTATGGTGTTTACCGTCCAAAGAGTTTTTGTTGTCAGGATCTTACTCACGTGCATACAGAGATTACGGACACAGAAAACACACAGAGAATAGACGCAACAAGAGACGAGACACAACGTAGTATTGGGTGCAATCTCCCCCCACGCACTCTGTTTCGACAGTCCACAGAGTGCATGTATTTATAGGACTTTTGATTACGTCGAAAATAGTGGTTACATGAGGGCGGCTTCGAAAAGCAGGCGTGAAACTAAAAGTTGGTAACTTTTACAGAAAGCCATTACTTTGAATAATAGAAACTGCGGTCTACAACGACCCTTATTCTAACCATTATTTTTCTAACAATAGAACCTTCTATGCAGGTTTATTTACAAAATAAATAATAATTATTCGGATTATTGATGTCTGCCCTTTCACGCTTTGCACGCTCCTCACGAACCTTCAGCTGCTATATCAAAAACATCAAAAACATATTAATACATTAATAATTTAACATTTTAACAATGCCTTGTTCAATAATATACAACAGTTTTTACATTTTTTTTAATCTTTCACCTTAGCAACCTTAGTGTTAAAGGCTTCTTTTAGAGATCATTTGCTTCGGGTTTGTTGAAGTTGATCGCACATCTTTCTTTTTAAATTTTTCAAAGAGCTTCATTCGGAATAACATGGGAGAGATGCATGAAACATTGTTTCGGGATTTGTCGAAGTTGGCTACACAGCTTTCTTCCAATTTTTTTAGAGAGTCTCACTCCGAATAACATTCCAAAGAATCATTCGAAACATGAAATGTGTTAGATTTTCTTCCAAATTTTTCAGAGAGTCTCACTCCGAATAACATTCATGAGACTCCGAATCACATTCCAAAGAGTCATTCAAAATGTAAAACTTGCTGTATTTAATGCACTTATCAATACGAACGTAAGATCACATTTCATAATTAAATTTGAAGAAAAATTTTAGTGATAAGCCCATGTCCTTGTCCATTTATGCTATCAATTATGCTTTAAATTATTCTGTCAGATTACTACTCCTCTGCTCACTTAAGCTCTCATGAAGGAGCATTGTCGTACATTAGAACAGTTCTTCTGAATATTGTAGACGTATGCTTACTGATATTCGATGAGGGCTTTGCAACACAAACGGTCCGAGGAATCTATAGCCCATTCATATGCCCCTTAGCAAAAGTCAGAATAGGTGGTTATTGCATATCTATATCAACAATGATGGACGTTTTGCATGCACCCCACTTTCCTTTTCATAATCATTTATGAAAAGCTTTTCTCTCGCAATTAGAGTGGTCCACGCAATAATGTTAATGTGAATAATCGCACATCAAGAACTCACAATAGTTGAGGTTTATGTCATGTGGTCCGACATCTACCCGGGCTTGTCAACATTCCAAAGCCCTAAAACTAAGTCTCTCTCTCTCTCTCTCTCTCTCTCTCTCTCTCTCTCTCTCTCGTCAATAGGCATCGAGTTATTTATGTCTTTCGCATTATGTACACGTAAAAAGAGGAAGAAATATCTCGACTTGTTGTACATGACGATTGATGAAACTGACAGGTTCCAACTTGAAACATGTATAAAGTTTTCAGAATAGAACTTCTTCAAAGTCAAAAGTACTCTCGAGGTAATACAAGACATGAACTTGTCTTTCCTTGAGCGCAATGAAGTGGAATGAGTTGGGATTTCTTTGTTCATCGCCGTCACTACCTTCTGTGTGTTTCCCCCGCTGGGGGGTGCCCTCCCCCCCGCTGGGGGGTGCCCTCCCCCCCGCTGGGGGGTGCCCTCCCCGTCCTGTGCTGGGTATGGGGCGCAGCCCTATGGCCTTCCATGAAGCATTACGCGATGGCTTGATAGGCTCCACTTCGAATGACGTATGCGGTGTGCTAAACTCGATATTCAACCCTCTCTCTTTGAGGCAAAAGGAAGTATGCGGTGTGCTGAACTCGATGTTCAACCCTGTCTTTGTGGTAAGCAACAAAATCAGGGGGAACTGTCATATGCTAAAGCTCTGCAGACTCAACACCAAGGTTTATACTCAATGTTCAATAATCAGGCCATCCTAGGTATTTATGTTCCGCAATCTCTGTTTAATGGGAATAAAGGTAAGGAGAAGATTACCGAGGATGGTGAGGAAGATAGGAGGATGCCTAAGTGTGGTCCAGAACATACGATAAACCTAGAACATGAAGTAGAGGAGAGGGATGAGTGTACTACGTTGGTCATTGAAAGTACCATGCTTGAAAACTGGAATAGTCACCTAGAGGAGAAAGTTGTGATAGCTCTGTGTCATGGTCCCCGGCCAGCACAAGAAGTGCTTAAGAGTTGGATGAGGGTGAACTAGGAGAGGAAGGGATTATTTGCCAAACACGTGCAATATCATCCCAATAATTACTTCCTTTTCTTCTTTGAGGATGTTCATAATGCTATGCAGGTCATAGCTCAAGGTCACTGGATCATTAGAAACACACCTATTTCATTTTTCAAATGGTACCCAAGCTTTAATCCAAGAGGTTCCAAACCGACTAAGGTTCCGGTTTGGGTCGAATTTTTTTATTTTCCTGTTGAATATTATCCTTGGCTAGAAAAAATGGGAATGTTGATTGGGAAAGTGCTAGGTCAAAGGTCTAGGAAAGACTTTAACCCCAAGTGGGAACCACTGATGTTAATAGAAGTTAATATCTCTGAGAGTATTAAAACTTTTCTGGTGATTTAGAACTCTGAAGGCTGCAAACTACATGAAAAAAAGTTTTCTACAGAAATTTGCCTAATGTGTGTTTTAATTGCTATAAACAGGGACATTTAATTAAAGATTGCCCCTTCTAGTAAGTAAGCAGGTTAAGGATTCTAAATCTGGAGAGGGTACCCCCCTTGCAGTAGATCCCACAATTGAAGTGCAAAATAAGGATGAACAAGCATTCAAGGAAGCTACTAACAAGTCTCGAAAGAAAACTTCTAATTTAGGTTTCAAGCCTGAAATGTTAGTAAAAGAGATCTTTCACCCTTATCAAGTTATTGAGGATGTCACTAATCTTGATGCAGAGACCTATGGATCAGCTGAGCTTGAGGAAGGAAGGACTCAGGAGATGCAACATAAGGTTAGTACACACAAACAACTGAATGGGGAAGGGTGGACACTAGTGGGAAGGAGTAGTAGATTCAAACCCACCTCAAGCACAGGTATTTCCTCTGCCTCGGTCTCATCAGAAGAAGATGAGAACAACTTGTACAATGATAACGATGAAATCTTTATGGAACAAATTAATAAGAACGATGAAGAAATCATGGCTCAGGCTAGTTCTGGGTTTCCCAACGAACGCGATGTGTGTATGATAGGTGCTAGGACACCTAGTCCTAAATCTAAAGAGAAGAAACAAAAAGGAAGGAGACTATTAGGTCTTCTAACTCCGCAGTTAAGCCTCTCAAGAATCTCAAAAAGTAATTGGTGTTTTTTTAGGATTTCTTGATCTCCCTTTTTTTTGGTTATGGACAGTATCAAAATTATTCCTCTCAACACCAAAGGTCTCTCCGACCCGATAAAAGGTAAGGTTATTAACAACTGGCTTGAATATTTTTCATTAGCTCTAGATTTCATTTGCTTGGATGAGGTAAAGATTGGAGGATCCCAACTTATGACAAACTTGAATAATGTTTCCAACCACTTTACTTGGTAATGCACCAAACATAATGATAAGGGTGGAGCAGCCATTGGTATTAATTCTAGTCTTAACCATTTGGTAGAAGAGGTGCACGTGAGTGCCTCCAATCAATGGATTGTTGTGAAATGTAAAGAGCCTCTCAATGTCTCTTTGGTCTGTGTCTATGTTGCTAATTTCATCTCGACCAGATCTAAATGTTGGGATGAAATTGGAAATTTAAATGGGGATATTTTTCTTGCAGATTTTAATATGGTAACCAGCCAAGGTGATAGATTTGGAAAATAGTGACAATGTGATTGGGGGCTATGAGAAACAGTGCTGGTTTAAATTGGTTAATAAACACAACCTCATTGACTTATCTTTCAACACTAGTCATACTTGGAATAACAGGAATCCTAAGACCTGTTTGTCTCCTAGACTAGATAGATTTTACATGCATTCTAGTAAATGTCAAGAGCTTTGGAACTATATTTGTGTTGTTGACCATTCCCTCCAACTCTCTGACCATGTTCCTCTCATTGTTAAAATTTTTAGTAACAACCCTACTTACAGGGCTGGCTGGCCTCACATGGACCTTTCCCTTCTTAGGATCCCCATTGTTAAGGAAAGAATTACCTCTATTTTGAATCAGCATTTTACCAAAGATGGGTCTCCTTTTGTGGCGTGGGAGGAAGCTATCAGAGAGATCCAGGCTCTGCTTACGTACTATAAGCACAAGGCCAAGAATATTAGATATAATAGAAGAATGATGTTGATACAAGAGATTGGTAACATTGGTAGTTCTAATCTTGATATCATCACAAAGAGGCAAAAGATCCTTGAGCTCCAGGATAAGGTGAAGTATGAGGATTACCTTCTTGCTAGTAGTGCCCTTGTTATTCGGATCTTGAGTGCACGCACACATAGAGGTAGACAGATGCGGATGCGGATTCGGATTCGTGAATAGAGAACGCAAACAATCCCCTAGGCAAACAATCTCCTCCGAAGTGATACCTGCCATGCTCTGATACCACTGTTAACAGGATATTTAGTGCACGCACACACAGAGGTAGACATAAGACGGAACAGGAATTAAAAACAGAGAGACACTCAACGCGATATTGGGTGCAATCTCCCCCCATGTACTCTGATGGATGAGTCTATCAAAGTACCCGTATTTATAGTTTTATTTCTATTACGTCCTGAAATAGAAGTTACATGAGAGTCGTCGCTTTTAGAAATGACTTTTAGGAAAAACTACTTTATTTACAAAAGGCATCGCTTTCTAAGCGAACCACTACTTTAAACCTAAATATAACTTATTCTTCGATTTAATCTTCTTGGGGTCGACATGAATGTCGTGACTAGAGACGATATGTCCAAGATACTCTATCTTGGTTTGGAAGAAACAACTCTTTTCAAAATTAGCATAAAGTTTATTTTTACGTAACAAATCAAAGACTGTTGCTAAATGAGTTTCATGTTCACTGTCATTCCTACATAAATAAGTATACCATCAAAGAAGACAAGAACAAAATCTTGGTATTCAAGGAAAATATTATTCATCATGCGTGCAAAAGTGGTGGGTGCATTGGTAAGTCCAAAAGGCATTACCATGAATTCAAAGTGGCCGTGTTGAGTGTTGGAGTTAGACGTCTGTGGAAGCACGCGAACAACACAAGGAAGAAGAAGAAGCTTGGAGCACAACACACAAGACTCAATGTATTACTAGAGAATGTACAAAGATAAGTAGCCCATTAGGGCAATAGGCATATATACAAGCGGGGGGAAAAAAACCTCCTAAAGAGGGAAAAAAGTGCCCCAGCGGTCCTAGTGTGTTCACACAGATCACTACCTAAATATATCAACAAATCCCCCTTGGGAGTGATGCGGTGAACAAGGAGCTGGCACTCATGTATAAGGAAGTGCCAAGCTATGTGGAAATCACTCCACAAAAGGAAGTAAGCCCAAAGCTTTGCAGAAAGCTTCAAACTTCTCCCTAGGCAGAGCCTTCGTGAAAAGGTCTGCAATTTTCTCCTGTGTGGGCACATATGTCAAGCTGATCTCCCCAACAGAGAACCTCTCCCTGACATAGTGATAATGCACCTCAATGTGCTTAGTGCGAGCATGGAACACAGGGTTCCTCGCAACTGCCAATGCGCTCTGACTGTTAGTGAAGATGGTGATGAAGACTGGCCAACACCCAAATCAGCCATAAGGCATCTAAGCCACACACACTCAACAGTCACTATGAAAGCTGCCCTATACTCAGCCTCACAACTGGAAGTGGCCACAATAGGTTGCTTCTTACTCAACCAAGATATACATGAGCTACCAAGCATGAAGCAAAAACCACTGGTGGACACACGAGTGTCATAGCAACCAGCCCAATCCGAGTCAGAAAAAGCATGCAAATCTAGCGGTAGTGATCCCCCCTTGGGATAAAACAACCCAAGTAGCCGAGTACCACTCAAGTAGCGAAAAATGCGTTTAACTGCCTTCCAATGCGTGACTCCTGGGCAATGCATAAACCTGCTCATCTGTGAGACAGCAAACTAAATATCTGGCCGAGTAATGCATAAGTAAATCAAGCATCCAACAGCCTGCTGATAGAGAACAGCATCAAATGCATCTCCAGCATCATGAAGACTCAATCGTAAACCTGTCTCCATAGGAGTGGCAATAGGCTTACTGTAATAAAGTAAGTAATGATCTAGGGATCCGATGGCTTCAGACAGATCTGAAATCGGATATCGTTTGGTCACTCGTTTGAAGGACCAAAGATCTCGAGAGTAGACTCAAGCATAAGTCCATGTGCTCTCATATTCAAGTAATCCACTTAGCCTAGTGGTTAAGTCTCATGGTTGTGAAGGAGGAGGTCTTGGGTTCAACTCCCATGGGGAGCATGGGGAGAGAGTTTTGCCCAAAGAGCTCTAGAGCCTTCTAACTCAAGTTAACGTGAGTTAACTTGAGTCCAGTGGACTTAACTCGAGAGGTGAGTACACCAACCACTAGTGGACTCTAGTGGAAGGTAGGAAAGGAGTGGTGGAGATCGCACATGCACTTGTGGAATCTAGTTACATTTGTAGTCCTCATTAGTTCAAGCAGCTATATATACAGGCATAAGGTTGGGAGGAGAGTCATCTCTCAAGCACGTGGTGGTCGTAATCTTTGTTCTCTTACATTGGTATGAGAGCTTCATTCTCCATAGCTCTCTTTCATCATCTTGCTCGTGAATCCTTGGCGTGCATAAATTCCTTTTCCGAATTCTGCTCCCGGCTGTCTAGAGATGCGTGCCGCAATCTTCATGGTTTAGCTTAGAAGCTGCTAAGAGTACCAAAAGAACATTTCTACTGTGAGGAACAAGGGATTCGAACCCTCGTCCCCCCGTTTAGAGGATGCTGCTGTATCCAGAAGGCGAAACAGGCGTTCTGGAAGACTTATTCAGAGCACATTCCATTATTCAAAGATTTGCGCTGTAGAAGCTCTCAATCAGGAGCTAAAAAGGCTAATTACCTCTATTATAAGCTCGTAGTATTCGAACCCCCGTCCTCTATTCAGGAAATCGGTCGCCTATCCCCGAAGACGAACGTCTGTGCATGATTTTTTATCGCTCAAGTATCTTGTATTGTGAGGTTCGCTGTAGAAGACTTCAAAATAAGGAGCAAGGAGGAAAACGGAAGTCCTACAGCTGCACCGTTCGGGAATCGAACTCGGGTGGCAGATCTGAGAACCTTTTGATGTAGCCAAGGCGCTCAATACCTTTGCGTGTGTCCTATTCCGCAGAAGACTATGTAGCTCTATAGTCGCCGCTGAAGATCGGAGCCCAACAGTTACAGCCCGGAATCCGAGGAGCACTCTTCTTTAGCCAAAGAAACAAGCAAGGAAAGTTAAAGTTTGAGCAAAGCCTGAAGGAAGTGGAGCTGTGGAGTGAAGATCCGGAGGCCTAACTTCGTCGACCTTGACGGACCAAATCATCCAGAACTATTTCTTGATGAGGAAGCTTCAAGAATGGTGAATAGCTCCTGGCAAGGATCAAGGGATGGACGAAGCTATGATCAAAGCTAAGTATTTTCCAGTTTCTACTTGGCCTTAATGCTTGAATATCTTGTTTTCATTATTCTACACTTAATCCTAGATGCACATTGAAATAGCCAAGATTTCAACCGATTAAGTCTAGATTAGGATAATGAAAACAATCAATTTCTTATTTCAAGCATTAGTTTGTATTAAGGAAAGACTTGGTTTTAAAAAAAGATCCTTGTGCATCAAAGAATGTATTTTGGTAGTTTAAATACAGATTTCCTTTCCATTGAGTAAGTTTTCTATTGCACCTCAAGGGTATTTTTTTTATCATAGTGCATTAAGACAAAGGAAAGGATATACATGCATCAGGATTGCATGATATACATTCTTAGTACAAGAAAAAAATCGTGCATCAAGCTCATGCATGATTGTTGCATTATTTTTTGGGCATGCAAAGAACATGCATGCATAAGCATGTGAACATATACTTTTGCATGTAGATACATGCATTTGCATGGTAGAATGGAATGCTGTTTGCAAGTAGATATGAGAATGTACTCTCTTAGTATTTAGCTTACTTTATAAAGCTCGCAGTTTGACATTAGGGAAGACCAAGGACTAGTTAGTTGCAAAGACATACTAGTTCTAGTTTGCAACAAGTAATTAGTCGATTTCTTCCCAAGTCGATACTCTGCTATCAAAGATAAATACTTAATGACAATTAAGTATGTTAGATGTCTCGCTAGGTATAGGTAAGCACTAAGAGAAAGTTAAGTAATTTATTTTCTTGATGACCAAGAAAATTTAATTACTTGCAAACTCTTTTGTGATGTATGATGACTCTAAGTCCCGGATTTACTTAGAAAGTCATACGGATAAGCTTTAGTTGATTAGTTATACATTTTAGGTAACTTCTCAAGCATCCCAAGGTTGGATGAGAACATCAACTATATTTCCAAGTTCCATGAGTACTCTTCTATTTAGAAGATTTCAAAAGTTTAAAGAAGTTTCTTTGTGGTTTCAAGATTTGTATCTCATGATGAAACCTCGATAAGTAACTTTTTGGAATTGAGATATGAAATAGTCAAGCCTTCTATTTCATGTGAGATCATTCTCCTACCATGTTTAAGATGAATTTATTTTTGGGAAGGTAGATGTTCCAAGTAGAGGATCTTAATTGATTCATGAACTCTTCCCAAAATACACATAAATTCATATTATATGATAGGTCCAAGGAATGATGAAGGCAAAACCTCTTTAGGATATAAATGTTTTTCCAAGATATAAAGGTACCAAGCTTTTATAAATTTTCATTTGATTTCATCCCAAGGGGTGATGGAAATCAAAGGTTAAACCTCAACATCAATTGATCCTTGACGTCAATAAAAGGATGTTAGGTTCCATAGTTGCATCTCTGGTAAATGATGCAACTAGCTAAGCAGTCTTTAGGAAATAATATAAGTTCCTAAAGACTTGAAGCAAGTGTGAACTTTTCATTTAGGAATAGAAAGTTCCAAGAAATGGATCTTAAATCCATGAACTTCTCCTAAACAAGTTATAAAGTTCAAAGTGTTCATAGTTGCATTACTATTGGATCAATCATCAATAGATGCTTGGACTTTAAACATAAATTTGATTAGTGAAATATGTTTAAAGGACTCTAGTAACATCTGAAGATTGACCAATAATAATGAGTCTGGTATCAAACTCAAGAATAGAAGTCGATATCACATAAACAAAAAGTCAACTCAAACTTTCATAGTGGCATGGGAAACCATATCCAAAATGTGATATTTCGTCTCTAGTTTGATACTCAGGAAATGAATACAATTGAATCAGTAAATTTTTTGGATATTATTTGAAAGAATTTCTTTCAAATGTTCTTTTAATATTGCAAAAGATTCCAAGATGAATCATTTGCTCAAGTTATTCCTTAGAAGGAATCTCAAGTCTTTGAAGAAATGGCATTCTTTCAAGTATTGAAAATGAAATTCTTCATACTCTTTAAACAATAAGTAGTTCCCTGGACATCCCAAACCACTAGAAGTGGTATTTCAAGTCCTATTTGTGATATAACCTAAAGGTATATCAAAGATTCTTAGCTTTGGAATCTGAGAGGCATAAGTGTATGCTTGGACTTGAGAAAGATCTCTAAAAATCCTGCAGGTAAGCAAAGAAACTTTAGCTAGTTAGAAGATCTTAATTATAAAGATTTATTCTTTATTTTAGTCACAAGATCAACCAGACTTGATCAACCTTGGCCATGATTGTCCAAGTAATGTGCGATTCGAACTACTTTGTAGATTGCCCAAGTATTGGCAATAAAATTCCTTTTGGGAATTATTCACCCAGGTTCCATTTATTCGATGAAAAACTGTGAAAAAGAGTAAGCTGTTCCAAGTCTGAACAGAGTAAAGAAAAATCCAAGAATGTAGTCTGCAACCGTGAAGACGGTAATTAAGTCTATGGAAGGTAAAACTTAATGTTTGCCTATCCTTAAAGGGATTTTGGTACAAATCCAGAAAGCATGAGCGGATGCTTAAGACTTAAGCAGTAAAGAGATTCCTAAATAAAGTCCCCGGGATAGGTACCTAAAGCCTTAGTAAAGAAAGGAATCTAAAGACAAGAAGTCAAAAGCTCTTGTCGCTACAAAATTGGTCAAGGGTAAACCAATTGAACTTGAATTCGAGAAAATTCAAGTACTTGGAATTCTGATTGGTTTTCATTTGAAAACCCTAGTAAAGAAGAATTGATATTCTGTCAAGAGGTTTTCAAGTTCCCAAGATAAAGCACAAGATCGTGAAATGATCATGTCAAGGGATTAAAACTTAGAATATAAAGATAGAGATAGTGCCTGAAACTGCGAAATTCTTGTCAAGAATTAAAGCTAGAAGGTTCTCTATCAAGAGATGTTGTAGACTTTAGGATAAAATTCACTCACACGTCAATGTGAGTATAAAATAGGGTGGTATGGGACATCAGATTTTATACTCAAATTGATGTAGGAAAGATGGTATGGGACATCGGACCGTGAGATGATGATTATCTTTTAGTCTTCGTTTGGATCTTGAAGTTAGGTTTGATCTTCAAGGGAATTAAAACTTCAAAAAAGGAGTTTAAATTCAAGAAGAATCTCAAGATACTTCAAGATGACTTCAAGATCAAGGAAATTGAAGATATGAAGTAAGTAACTTCCAAGATCTTCTTAGAACACTTCAAGCTTAAGTGTTATTGACCAGAAATATTTGATAAATTTTTGAAAGAAGTTGGACTTTGACTTTGAGTTGATCTTTTCAACTAAAGATTCAATTGACTAAGTCAAGTATCAAGTTCCTAGTGTAATTCACTCTTTTAGACTCAAAGAAATGCACAAGAATTGCATTCACGATTAGGAGTCAAAAAGACTGAATGTGACATGAACTTAGTCTCTTCAAAAGATAATAAGTCTAAGTGGACTTTTTCATTTGGGCTTGCTTCAAGGTATAGCGTAAATGATTTCCTAGAGTCCAGTAAACTCTAGAATAAAGAAGTTAGGAATTGCTCATTAGATTGACAATTCCCAAGAACTTTCACTTAAAGCCTTTGAGAAAAGTGTCCTAAGTTGGATAAATTTCATTATGGATTTGTATTGGACAAGTTATAGTATCGTTGACTCAAAGAAATGGTAAACTTTCTCCTACAGTTTACAAAGGATTTTTAAACTCATTAGGACAAAGTAGTCCTCTAGTTGGGTGAAAAAATCAAGTAACTGTTGGATCAAAGTAAACCATTGTATAAACATCTAAGTTAGATGTTTGAGACAACTAAACTTCAAGTTCTCTAAAACAAATTCAAGTGAATCAAGAATTCTTAAAGTCTTGCAAGGGATAAGAATCCCACCTTCATTACTAAGTCCATGCACCAGTTATGCCTAGAAATGGACTAGTAATTTGAATCCACCTAGTTCACATGTTTGTGCCTAGATCGCATATCTAGAAACTATGAACTGGCAAGGGATGTGTTTAGATCCACCCTTATTATTCTTCACTAGTTTGTACTTTGTCCCGTTCATCAAAGTGCAAACCCAGATAGTGTTTTGAATCATTTGGGCAGGGACGCCACCACAAGAGATGAGACATGTTCTTCTAGTTCTAGAACATGACCATGTTCTTCAAGTTTTAGAACATGAGGCTCGGGGGTTGCCTACAGTTATATATATAGTTTTATTTTCGAGGACGAAAACCTTTTCCAAGGGGGGAAGAATGTAATAAAGTAAGTCTATGATCTAGGGATCCGATGGCTTCAGACAGATCTGAAATCGGATATCGTTTGGTCACTCGTTTGAAGGACCAAAGATCTCGAGAGTAGACTCAAGCATAAGTTCATTTGCTCTCATATTCAAGTAATCCACTTAGCCTAGTGGTTAAGTCTCATGGTTGTGAAGGAGGAGGTCTTGGGTTCAACTCCCATGGGGAGCATGGGGAGAGAGTTTTGCCCAAAGAGCTCTAGAGCCTTCTAACTCAAGTTAACGTGAGTTAACTTGAGTCCAGTGGACTTAACTCGAGAGGTGAGTACACCAACCACTAGTGGACTCTAGTGGAAGGTAGGAAAGGAGTGGTGGAGATCGCACATGCACTTGTGGACTCTAGTTACATTTGTAGTCCTCATTAGTTCAAGCAGCTATATATACAGGCATAAGGTTGGGAGGAGAGTCATCTCTCAAGCACGTGGTGGTCGTAATCTTTGTTCTCTTACACTTACAGTCTTCAAGGCCAAAACGCTGCAATAATGTGTCAATATATTTCGTTTGACACAAAGCCATTCCACCATCAACTTGCATAAACTGAATGCCCAAATAGTGATGCAAATGCCCCAAATCAGACATCTCAAATGAGGCATGCAAATCAGCCTTAAAATCAGCAATATGCGTCTCAATAGGACCAGTGAGCAGCATGTCGTCAACATAGACAACAATGATCAGAAGCACATCATTAGCACGCTTAACATATAAGGTGCTTTCAGTTGGACTGTTCTCAAAACCATGTGCAACCAAATAGGCATGTATCTTCTCATACCAAGCACGTGGTGCTTGCTTTAAACCATATAATGCCTTCTTTAACCTGCACACCTGGTTTTCATGCCCTTTCTGCACAAAGCCACGAGGGTGAAAAGCATACACTTCTTCATGCAAGTCACCATTCAGAAATGTTGTTTTAATGTCCAACTGATGTACATTCCAACCATGATGGGCTGTAAGTGCACAAATGCAAATACTTCAAGAAGGCTCATATTATTCATAAAAGATAGCAAAAATACCACGTGAGTTCTAGAACATGGTGAGTCAATTTAGTGAGTCACAAGGGAGCTGCAGTGGTGTCCTAGTGGAAGGTCGATATGGCTAGTTCTCAAAGTTCATCAATACTTTGCTTATTTGAGCACTTGAGTCATGTAATACCTCCATCCAAGTGTCCAACACGAATTTAGATGTATTAGGAAGGTTTTAGATTAGTTCCCCATACTATAAAAAGAGGAGAGAAGTCGTGATCTTGTGGGATGTCCAAGAGAGTCATATGTGTATCTCTATGCTGCTGTAGTTTTGTATGCAGAGCTTGTATCTCCCTCATTATATATCCAAATTACATGTTTGATAGCTCATTTGAAAGCTCGTACTGTCTACTTTCTTCTTGTAAATTTTCATAATCATTGGATTTGTGAGCTGAGAGCAGTACTCTCTGCAAGTAGTGTGTGTTCTCTGGTTTTACCCCCTGTTGAAGGTCTCCATTAAACCTCAAATTTGCAGAGGTCATATCTCCTTGTGTATGTATCCAAATCATCTGTTCTTTGGCTTGTTAGACTGCTCTCAAAGTCTACATGTATTCTAGAAATTTTAAGTTTCATTGGAGTTGTGCGTTAAGAGCAGTAGTCTCTGCAAGTGATGTGTGTCCTCGGGTTCATCTCTGTTTAAAGGTCTCCATTAAAGCTGCATATTGCAGAGGTCATAGCTCATTGTGTATTTATGCATTTGAGGTGTTCTATAGCTTGTTGGAAAGCTCTTAGAGTCTAGTTTATGTGTGTGAAATAGGTTTGGAAAATCCCAAGTGAGAAAAGAGAAATTTGCTCTGCAAGAAAACTGGTCTGTGCATACAAGTTTGTGAAAAAGTCAACTAGGTACTGTTGGGTTTCACCTACTTCTAGCTATACTTTGAAGATCAATAAACTCCAACAAGAGAGAGGGATCTGCATTACTTGGACTATACCCACACCTTGTGAGGTACTCGACCAATCTTTGATTCCAAGCACATGGTGCTTGCTTCAGCCCTTACAAAGCTTTCTTCAATCTACAAACAAAATCTAGATGCTTTCTATCTTCAGATCCGATACTTTGACTCATGTATACCTCTTCTTGAAGTTCACCATTGAGAAATGCATTTTTTATGTCAAGTTCGTACAATGGCCATCTCCTTGTTGCACTCAGTGCAATCAAGGTTCTAATTGTTCCCATCTTTGCAACCGGGCTGAAAGTCTCTTCATAGTTGATGCCGTGAGTTTGCTTGAATCCTTTTGCTACTAGTCTAGCTTTATGCCTAGCTAGAGAACCATCAGCATTTCTCTTTATTTCAAACACCCATTTATTTGGAACAATCTTCATACCTTTAGCCTTTGGAACTAGCTCCCATGTGTGATTGCCCTTGAGAGCTTTTATCTCTTCTTGCATAGCTTTTTGCCATTCGTTTTGTGTACATGCTTCTTCATATACATCGGGTTCTTTGTCTTTGACCACCTGTATCATATATGCAAAATGCTTTGCAATAAAACTATCATAGCTCAGCCTTTCAATTGGATACCTTGCTCTTGAAGACCTCCTTTCATTTCCTTTTGAATATTGCTTCTTCAATCGGTTCAGCTTCACCTTTGGTGTAATCACCTCTTCATACTCTTCTTCACTTGCATTTGAATCACTATTTTGGGCATAACTTTCAGCTTCAAATCTTTCATAGCCTGATGTTGGTGATGAGGAATGACTCCTTAGTCTCTCCTTCCATGTTGAGCTTTCTCCAATTGATGTAGAAGCTTTTGGACCTGACATTTGAGAGCTTGTTTGCTGAAATTCTTCTTGGACAGCACCTCCATCATCTTCGCAATCTTCTTCAAGATTTTTCTCTTTCCCTTTGTCTCCAAACCATGGTATTAGCTCATCAAATACCACATCTTGTGAGACTCGTAGCTCCTTTGTCATCGGATTGTAGCACCTGTATCCCTTTTGCTCCGATGAATATCCAATGAAAATACATTTTTCTAACTTTGCCTCCATCTTTGTCCTTAGTTCTTGAGGGATGTGAACATAACACACACATCCAAAAACTTTGAGATGTGTAAGTTCAGGTTTCTTACTGGAATAAACCTCCTCGGGAGTTAGATTATGCACTCTAGCCATTGTGCACTTGTTCATCAAATAAACGGCCATACTAGTTGCTTCAGGCGAATAGTTTAGTGGCATCTTCATCTCATTGAGCATGCATCTTGCAACTTCTGTGATATATCGATTTTTCCTTTCAGCTATTCCATTTTGTTGAGGTGTGTACCTACATGTAAATTGTCTCTTGATGCCATTTTCATAAAGAAAATTTGAAAATTCTTTGGAGAAATATTCTCCTCCTCCATCTGACCTCAAGGTCTTTATGTAGCGTCTTGTTTCCTTTTCTACATGTGCTTTAAATCTCTTGAACATGGAGAACACATCTGATTTTTGTTTTATGCAAAACATCCATACTTTTCTTGAATGATCATCGACAAAAGTGACAAGATATCTATTGCCAGCCACTGATGGTTGTTGTGATGATCGCCATACATCCGTGTGTATCAAGTTGAGGACATTCCTTGCCACATAGTTGCTCTTCTTGAATGGTTGTCGAGTTTGCTTTCCTAGTTGGCATGCTTCACAAAACTCATGTAGTCCAACATCATTGAATCTTGGAAGACCTCTTACCACTTCATGGTTGCTCATGTCCTTGAGCTTGGGAATGTTGATATGTCCAAACCTTTTGTGCCACAAATCGATTTCAGCAATCCTCTTGTTTCCAAACTGAATATAAATCACCTTTCCATGTGGTTGTTGAATGTCCAAAGTGAACATCCTACCTTCTTTCCTTCCTTGAGCAATGACCTTGAATGCTTCTTTTGGATTCTTTATAAAGCAGCATTTTTCATTGAAGATAACATGATATCCTTTCTCTACCATTTGTCCTACTGAAATCAAATTCTTTGCAATAGTAGGAACATGAAGAAGATCAGCCAATACCTTCTTGTCTCCAAGCTTGATATCTCCAACATTCTCAATTGCATGTTGAGTTTCATCGTCGGTCTCCACACATCCTTTTCCACTTGGAGCTTGTAGCTTTGTGAATAAATCTCCTTGGCATGTCATATGGTTGTTGCAACCTGAATCTATGAACCATTTTTGGTCATCACTTCTTGAGTTGTTGTAGTCATGCTTCATGGCAAGCATGGTTTGCTTGTCTCCTTCACTTGATGTACTTGCATAGTTATTTTGGCTCCTTTGGTTGCCTCCATTCAGCCTTCCATTCTTTTGCCAACAATCATTTGCATAATGTCCTAGTTTACCACAATGATAACATGTTATACCTTTATGAGGCTTGTATGAACCTCAACCTCTTCCTCAATTTCTTCCTCGACCTCTTCCATGTGTGTTGTCATTTGAGTTGTCCTTGTTGTCCTCCGAGTTGTGTTTGTTGAAATTTGTGTTGTTGTAGCTTCTTCCTCTTCCTCTCGAGCCTCCTCTTGAGTTCCTTCCTCTACCTCATCCTGCATATAACATTTGACTATGGTTGTCCTTACCTTTGTTGCCTTCTCCTTGTTGAGCAACCTCTTCAGCCAGAAGATTTGGTATAATCTCCTTGAACGTTGGTAGAGGGTCTCTATAAAGAATGTTTGTGATGAGGGGCTTCCACTTTTCTTCACTCCTCAAGCCATTGAGGGTTGTTTGGACAATGTCTTCCTCTTCTATCTTGCATCCAACTGACGCTAGCTGATCTCGAAGCTCTTTGATCCTCAATTTATACTCACTAATGCTTTGTTTTGAGATTTTCTTCATGTTGTTGAGCTCGTTCTTGAGTTGCATCCTCCGAGACCCTTGTTGAGGTAGCATACACCGGTGAAGTGACTAAGTGTTGGGAAAGATGGATGGACACTCCAGAAAATGAGTTGGTACTACTAATCCATGCTTTGCATCAGCCCTCTTTGTCTTCACAGTTAAGTTGTAGGCCCTCTTATCTTTCCAACGACACTAAATAAGTGCCTATGTACTTTGGAAATGATGAAAGTAATGACTCATTCAAAACATACTACTTTCAAATTCACAATCCATAAAAATACTTTCTATTTTGGTTCACACACCTACTGCTTGCTAAGCTTAGTACTCCCAACACAATACGATTAGAAACATTCCTTCCACAGATATTAAATTAGCTTAAAGAGCTAATGATTCCAAGTGGAATCACTTAAAGTGCTTGATTATACACAAAGCAATCAATTTAGCAAGTGCAGCATTAGCCTCCATTTTTTAGGACTTCTCCAGAGAATGACTAGTGAGCACATTGATGCATTTTTCTCCCCATCCTATGAATGGAATGTCTTCAACATTTGTCCGCATGTAGTATACTTAGAGTTGATTCCAACAAGCCATAGAACTTTGAAAATGGTGGAGTAATGACTGAGATATGAGCAATACAAAATGACTATTCTGAGTGACTATGACAAAGAGACCAACAAGTATAAGTAGTGATCTATAATATTATAAAACAATGTTATACATGATCATTGGCATGCTAATCAATGCCCAATGATAGTGAGTAGTGTAGCCTATGAAGTGAGCCACACACTCTCTACAATGTCATCAACTAAAGGCTCAAAAAAATGGATTGATCTCTATGCAAGGTTTTACATTCATCTTTTATAGATGCTTCATTCAAAATTTGAATTTGAATTCAACTTTTGGCTCTCACTAAAAATGATCCACTAATCTAGGGGATATTCTCTATAGGAGACACACAACTTTTCAATCCATCAAACTCCACGAGTTTTGTGGATTTACAAAGATTCTTTTAGATGTAGATGCCTTTTACAAAGGATAAAATGTAACAAGTCACAAGCAATAGTTCTCATGGGTCTTCAAACATTCACATGAAGTCTTCCCATGCCTAGCCAAGTATGTAGGCTTGGCATCTGCACCAAAAGCTCCCCCTCAAGCCAAACATCTTGGCTTGATCTTCTTCATCGATCCTCTTGAATGTCTTGCAATCCAATCATAGCTTTAAACCTATAAAGTTTAGTACCATAAAGTGCTTTGGTTAATAAGTCTGCACATTGCATATTAGTTGATACATATGCCAACTGAATTTCCCTGCTCAATAGCTTCTCTCTCACATAATGATAGTGGACCTCTATGTGCTTGGTCCTAGCTGATAAATAGGATTCGCTGCAAGATGTAAAGAATGTTAGGTGTGTGTAGAAGTGCGAGAGACACACAAGAAGCACACACAAGGAGCACCAGTGCAGCAAGACACACAGAGAAGATGATGGCTGGAATAGCTCTCACTCTTGATCGATGAACTGAACTGAAGTAAGAGCTGAATAATATCCCTAAGTACAAAGTACCACCACATATGAGAGTATCAAGTATGTGGTAACATGGGGAAAAAACCTCTAGCCACCACTAGAGTAAAAAGTGCCCAAGTATAGGGAAAAGGTTCACATCAAAGCTACTCGAGGAACACATAAGTGTAACAAACCCCCCTAGAGCGAATGATGTGAACACATTTAGGGAGTGACAAATCAGCCCCCATAAGGTAACAAGCCTAAAGCTTTGAGAAAAGCTTCAAACTTTTCCCGTGGAAGAGCTTTGGTGAATATGTCTGCCACATTATCTTGTGTAGGCACATATACCAAATCAATATCTCCTGCATGAAGGCGCTCTCTCACATAGTGATAATGCACCTCAATATGTTTGGTCTGTGCATGAAACACTGGGTTTTGTGCAACAGCCAAAGCACTCTGACTATCTGTGAGAATATGCATAGTAGCATCAATCTCCATGCAAAGATCCATCAATAGGCGTCTCAGCCATATACACTCCACTGTAGCTATGAAAACTACCCTGTACTCAGCTTCACAACTTGATGTCGCCACTGCAGGTTGCTTCTTACTCAACCAAGATATGCATGAGTCTCCAAGGAAAAAGCAATTACCACTAGTGGACACGCGAGTATCATAACAACCAGCCCAATCACTATCTGTAAAAGCATGCAAGCATGGCTGAACATCTCTGCTCAAAGTGCCTCGGAGATATCTAAACACACGTTTCACCGCTTGCCAATGCTTAGTGCTAGGGCTATGCATGAATCGACTCAACTGGGAAACTGCATACTATATATCTAGCCTTGTGTTGCATGCATATATAAGACATCCCACAGCTTGGTGATAAAGAGAAGTGTCAAATGCATCACTAGAATCCTCAACTGAGAACCTGAATCCTGTCTCAACTGGTGTGGAAACTGGCTTACAATCCTCAAAATCAAAACGCTGAAGTAGTTTTTCAACATACTTTGCTTGATGGATAACAATTGCCCCCTCAACGGATACAAATTGGATGCCAAGATAGAAGCTCAAAAGACCAAAATAAGTGACATCAAAAGTATGCTGCAAATCAGCCATAAGAATGTCAAGTTTTGCATAACATGACCCAGTCAAGAGTATGTCATCGACATAAAGAACAAGCACTATAAGATCAGCCCCATTTTTGCGTACATAGAGTGTGCTTTCAATCGGACTACATGTGAAGCCAAGAGCAATCAAGTGCTTATGTATTTTGTCATACCATGCACGTGGAGCTTGCTTGAGACCATACAAGGCTTTATGTAAGCGACAAACCATATGCTCTTTCCCTTTCATAGCAAATCGAGGAGGTTGCTTCACATAAACCTCTTCTTGCAAATCTCCATTCAAGAAGGCTGTTTTTATGTCCAATTGATGCACTTTCCAACCTCGATGGGCAGCCAATTCAACCACGATACGAATGGTAGTCATGCGTGAAGTAGGTGCAAAAGTTTCCTCATAGTCAATGCCATATTGCTGTGCATATCCTTTGGCAACCAATCTAGCTTTGTAGCGATCAATGCTACCATCATATTTTCTCTTAATCTTGTACCCCCACTTTGTGCCAATGACATTCTTTCCTTTTGGCAATTCACATAACTCCCAAGTACCATTCCTATGTATGGAATCAATTTCTGATTGCATAGCACTCATCCATTGTGGATCGTCACATGCATCTTCAAAAGAAAGTGGCTCTTGATTACATGTTGTAGCAATCAGATAATAATCCACAAAATTACTTGATGCATGGTGAGAGCTTGATCTTGTTCTACCAAGTAAAGGTGCACTCAACTTGTTGTCCTGTAAAGTTTGTTTCAACCACTTTGGCATAGATTGTGCACTCTTGATAGACATGCGTTCATTATGTAAAACATCTTCAATATGTACATCATGCGTGGGCTGAATTTCATGCTCAGTTTCAGCCATATTTTGACGCAAATGTTCAGCCATATGTGGCTGGTAATTTCTAGTAGTTTTGGCAATTTTTGGCTGAATTTTTTCAGCCATGTTTGGCTGGAAATTCTCTACATTTTCAGCCCTATTTGGCTATAATTTTTCAGCCCTTTGAACCTCAGTTGGCTGGTCTACATGGCCATAGTCAAGCGCACCATTTTGGAACAAAGGCATGAGTGTATTGAACACATCTTGTGAGCTAACTGTTGGCAGTTTTTTGCATTCAAGTAGAGGAAAAACTGAATTTTCAACAAATACCACATCTCGAGTCACAATAATTGTGTTCGTCAATGGATGGTACAACCGATATCCCTTACCTTCAGCACTATAACCGACAAATATACATTTCTTTGCATTGTCATCAAGTTTGTGACATTGTTGTGATGACACAAGAGCATATGCCAAACAACCAAACACACGCATATGACTAACCATAGGCTTATGACCATTCCAAGCCTCATAAGGAGTGATGACTCTCAATGCTTTTGTAGGGTAGCGATTCAACGCATAGTTTGCACACATGACCGCTTCCATCCAAAACTTATGAGGAAGATGCTTTCCTTTAACCATACATCGTGCCATTTCAAGTAAAGTTCTATTTTTACGCTCGGCAACACCATTTTGTTGAGGTGTATATGGCACCGTACATTGGTGTGAAATACCGTTTTCATGAAGAAAAGCATTAAACTCATGTGACATGTATTCCCACCACGATCCGTGCGTAGAGTCAAAAGCTTTTGTGAAGAAAAATTTTCAGCCATAGCTAAAAATGCTTTGAAGCAAAAAAATGCCTCATTCTTTGCTTTCATAGGATACACCCATGTATGGTGAGTAGCATGATCAATGAAGGTAACAAAATATACATGCTTCCCAAAAGATGGAGTCTTGATCGGACCACATACATCACTATGAACAAGTTGCAATTTTCGGGTAGTGTGTGTATGACTATCTTTTAGAAAAGAAGCAGGATGCATTTTTCCAAGAATGCAACCTTCACATGCATGCTTTTCAATGGACTCAAGTGTAGGCAAGCCAATAACCATGTCCTTCTTTTGCAAGTAGAGCAAACTATTGAAGTTTAAATGACCAAAACGAGCATGCCAAAGCTCCATTTCAGCCATGGAAGAAGTATGAGCAACTAAGGCATTTAAGACAGCCCTCTTGTATGTATCCATGCGATACAAACCATTACATAATGTACCGGACATCACGATAACATCGCCATTGCTGAAATCATGAACCATACACTTATCATCAACAAAGTGTACATGAAGTCCAGCTTTGGCAATCAACGGAACTGAAATTAAGTTCTTCTTGATACCGAGCACATATAATGCATTTTTCAAGAGAATCACACCTCCATTTGCAACCGTAAGCTCAATTTCTCCTACTCCAATGATAGGATAAGAGGCATTGTTTGCACACATCACATGACCTCCTTTAGGTGCATCTTTCAAAGAGGCAAAAAATCTTTTGCATGATGTTATGTGCTTTGAAACACCACTATCAAAGAACCAATCCAAATCAGCCTCACTCACAACCATACATTTAGAATGTAAAGAAGCATCATAATGACATGTAACAACACCTGCCCAAAAATCTTGAGCCATGTTAGCTTCATCATTCTTTGCATTTGCTGAATTTTCAGCAATAGACATGCCCAATTCCTTCTTCTTTTCATTGCGTTTAGCAAGCTTTCTACACTCATCAATAGTATGACCAGCCTTCCGGCAATATTTGCATCTCTTCTTCTTTTGCAAATCACCATCATTAGAGGAATGAGTGTAAGAGTAAGCTTGAGGCTTTGCTTTTGATGAACCCAAAGCTGAACCATACTTGCTTTTCCCCTTTTGTGAGATAGCAAGTGCTTGCGTTCCCTCAATCAAACCACTCCTATTCACTCTAGATTGCTCTTCTTGCAAAAGAAGAGACACAATCTCATCAAATGCATATATATTAGGATTTCCTTTTGCAACCAAACGAAGTGTAGTAGCAAAGCTTTGAAAAGATTCCGGTAATCCTTTCAACAATGTAGAAATGAGTGATGCATCCGGAATGATCTCATCTATGTTTGCCAATTGCTCTTTCAAATCCTTGATGCGTGTCACATACACATCCACCGACTCATTTTCAGCCATACATACATCCTCAAGTTGCTTCCTCAAGTATGCAAAAAGTGCTTCATTACGCATGGCATACAAAGAAGCAAGAGTGTCCCATGCCTATCGTGATGTAGAACATGACCGAATGTGTGGAACTATATGACGCTTCACTGAAAGCGCAATCAAAGCATGAGCTTGAGCATCTTTTCCATCCCATCTAAGCTGCTCCTGTGTAGGTGGAGAAGGAGAAACCACTGTACTCGAAGAAGAAGCTCCATCTGTGACAGTATACTGTGAAGTAGAAGCACCTGCCGGTCTTCGATCTACATCTGCCACTATGTTCCAAAGTTGTTTTGCAACAAGAATGTGCTTCATCATGTAAGAACACATCGGATAGTTGGTCCTATCAAGCTTACCTTCAGCTTGAAGCATGCCAAACAAGTCATTGTTGCCCGCCATTTCACTAAGGAACAAGAATGTGACAAAATCTTCAGTTCGATGAAAGCTGAAATGAGTGCTGAAATTTCAGCTCACAAACCGTCACTCTGATGGTGATTTTGACTGCATGAATGGCTTCAAAATGGGGGTAAAACCCCAGCGCACGTGGTGGAATTGTTTCCGGGCTGTTGAAATTCACACTTCTATGCTCCGAAGTCGATTTTCACTGTTAAAGTGCGCGCGCGCCGCGACGCCAAAAACCGAAGCTTGAGAAGAAGCTGAAAATTGCTCTGATACCACTTTTAGGTGTGTGTAGAAGTGTGAGAGACACACAAGAAGCACAAACAAGGAGCGCAAACGCAGTAAGACACACGAAGAAGACGATGGCTGGAATAGCTCTCTCTCTTGATCGATGAACTAAACTGAAGTAAGAGCTGAATAATATCCCTAAGTACAAAGTACCACCACATATGAGAGTATCAAGTATGTGGTAACATGGGGAAAAAACCTCTAGCCAGCACTAGAGTAAAAAGTGCCCATGTATAGGGAAAAGGTTCACATCAAAGCTACTCGAGGAACACATAAGTGTAACAAAGAACTTGTATTATCTCCAAAAATCATTGGAGATATAGTATGCAATCCCAAATCTGCATATAGCAATCTGATCCATATGGCCTCTTGAGTACCATTGGCCAATCCTCTACATTCTGCCTCTGTTGAAGATAAAGCAATAGTAGGTTGCTTCTTGGAAGACCATGATATAGGCTTTTCACCTGCAAAAGATAGATAACGTGAGGTACTCCTTCTATCATCTTTGCAACCTTCCCAATCTGCATCTGAGTATATCTTGATGTCCAAATTTGAAGTATAAGGAAAATATAAACCCTGATTTTGAGTGCCCTTAAGGTACTTCAAATTTCTCTTGGCAGCTTCCAAATGAGATGCTCTAGGTTTGTGCATAAATTGACTTAAGACACTTACTCCATAAGCAATATCAATCCTTGACAATGTAGCATAGTTTAGGCTTCCCACTATGCTTTGGTATCCTATAATATTTTCAAGCACATCACCTTCATGAGCACTTAATTTTTGGTTTACCTCCATAGGAGTGCTTGCTACCTTGGCATCCTGCAAATGAAACTTTTTTAAAATGTCCTCTATATACTTTCTTTGAGTAATGTAAGTTCCAGAGTTAGAATAGACTAACTCAAGTCCAAGAAAATACTTTAGTGACCCTAGGTCATTGATTTTGAATTCTTGAATCATTTGATTTTTCATCTACTTGATGCCATTAGCATCATTACCTGTAAGTATGATATCATCAACATACACACATAGATATATCACCTCTGGATTACTTCTCTTAACAAATAGAGAAGTATCTGCTCTACTCATGATGAATCCTTGATCCTGAAGGTATGTAGTCAACCTATGGTTCCATGCCCTAGGTGTCTGCTTCAATCCATAAAGAGCTTTGTTCAGTTTACACACACTTGCTTGGGTCCTCATATCCAAGAGGTTGAGACATGTACACCTCTTCTGAAATCCAGCCATTTAGAAATGCATTTTTACATCCAATTGGTACATGTTTCAATATTTTTTTGCAGCCACACTTACCAATACCCTGATGGTTGGCATTTTTGCCACAGGTGAGAAGGTTTCTTCATAATCAACTCCTTGGGTTTGTACAAAAGCCTTAGCCAAAAGTCTAGCTTTGTACCTGCTCATTGATCCATCAGACTTTCTCTTGATCTTGTAGATCCATCTACAACCAATTACATTCATAGACTCCTTCTTTGGCACTAACTCCCAAGTATCATTCTCCTTGAGTGCTTCAATTTCTTCATCCATAGCTTCCTTCCATTCTGTCTTGGTCTTTGCTTCTTCATATGATGATGGCTCTTCAAGTGACAGATCTTTGACAAGATAAATAGAATGTTTAGTAACTAAAAAAGTATGATACCCATATCTGATTGGCTTCTTGCTCTCCCTTTCTGATCTTCTGATCGCTTGGTTGGATGATTCATGTATATCCTCCAACTTCTTCGTCTTCACTTTGCCTATGTATTTCCATGCCTTGAATTCCTCTAGGTTGATGATGTCCTTATCATCTGATTTGATGTCTTCAATCTAGTTTGGCTCCTCCTTGGTGAGGCTTGGAAATTCCTCTTCCAAGTCAAAAGGCAACTTTACTTTCCTCCATTGACTTTCAAACCAAGAATCATTCTCATCAAAGACGTCTCTATTGACCATAAATCCTTTGTTGAAAGGATTGTAAAACCTATATCCTTTCTGATTCAAGGTATACCCTATGAAGATGCACTTCTCTGCCTTAGGGTCTAGCTTATCTCTGATTTGAGAAGGGATATGCACATAAGCCACACATCCAAAGATCCTGCAATGATCAAGTGAAGGCCTTCTACCATGCCATGCTTCATATGGGGTCATCAAATCTTGTTGTAATTTCCCTTTCGATTCCTCTATCCTGCAAGAATGCATCAAACTCATTTGAGAAGTACTCACATCCCTCATCTGACCTTAGTCTCTTTAGGCTTCTTCCTGTTTGGTTTTCAACAAGTGCAATATACTTCTTAAAGCAACTGAATACTTTATCTTTGTGCTTCATAAAATATAAGATAGTCCATCTACTGAAATCATCAATGAAAGATACATAATACCTTGATCCAGAAATTGAGGGATCCTTACTTGGTCCCCATACATGTGTATGGACAAGCTCTAGGTAGTCCTCATGCATATAGCCTTTCGTTGAGAAGGGTAACCTGTGAGATTTTCCAAACTGACAAGCACCACATTTATAAATCATGTGTTGCTTGGATACATGTGGTATCCCAAGCACACATTGATCTCTACATATTTGCTTTAAGGTTCTCTCACCAATACGTCCTAATCTCTTATGCCAAATTTCAAGCTTTGACAGGTATTGATCTTTATAGCTATAAAGTGCAATATTTCTTGTATCTTCAAGTTTAAAAGTAAATAATCTACCTATCTTTTCTCCTTTGGAAATTCTCTTGAATCCATGTTGGGAATCCTCCACAAATGCTCCATATTTGTTGAACCTGACCTGTAAACCCTTTTCCACAATCTGTCCAACACTCATCAAATTCTTGGTAATTGTAGGTATATATAATGTCATCACTTGTTTGTACCTGATGTTTTCCCTTAGGTTCCTCAAGGTCAGAGAGAAGAGCGACATTGCCTGCCACATGGTTTGAACATCCTGAGTCAATGTAGAAGAGATGGTCATCATTCATACCTTTCTTTGAAGTCATATTCATAATCAGAAGAGAACCCTCTTGTTCCTTTGTATAATTGTTTTATTCTTTCCTTGATTTGTAGTCTCTTTGGTAGTTGTTGTTGTAGTTATTATTGTAGCATTGATGATGGTTGAATCTTCCTCTTGATTGTGTATATGCACCTCTTTGGAAACTTCTAGCTCTCTGATTCTTGAAGTTCATGTAACACTCATCTGTAGTGTGATTTGACAAACCACAAATATTACATGGGGAAGAGTTGAAAGGTCTCCCCCTATCTTGCTTACCTCCTCTGCCCCTACCTCTTGAGTTTCTACCTCTCCCTGCATAGTTGGCTTGAGAGGTTGTACCTTGATTCTCAATTTTCTTGCTTTTCCCTTTCTCTTTAGACTTGCCTTTATTTGTGTATAGGGCAAAAGAGCTATTACCTCTTGATGAATGTCCATTCTTGTTGAGCTTGGCTTCAGGGATAAAGAGTTGCCCCATGATTGTGGTAAGATCTGGAATCTGCATGTCCATGTACAAGTCCATAGCAGTTGTGAGGCTCTCCCATTTGTCATCTGCCTTAATATCATTGTTCACTTGTCTCATAATTTTCTCCTCTTCAATCTCCTATCCTATGCTTGCCAATTTGTCAGCCACATACTTGACTTTGGTCACATACTCTGAGATGCCTTGCTTGGGTTGCTTTCTTTGAGTGGTAAACTCAATCCACCATTGGTTCTTCCTAGACCTTGTGTTGGAACAAAAATATTAAGACAATGTTTCCCAAGTCTCTTGGGATGTTTTACAGTTCCTAATGTGTGGAAGAAGAAAATAAGAGATTGAGTTAAGTAAGTATGACCTTGCTAATGCATCTTTGGCACACCATTAATTGAGTGCTTCATGCTTCTCTCTTGAAGGTTGTCCTTTGCTTTTGAAAATGGGCATCTCCGTATCTCCTGAGATGTATCCATAGAGACTCCTTCCTTGCAAGTATGTCCATTCTTAAAGATCACACTTGTTAGTTGTTCCTGTCCAATTTATAATTGAAAGAAGGAAAACATCTCCCATTTTACCTCAGCTTTGCTATGATACCATTGTTGGGAAAGATGGATTGACACTCCAGAAAATGAGTTGGTACTGCTAATCCTTGCTGTGTACTAGCCCTCTTTGTCTTTAGAGTTAATTTGTAGGCCCTTTTAGCTTTCCAATGACACTGAATACGTGCCTATGTACTTTGGAAATTATGAAAGTAATGATTCATTCAAAACAGACTACTTCCAAATTCACAATCCATAAAAGAACTTTCTATTTTGGTTCACACACCTGGTACTTGCTAAGCTTAGTGCTCCCAGCACAATAGGAATTAGAAAAATTCCTTCTAGAGATATTAAATTGTCTTAAAGAGCTAATGATTCCAAGTGGAATCACTTAAAATGCTTGACTATACACAGAGCAATCAATTTAGAAAGTGTAGCATTACCCCCAATTTTTTAGGACTTCTGTAGAGAATGACCAATGACCATTTCGGCATATTTTTCACCCAATCCTCTAAATTGAATGTATTCAAAATTTTTCAGCCTATATTAGACTTAGAGTTGATTCCAACAAGCCATAGAACTTTGAAAGTGGTTGAGTAATGACTGAGATATGAGCAATACAAAAGGATTGTTCTCAGTGACTATGACATAGAGACCAACAAGTATAAGTAGTGATCTATTGTATTATAAAACAATGTTATACATGATAATCAATGCCCAATGATAGTGAGTAGTGTAGGCTATGAAGTAAGCCACACACTCTCTACAATGTGACCACCTAAAGGCTCAGAAAAATGGAGTGATCTCTATGTGAGGTTTTACATTCATCTTTTATAGATGCTTCATTCAAAATTTAAATTTGAACTCAACTTTTGGCTATCACTAAAAATGATCCACTAATCTAGGAGATATTCTCTCTAAGAAACTCATAACTTTTCAATTCCATCTAACTACATGATGTTTTGTGGAACAACGAAGATTCTTTTAGATGTAGATGCCTTTTACAAAGGACAAAAGGTAACAATTCACAAGCAATAGTTATCATGGGTCTTCAAACATTCACATGAAGTCTTCTCATGGCTAGCCAATGGTGTAGGCTTGGCATTTGCACCAACACTAAGCCAAAAGGACTTTTCTGTGAATCAGATACGCAATGCTCAAATAAATTATAGTCATATATTAAAACAATTCCTTATGACAAATGTGAACAAGACAAGAAGCTCTAAAGAAAATTAAAAAAGAATTAAGTGATTGACCTAATCCAAGGGGTGAGCGCGATAAGGCGAGATTAGGATTAATGGACCTGAGATCTGGAAAGTACCTAGGGAAAAGTGAAAAAGGATTGTTCGCTCTTTCGAGGCTAGCTACAACACGATCATGGGCACAATAGCTAGGTAGCTATCCATACGAGGTTAGCTCAAATACAAGTGACTCAGATATGTCTTTCAACACAGGTAGACTAGGGGTATCGTTTAATGTAGCCCACCTAGAAAAGATGAAGGTGCCCTAAAAGAATGAGTTGGAGTACATTCTTACAAATAGATTGGGTGGCCGAGTATATGAGGATGGCCTTCATAGGTCAGTGATTCAATTGCATAGTCCTGATCAACCTATGGGATTAGAACATCTAGCCATTAAGTTTGAAAACAAGGCTTACATAAACAAAGAAGGGACGATGTATATCATTGCAATTAGGGCGGACTCAACCAATGACCTAAGAGATATGGTAGAAAATGCAGACATAGATGTGGAAGGACATGGTAAACAGATTGAAGAACCGAGAACACGAAGAGGCTAATCTGTACTAACAAGGGTGATAACTCCTAAGTGGATGCCCCAAGACAATAGGAATATAGAATTGTTTTGGAATAAGGAAACTGACGAAACCTTTTGGAGATATAGGCCAGAGCATGCTACTATAGCAAGAACAAACACAATTTATGAACTAAAAGACCCAAAGATTCCAGGAAAGGTAGTATACTTAGATGACACCTCAGAACGAATGTATAAGGTCAAAGAACATGGACGACATGCGTACACATGGGGAGGAGAATTAGTTTTTCCTCTAGTAAAATCGCAAGCACTTAAGGATAATTTGGGTGTTGGCACATCTCAAGGACATAGAGAGAAGAACAAGGAAGGTGCAGAGAGTAGTTTCATCCATCGTGTAGGAAGGGAGAGGGCCCCTACCAAAAGCGGAAGGATGGAAAGAGAACCTCTCAGGGATCATAGGGCTCACACGGGTGGGGACAGTTTTCCCATACCTAGACCAAGAGGCCACCCTAGAACCTTGAGGCCTGCTCAATTAGTGAAGGCTATGAAAAAATGTTTTGGCGGAAGGGAGATCCTTATGAGCACGTAGCAAAACTTAGCAGAACAAGTGGCCAGACGATTGGGAGTTTCTAGCAAACCAGGCATCAAATTAGCCCCTCCTCGAAGGTGCTATATGTGTGGAGGCAACCATATGGCGAACATGTTTCCACATGCATTGCAACCCATAGGAAACTCTAACAGAGTGTATTGTACTATAGAGCAAAGATACACAAACGACATGACTCAAGATTGTCCATATAACAAACAAGTGGTTAGGTAGAACTACCCTCAACAATATCAGCCAGGTAGATAACGAGGGCAGTACTAGCCATAACCATATTATCGAGCTCCCCCTCAGTATCAAGCGCCATATGAAGCATAGGCAAGGTCGTAACCTATCATAGGACAATAGCCTTCACCCCCTCCTAATGTAGTTTCGGTAAACTATGTTGCACCAGAGGAGAATTCTAACATGTAATTAGTACCCTCGACCCCTTTGATCATAGATAATGACCCTAATGCAAACCATTTTGACTCCACTCATGTGGATAGGTCACCAACTTATTACACGGAGTCATCGGAAAACTCAAACCCTTACTATGAGAACCCTATGTATGAGAGTCATGAGAGCAACTCAAGAGGAAATGGGGGAGAAATATTAATGAGTTAGAGGAAAGCCTAAGGGAAACCAGAGCTAAAATCGTAGAAATGACATCAAAAGAGGCTGAACCATGAGTAATCGCCTCTAAACCAGGATCAATACTAGCAGACCCCACCCTAGAAAACCTTGATATGATGCTCAAAGCCTATCAAGAGAGAATATAAGAAGGACCACAAGTAGGAGAATCTAGAAAGAATTACCCAAGAGTTGACTTAGAAATTGAGAGAACCAAACTATGCATGAAAATGGTGGAATTAGCGCAGACAATGTTTGAGGCATCAAAATACCTTAATTAGGAGATTATGGCCAGGCCTGAGTTACATTTTCAAGGACTCCTAGAGAAACTAGGGCAAGTCGTATCTAACCCTATGAAAGTCAGCTCCAACACACAAACTAGACCAACAAAACCCTTGAAGACCACTCTATTCGAACGAGCTAGGTCAGACCTAAAAAATCATCAAACTGGTTACATGGATTCGCACGCCATCTTGAAAGAGATTCAAGAAGAAAGATGGATACAAGAACAAGAATCTCGACCACCCATACTCGAGATTGATGACTCAAGAGAACAGTTCCCTATAGACATCCCATCTATCTACGGAGACTAAGTGGATGATTGGCCAAGTGAGCACACTAGTTTTGAATCTAACTCTTTGCAAGTGTTAGCTCACTTTACAAGCCCTTGGAAAGAATGTTTAGTTCAAGTGAAAGCCCCCACTATTCGAGTAAGGGGAGAGAACTCAGTTCTTCCTAGGAATACTTAAGCTATTCAAAATACAAAAGTTCAATGCCATTTAACTCTGGATGAGCTACTGAAGATCAAACCTGAACTATGGAAACATGTAGCAAACCAATTCCTAGAAATAGCCATAACTTCCTCTAGACGAAGTGCACGAGGAAAGGTGCCTGAGATACTCCTAGATAAAGTGGGTGATGTGAGTGAAGGAGAGGAAGGTAGTGCTTATTTACCCATTACATACCAGGGTCATACTACCAAAGCCATTCTAGATACAGGTGCAAGAGTAGCCATCGTGACCACTTCACTATGGAAACGTTGGGGAAAACCAGCCCTTAGACCTACTAGGATGAAGGTCGAGATCGCAGATGGACACATCAAAAAGCCCTTAGGACTCTTGGAAGGAATTACCCTATCCACTTGCAGAGTAGAATTTGATTAGATCTTTGCAATATGCGATTTTGGAAAGAATCAAGCATATGAGATGCTCTTAGGTAGACCTTTTATGCGATAGTTGCAGATTGTACAAGATTGGGGAACCAACTCTTTGTACTAACAACACCTAGGAGTAACCACAAAAGTGAACCTCACAGTCTATTCACATAGAGACATGCCACCTTTGCAATGGAATATGGTACATAGGAACAAAGAAGAGAAGGAATCGGTACATTCCTTAATGTCATATCCATCTTGGTTGCATGAGGATACACACATGTGGATGTGCAAAATTGAAGCCAAGGAGGAGGAGTGTGCTACAGCAAGGATGTCAGGAGTAGGTGACACCTCTAGACCCATTGAGAATCCATCATACGTCCCGGTAGTATTTCCAGACGAGGAATTCGAACCCCATGGCTGGGCAGAGATCTTAGCGAGTATGGATATTGAAATTAACAAAGAACAATGGAGCCAACCATTGTGATGAAGACGATTATGATATATCCATCTTCACTGTAAGCCTAGTAAGAGAGAAAACTGAAGAGGATAATTCTAAAGAAGAAATCTCGCATTGTAGCAAGCAAGTAAATGACAAGGAATGGGAAGTAGATTTGAGCAGACGTGAATGTTCATCGGAAGAGGAATTTCTAGGCTAGGTAGAAGCCATGTCCCCAAAACTCACTACCCTTAGGAAGGAAAAGGAAAATTCAAGATCTAGTCAACGAGATCAAAAGGTGAGAAAGAAAAAGAGTGTGAAAAATAAGGAGGAAGAACCCTTGATGGAAGTGCCAAAAAACTTTAGGAAATATGCAGCGGAAGACTAAAAAATCATGGTCAGAATACCCAAAAGAGACAAAAGTTTGGGAGAAGCCTATGACAATAAGGAAACCATGAAGAAAGTCATAGTGGCAATCGAGGAAGGAGAAGAACGATGCATCGAGGAAGGAGAAGAATGATGCACGTACATAGGACATGATTTAACTGACGAGCAGGAAGAAAATTTGATTACTTCTACCCACTTGGTAAGGTAGTCTATGGCTACAATAATGTACTCTGCATGGGAGTTTCTAGCTGGGGGGTTAATAGGACCTGCAAAGTCTATACCCCACTTTGAAAATGCACGACCTCCCATCATTGGCCTCAAAGGTATCTCGTCTTTTCTAACTGGATATTGTGCACATTGACATGTGTCACATTTCTTCACATAGGTATGTGCATCCATATGAAGAGTGGGCCACCAAAGTCCTGAAAATAGGATAGTCTTGATAACTCAATCAGGACCGAAGTGTCCACCTGCAACACCACTATGTGCAGTTTCTAAGACTTTCAAATAGTCGGATTCGTGAACACACAATCTTAGGTAACCATCTTTGCCTCTTCGATATAGGTTGTCTCCTACTAAGGCATAGTCTTGAGCCTCTTGCTCCATGCTTCATCTTCTTGCTAGACTAGCCTCTTTGGTTAGGGTTCGCGATCGCATAAATTCTACTAATGGGGCACTCCATTCTGGAATTAATGATACATGATAAAGAGTCGCATGCTCCACTGGGGGTTTTTCCTGGCACACGGGACAATTCTTTATCCACTCATGTATTTCGTTGTCCATGCTAGCAATACACTCCTAAACGTTTCAAATTCTGCAATGTCCGTTGTTTAGAATAGTGATTTCCTAGCCATCCTTCATGAGCTTGTTGCAACCAACTACTATGTTCATCGTCCTCAACACAACAAGCTAATATGCCCTCAGTATCTTTTTTGTACATGCTTCCTACCAATATGTGATATTTCTATGATTTTACAATTTCTTCTTGTGAGGTTTTCACATTCTTATTTGCCGGTTCAAAGGTTAGGACTCGTACCAACTTATTTGCCCATTTAGGAAAAACTTCTAAATTGAACAGAAAAGCGTCAGGTAGTTCATCAGACACTCCTTGCGGTGAATCTCCTGAAGTGATGCGAGAAAGGTGATTTGCTCGAAGGTGGGTCCTACCTTTTCTAACAACAACTTCAAAGTCATATTCCCTTAGCAAGAGGAACCATCTTACTAGACGTCTTGTATTGCAAGGTTTATTGACCAAATATAAAAAAGCTTGATGATCACTGAAAAACTTGAACTTATTGGCCAATACATAGTGCCTAAACTTCTTCATGGCATATACCATGCTTAAACCTTCTCTTTGTGTTGTTGTATGATTTCGCTCAGCTGTAGTGAGCTGTCTGCTAACATATGCTATAGGCAAATCTAGATTTCCTTCACCTGTGGGTTCTGCTAGCACACATCCTATGGCATGATTGGAGGCATCCACATGGACATGGAATGGCTTATTCCAATCAGGAGTGGTCAATATTGGTGCTGTGCACAAATATTTCTTCAACTCATTGAAGGAATTTCCACATTCTTCATTCCACTCAAAATTTGTCAAAAAACCATAAAGAGGTTTAGCTATGATCGCATACATGTGGATAAACCTACGGTAATATCCACAATGGCCCATAAAGGCTTGTACCTCTTTAACATTCCTTGGTCTTGGAAGCTCTACTATGGCTCTTACTTTATCTTCATCTATAGATATTCCATTCTTAGGAACAATATGACCTAAGATCTTACCTTGTCGAACCATGAAAACACACTTCTCTGGGTTCAAACACACTCGATATTCTCTACACTTGTTGAAGAGTTGTCTGAGCTCAGGGATGTGGTATCTTCTTTCTTGGGAATGAGCACATAAATCATCCACATATACTTCTAAGCTCTTTCGCAAGAACTCTTTGAAGACATGACATATGAGCCTTTGGAATGTTGTAGGTGCATTTGTGAGCCCAAATGGCATCACACGAAATGCAAAGATTCCCCACTCTGTGGCAAAAGCCATTTTGTGTTGATCTTCTGGGGCAATGGTGTTGGTGCATTTCAAGCCTTCACACTTGGCTTGGAACCTTGGAAGATTTGGTTTGGAACCCTTGAAGGATATCACTATGTGAAGCAAGAACCATAGGAACTTAGTCTTATGACTTATTACCATTTTATCTCTTGTAAAAGTCTAAATGACTTGGCATGTAAAATGATCACACCTACTTGATTAGAGTCGTGGAATTTGGATGGTGTAATTGGATAGAATATCTCCTTACTTCTAGAGTAGTGATTATAGGATATTTGAATTTGAATTCAAATTCAAATCTCAACTCATTCTCTATAAAAGCTACAATCAAAAAGTCGCAGGTGTCCTTCACTTTTCCCGAGGCTAATACTCTTGATCATAGAGTGTGTGAGTGCTACACTATAGCCTACACATCTCCAACTCATTAGGCTACATCTATCAAGCCAATGAGAGTGTACATTCATGTGAATTAATAGAAAGAGTTACATTCATTATCTCTGGTTTTCTCTGAGTCATCATCTCCAAGTCTGTCAACTTCAACAGGTCATATCTCAGGATCTACTGAACCAAATTAAGTGATTCAAAGCACATTAGATTCCCCTCAAAGTCTACTATACACTTACAAAATTTCAAGATCATTGGATCAGCCATTACAGAGAAATCTCAGTCGAGGTGCTCACTAGTCTGTGTCTGCAAAGCTCCTAAAATATCGGGGGTAAACTTTATTTTGCTAAATCAATTTCTCAGTGAGTAGTTTATCATTTCTGCTCATTCCACTTGCAAATGGTAGCTTGTTAAGCTAATTTAATATGTCCAAAAGGAATTAGATCAATTGTTAGTGTGCTGGTCACACTGAGTGAAAGACTGAGCAGGTGTCACTACAGAAATAGAAAGTTTTTCTTGATTTTTGAAGTGCCAAGTTATCTGTTTTGATTTGGTCATTACACATATCATTTGCAAAGTACATATATTCTTTCTTGGTATCATTTGGAAGCTCAAGGTGTGTACTAAGCATTTCTGGAATCAAAGGAGGGCTGGTGTGAAGCAGGTATAGCAGCACCAACTCAATCTCTTGAGTGCATCCTACCATCATTCCCAACAGTGGTATCAGAGCAAATAAGGTAAACATGGGAGATGGTTTTCCTTCATTCATTGACAAATTGGACAGGAACAATTACCAAGCTTGGTCATTGAGAATGAAGACCTATCTACAAGGAAGGAGCTTATTTGGATACATATCAGGAGATGAGGAATTGCCCTCATTCAAAACTAGAGGACTACCCACAAAGGATGAACATGAGAGGCTCAACCAATGGTGTGCAAAAGATGCTTTGGCAAGGTCTTACCTTCTAAACTCTATATCTGATTTTCTTTTACCTCATGTAAGGAACTGTAAGACTTCCCAAGAGACTTGGGAAACTCTGTCAACATACTTTTCTTCCAACACAAGGGCTAGGAAGAATCAACTGTGGATTGAATTCACAACCCTTAGGAAGCAGCCCAAGCAATCAGTCTCAGAGTATGTGAAAAAGATTAAAGATGTGGCAGACCAATTAGCAAGCATTGGAGAGGAGATTGAAGAGGAGCAAATAGTCAGGCAAGTAACAAATGGACTCAAGGCAGATGATAAGTGGGAAAGTTTCACCACTGCAATGGACCTCTATATGGACATGCATACCCCAGATCTCACAACACTCATGGGCCAACTATTCACACATGAAGCAAAGTTTACAAAGGCAGGAGATCAATCAAAAGGTAACAACCCCTCTGCTCTCTATACTGATAAGAAAGTTAAGGATAAAGGTAAAGGGAAGAAACAGGATGAAGAAGGCTCTACCTCTCAAGCTAATTATGCAGGGAGAGGTAGATCATCTAGAGGAAGAGGCAGAGGAGGTAAGTCAGGTAGGCGGAGACCCTACAACTCATCACCATGCAACATTTGTGGATTGTCCAATCATACCACAGATGAATGCTACAAGAACTACAAGAATCAGAGAGGAAGAAGCTACTCAAGAGGTGGATACTCTCAAGGGAGAGGCAGGTACAACCAACACCAAGGCTACAATGGATACAACAATCAATACAACAACAATTACAACCACAACCACAATGGTAACTACCAAGGTGGATTCAGAAATAGAAGGGACTACAACAACTACACAGAGGAGCAAGATGACTCCCTATTGATCATGAATATGACCTCCAAGATAGGTACAAATGATGATCATTTATTTTATATTGACTCAGGATGTTCTAACCATGTAGCTAGCAATGTGGCACTACTTTCTGATTTGGAAGAACCCAAGGGCAAACATCAGGTACAAACAGGTGATGATACTAAACATTCTGTTGTTAAGATTGGAAATGTGAAGACATGTGATGGTAACCAGAACCTATTGAGCAGGGTACTCTATGTACTAACCATCACCAAGAATCTAATGAGTGTTGGTCAGATTGTGGAGAAAGGTTTGCAGGTCAGATTCACACAACATGGAGCATATGTGGAGGACCCAAGACATGGATTCAGAAGGATAGCCAAGGGAGAGAAATCAGGTAGATTGGTTACTTTTGAGCTAGAAGACACCAAGAACATTGCTTTATATAATTACAAGGATCAAACACTTTCAGAGTTAGAAATATGGCACAAGAGGTTAGGTCACATAGGTGAAAGAACTCTAAAGCAAATGTGCAGGGATCAATGTGTGCTTGGGATACCTAATGTGTCCAAGCAACACATGATTTACAAGTGTGGAGCATGTCAGTTTGGTAAGTCTCACAGGTTGCCCTATTCAAGGAAAGGTTTCATGCATGAAGACTACCTAGACTTGGTACACACAGATGTTTGGGGACCTAGCAAGGACCCTTCCATTTCAGGTTCAAGGTATTATGTGTCCTTCATTGATGATTATAGCAGGTGGACCATCTTATCCTTTATGAAGCATAAAGATGAAGTGTTTAATTGTTTCAAGAGGTATCTTGCACTTGTTGAAAACCAGACGGGAAGAAGCTTGAAGAGGCTAAGGTCAGATGGTGGAGGAGAATACTTCTCCAATGAGTTTGAAGATTTCTTGCAGGAAAGAGGCATCAAAAGGGAGATTACTACAAGGTACTCACCTGAACAAAATGGGGTAGCTGAAAGAAGGAATAGACTCATTGTAGAAACAGCTAGGTCTATGCTTAATGAAAAGAAGTTGCCAAATTATCTTTGGGCAGAGAGTGTATCCACAGCCACCTATCTCATTAACAGGTTGCCATCCAAATCACTTGATGGCATGAAACCATATGAAGCTTGGCATGGTAAGAGACCTTCTCTGGATCATTGCAAAATTTTTGGTTGTGTAGCATATGTGCATATTCCCTCACAGGTAAGGGGAAAGCTAGATCCTAAAGCTGAAAAGTGTATCTTCATTGGTTATGATTTGAACCAAAAGGGATACAGATTCTACAACCCAACAAATAAAGGCTTCAAGGTAAGCAGAGATGTCATCTTTGATGAGAATGACTCATGGTATGAGAATGAATGCAGGAAAGTTAGTCTACCCTATGATATGGAAGAAGATTTCCCAAAGCTCACAAAGGAGGAACCAATTCAGAAAGATGAATCAAGCTCAGATGATGATGATACAATTAATCTTGAGCAATTCAAGGCATGGAAGTCCAAAGGAAAGATGAAGATGAAGAAGCTTGAGGATATACCAGAATCCTCAACTCAAGCAATTAGAAGATCTCAGAGAGAAAGCAAGAGACCAATCAGATTTGGGTATGACACATCACTTGTAACTAAACATTCTGTATATCTTGCAAAAGACTTGTTGAATGAAGAACCAGGTACCTATGAAGAAGCAATTACCAAACCAGAGTGGAAAGGAGCTATGGATGAAGAAATGGAAGCTCTCAAGGAGAGTGATACTTGGGACTTGGTACCCAAGAAAGACTCTATGAAGGTGATAGGATCCAGATGGATCTACAAGCTAAAGAGGAATTCAGATGGAACAATAAACAGGTACAAAGCTAGGTTGGTAGCCAAGGGTTTTGCACAAACCCAAGGCATTGATTATGAGGAGACATTTTCTCCTGTGGCTAAGATGCCAACTATCAGAATATTGGTGAGTGTAGCTGCATCCAAAAATTGGAACATGTACCATATCTGAAGAAGTCTACATGTCACAACCACCTGGCTATGAAGATCCCAAGAAGGTAAACTATGTTTGTAAATTGAAGAAGGCTCTATATGGTTTGAAGCAGGCACCTAGAGCATGGAATTACAGGTTGACAACCTACCTCCAAGACCAAGGATTTGTGATGAGCAAAGCTGATACTTCCCTGTTCATAAAGAGAAGTAGTACAGAGGTAATCTACTTGTGTGTTTATGTTGATGACATCATCATTACAGGCAATGATGTCAATGGTATTAGACACATCAAAGGACAGATGATGAAGGAATTCAAGATCAATGATCTTGGATTATTAAAGTACTTCTTAGGTCTTGAGTTAGTCTACACCAACTCAGGTATATATATCACTCAAAAGAAGTATGTACAGGATATGGTCAAGAAGTTTGATTTGCAGGATGCTAAAGTATCTACTACTCCAATGGAGGTCAACCTAAAGCTAAGTGCTCATGAAGGGGAAGAAGTCCAAGACATCACAGGATATCAAAGCATGGTAGGAAGTTTGAACTATGCTACCTTGACCAGAATTGATACAGCATATGGAGTTAGTGTGCTTAGTCAATTCATGCACAAACCAAGGGTACCTCACCTACAGGCAGCAAAGAAGATCTTGAAGTATTTGAAGGGAACTCAGAACCATGGGTTGTACTTTCCTTATACATCAGATATTGACATTAAAGTATACTCAGATGCAGATTGGGCAGGATGCAAGGATGATAGAAGGAGCACATCAGGATACATTTGTTTTGCAGGAGATAAACCTATTTCTTGGTCAGCCAAGAAACAACCTACAGTGGCATTGTCATCCACTGAAGTAGAGTATAGAGGGCTTGCCAATGCCACTCAAGAAGCTATCTGGTTGAAGCTTCTATATACAGAGTTAGGTCTATACACTAGACCTCCAATCATATTTGGAGATAACACTAGCTCTCTTCACCTTGCAGCTAATCCAATATATCATGCCAGAACCAAACACATAGAGGTTCACTACCACTATGTGAGAGAGAAGTTGCTTAGTAAAGACATTCAATTGACTTATGTGTCTACTAATATGCAATGTGTAGATTTACTCACCAAAGCATTGGATGGAAACAAGCTATGCAGATTCAAATCCATGATTGGAGTGCAGGAAGTAATTGAAGACTAAAGATGAAGACTTAGGCCAAAGTGTTTGGCTTGAGGGGGAGCTGTTGGTGCATTTCAAGCGTTCACACTTGGCTTGGAACCTTGGAAGATTTGGTTTGGAACCCTTGAAGGATATCACTATGTGAAGCAAGAACCATAAGAACTTAGTCTTATGACTTATTACCATTTTATCTCTTGTAAAAGTCTAAATGACTTGGCATGTAAAATGATCACACCTACTTGATTAGAGTCGTGGAATTTGGATGGTGTAATTGGAGAGAATATCTCCTTACTTTTAGAGTAGTGATTATAGGAGATTTGAATTTGAATTCAAATTCAAATCTCAACTCATTCTCTATAAAAGCTACAATCAAAAAGTTGCGGGTGTCCTTCACTTTTCCCGAGGCTAATACTCTTGATCATAGAGTGTGTGAGTGCTACACTATAGCCTACACATCTCCAACTCATTAGGCTACATCTATCAAGCCAATGAGAGTGTACATTCATGTGAATTAATAGAAAGAGTTACATTCATTATCTCTGGTTTTCTCTGAGTCATCATCTCCAAGTCTGTCAACTTCAACAGGTCATATCTCAGGATCTACTGAAACCAAATCAAGTGATTCAAAGCACATTGGATTCAGCTCAAAGTCTACTATAGACGTACAAAATTTCAAGATCATTGGATCAGCCATTACAGAGAAATCTCAGTCGAGGTGCTCACTGGTCTGTGTCTGCAAAGCTCCTAAAATATCGGGGGTAAACTTTATTTTGCTCAATCAATTTCTTAGTGAGTAGTTTATCATTTCTGCTTATTCCACTTGCAAATGGTAGCTTGTTAAGCTAATTTAATATGTCCAGAAGGAATTAGATCAATTGTTAGTGTGCTGGTCACACTGAGTGAAAGACTGAGCAGGTGTCACTACAGAAATAGAAAGTTTTTCTTGATTTTTGAAGTGCCAAGTTATCTGTTTTGATTTGGTCATTACACATATCATTTGCAAAGTACATATATGCTTTCTTGGTATCATTTGGAAGCTCAAGGTGTGTACTAAGCATTTCTGGAATCAAAGGAGGGCTGGTGTGAAGCAGGTATAGCAGCACCAACTCAATCTCTTGAGTGCATCCTACCATCATTCCCAACAAATGGCTACTTGGTTGTAACCTGAAAATCCATCAAGGAAGCTATAAACTTCCTTGCCTGCAACACGCTCCAGTAAATGTTCAGTGATTGGAAGTGGATAGCTATCTCTAATTTTAGCGGCATTAACTTTTTTAAGGTTAATACACACTCGCAACTTTCCATTCTTCTTGGGCACCACTATAATGGGGGACACCCACTCAGTATGCTCAATCTCATAGATAAATCTAGCTTCAATCAGTCTATCAATTTCTTCTTTTATTTTAGCTGCATAAGTGTCATTATATGTGTAGGGCTTTTGTTTGGTGGGCTTGGCATCAGCAGTCATGGGGATCGTATGAGAGCATATTCTTGGATCTACCCCTTTTAAGTCTCTATAGTGCCAAAAAAACACGTCCCTATATTCCCTTAATAGAGCTACAAGCCCTACTTCTTCTTCTGGGCTTAGGTCTTCTCTTATGTATGTACATCATTCTTCGTTCCCTTCAAGGGTTACAACAATTTTTTGGGTTTTTTCTTTGTTATCATACGCTTCCCCTGTGATGGCCTCTCTCTTAGGCATTCATACCAAAATTTTCCAATCTTCAACTTCATATTTCTTGAAATTCTCTGGTACTTCAAACAATGACCCCTCCTCTTCTTGTTTCATTGCTTTTCTTTTCTTTTTCTTTTGACTACCCTCACTTCCTTCCTTGGATTTTACAGTTTTTATGCTTGTGAGAGGTTCTTCTTGTTTTTGGTTAAACACTCCTGCATCCTCTAAATAGTTCTTTTGTGAGGTAAAGAAACTATCCATCACAATGGACTCTAGATTGTCGTCGTCCTCTTCCTCTTCTATGACATCACTAGGGTCACATTCTTCTAGCAATGGTTGGCACATGAACACTGAGATATCATAACCCTTCTCATCACAATGAGGAGTCCACTGTTCTTCATTGATAGAAATGTCCATGGTGGCTAAGATTTTTGGCCAGCCATGAGGCTCAAATTCCTCATCTAGAAAGATCATCGGTGTGTAGGCTGGGTCTCTAACTGGTCTATCTCCTGGCAAAGCTCCTTCTTCTCTCGCCTTTAAACTTTTTTCCTCTTCCTCAGCAACCTTGCACATCCACAAATGAGTATCTTCATGCAACCAGGATGGATCAGGTGAACTTCCATAATGCACAGAGATAAAATCTTCTTTTTCTTTGTGGATATGATTCCACTGTAGGGGTGGTACATCTTGTTGAAAGTTTTTCAAGCTCAAGAGTGTGGGAACATGCCCCAAATTGAACCTTCCACATCATCCACAATCAAAGGAGGCTGATTTCCACGAGTTGGAGGCATCAAATCATGCCCATAATGGAAAGAATTTGATTAGAGAAGATTTAGCTCACCTCTTGATGTGATTGGACCTCACTTTTGACATGTATATGCTTTTGATTGGTTAAAGAGGTTAGTATGAGGTCTTTAAAACCTCTAATGAGTTGTATTATGACTTAGAGTCGTGGAAATACGTGCCCAAGCTGCCCCCTTGCTTAAGCACACCCCCTACTAGCTGTTCTCTGCATATTTTGCAGAAATTTCACTTTTACACACTCTATCTATCTAGATGTTTTTGGCAGACCCCCCGGTCTTGTAATTGTTGTTTCTCCTTCATCCGGAATTCATTTGCAATGATTTTTTGTCTTGTTGGAAAGCTTATAAGTTCTACTTTGTCTGGTATAAGTCTCAGGTTCAGTGCCTGCACATGTGCAGAGAAATGTCCACAACAGTGTCTGTCCAGTTAGCTCATACTCTGTGAAGAGATCAAGTTATCTGTTTTGTTGCAGCTAGTTGAGGCATCATCCAGTGTCCAAATGGAGTGATTTTACTCTCATTTGAAAGCTCTTAAAGTCTAGTTTATGCTTGCAAAATTGCATTTTCAGTCTCTGCATATACTCAGAGAAACTCAGAAAATACAGAACCTATGTCTGAAAAATTTCAGGATCCTAGGAGGGTTCATTTGCTTTTGTTGTGCACATAGGAGTGTTTATCCTCCAACAGTGGTATCAGAGCTATAAGTGGAGTATCAAAGAGATAAGAAGGAGCTACTGAAGTGAAGTAAAGACTTCATCAAAGTTTGAAGGAAGGAAGCAAAGAACGGGCACGTCAACAAGGGGAAGCAAATACATCATCAAATCAAAGACGAAGCTTCATCAAGAGGAGTAGCTCTATTTTTTGAGGTAAAAGCCATCCTTTTCAACTTCATTGCATCAAGGGGGAGGTTCAAAAGAGTTAGGAGGCACCATGGCTGATCTCAATGCTCAGATTGAGAAGCTCGAAAAAGGAAACTACCAACCGTGGCGATTTAGAATAAGCAATTTTTTTATGGGGAAAGGTTTGTGGGGACTTGTGAGTGGTGGAGAGCCAAAACCCTACATAGATGAGGTAAATCCAACCAATGATCAGAGAAGAGCAGTAAGAGAGTGGGATGAAAGGGACAAAAGGGTCATTTTCATTTTATCTCAGCATATTAGGACCTCTATGGTAGGGCATATTCAAGATTTGGATACATCGAAGAAGGTGTGGGAGTGCTTGGAGAGATTGTATTCAACCTCCACAAAAGCTAGAAAAATTCAGCTCAAGAATGAGCTAAATAATCTTAGGAAAAGCCCCTCTCAAGGTGCTAATGATTACATATTAAAGGTTAAAGAGCTTGCAGATGCACTAGGGTCAATCGGTTGTGCCCTAGATGATGACGAGCTTGTCGCCCACACCCTAAATGGACTTAGGGATGATGAAAAATGGAGGGCTTTCACAACTTCAGTGTATGTAAGGGACTCTCTTCCTGATTTTGATCAACCAATCACTCTCATGGTGACAGAGGAGATGAACCTTAGTGGTCATAACGCCAAGGATAGCCAAGGGCAATTGTTGTATGCAGGTAGAGGAAGAGGAAGACACAACCGTGGTGCTTCAAGAGGAAGAGGAAGATATCAAAGCAACCAAGGAGGTCAAGGACAACAAGAAAATGCAGGTCAAAGAGGTGGAAGAGCCACAAATAGAGGAAGAGGTGCAAGATTTGGTGGAAGAGGACAAGCCACTTCAAATGGATGCTTTGTATGCGGTAAGCCCGGTCATTTTGCAAATGAATGCTATCATAGAGCTCAAAGACAAGGGAATCAAAGCAACAACAACAACAATTATAGAGGGCAAGGTAATTATGCAAACACATCATCCAGCCAAGGGAATGATTATTTACTTGCCATGAGGTATGGTGAAGATACAACTCAAGCTAGTGAAGATGTATGGTATGTAGACAGTGGATGTAGCAATCATATGTCATGTCGAAAGGAGTTTTTTAGTAATTTGCAGGTCCCAAAGCATCAAGGGCATGTGGAAACAGGTGATAACTCAGAGCATATCATTCAACATGTGGGAGATATCAGTTTGGAAGGAAATCAAAGAGCAAAGTGCTTATCAGAGGTATAACATGTCCCTACTATTACCAAAAACTTGATTTCGGTAGGCCAAATGGTAGAAAAAGGCTATCAAGTTAGGTTCAATGAAAGAGGATGTTTTGTTGAGGATCCAAGGGCAGGTTTCAAGCTCATAGCAAAAGGAAAAAAGCAAGGGAGAATGTTCACAATGGACATAAATCAGCCACACCATTCAATGTATGTCACATATGGAGACAAGAGGATAGCAGATTTGGATCTATGGCATAAACGAATAGGTCACATCAACCTACAAAAGCTCAAGGACATGCAAAGGAGGAGCTTGGTAAGAGGCCTACCAAATTTTACATCTAAAATGTTGCATGAAATTTGTGTAGCTTGCCAACAAGGAAAACAATCAAGGCTGCCCTTCAAGAAGAGTACCTATGTAAGTGCAAATGTTTTAGACCTCATTCACACGGATGTTTGGGGTCCAACAAGAGAAGCATCCCTTGCTGGAAATAGGTATTTTGTAACCTTCATTGATGACTTTTCAAGGAAAGTGTGGTTGTATTGCATTAGAAACAAATCAGATGTGTTCCACTACTTCAAGAAATTCAAAGCACAGGTGGAGAAGGAATCTGGCAAGTTTATCAAAACTTTGAGATCCGATGGAGGGGGAGAGTACTTCTCCCATGAATTTTCTGAATTTTTGCAGGTCAATGGCATCAAAAGACAATTTACATGCAGGTATACCGCTCAACAAAATGGGGTAGCAGAGAGAAAGAACAGACACATAGCAAAGGTAGCAAGGTGTATGCTCAATGAAATGAATATGCCGCATTGTTATTGGGGAGAGGCTACATATACAGCCACATACATCATGAATAGATGTCCTACATCAGGTATACATCATCTAACCCCTGAGGAAGCATGGAGTGGAAGAAAACCTTGCATTTCACATCTTAGAATCTTTGGTTGTATATGCTATGTACATGTACCTCAAGAGTTGAGGTCAAAGTTAGATGCCAAATCTGAAAGGTGTATTTTTTTGGGATATTCTATGGAACAAAAGGGGTATAAATGCTATAATCCCATCACCAAGGAGCTGAAGGTAAGTAGGGATGTTGTCTTTGATGATTTGAAGCCTTGGTATGCATGCACAAGTCCATTGCAGGTTGAAGACATAGGTGAGACAGATTTGAAGAATGATGATAGAGTTCAAGAAAGCATGGATTTGAGTGGTCCAAGCAACTCATGCAACACAATGACACCCTCACCATGGAGTGGAAGGCTTAGGGAAAGAGAGACCAACTCTGAAGAAAGCAAAGTCAAAGGCAAAGAGAAGATTTCAGTTGAAGAAGGAAGCTATGTGGATGAGAGCATGTTGGAAGATGAAGGAGTGGCCAAACAAAGAAAGAAGATGGCAACCACACCAAAAGGAAGTGAAAGAAGGTCTTCAAGAGTAAGATATCCAGTACAAAGGTTAACATATGATAATTTCATTGCAAAGCATTATGCATACATGACTCAGGTAATCAAGGACAAAGAACCAACTAGTTATGAAGAAGCTAAGGATTGCAAGGAATGGCAAGAGGCAATGAAGGAAGAGCTCAAAGCACTTGATGAGAACCATACTTGGAGCTTGGTACCAGCTCAAGAAGGCATGAAGGTGATAGGTAATAAGTGGGTTTACAAAATTAAAAGAAATTCAGATGGTTCCATTGCTAGGTACAAAGCAAGGTTGGTGGCGAAAGGCTTCTTCCAAAGCTACGGGATAGATTATGATGAAACTTTCAGCCCCGTAGCCAAGATGCCAACAATTAGGACTTTGATTGTAGTGGCCACATCAAGGAAATGGAGCTTATATCAGTTGGATGTGAAGAATGCCTTCCTCAATGGAGAGCTTGAAGAAGTAGTCTACATGAGCCAACCTCAAGGATTTGCTAGTATGAGGTACCCAAATCATGTTTGCAAGCTAAGGAAAGCACTATATGGACTAAAGCAAGCCCCAAGGGCCTGGAATCAGAGGTTAGTGGATTATTTATCAAGTTGTGGATACAAAGAAAGTGTTGCAGATCCATCACTTTACATGAAGAAGCAAGGAGACAAGACGGTATATATATGCATCTATGTGGACGATTTGATCATCAGAGGAAGTGATATTGCAGGTATTAAAGATATCAAATCAAAGCTAGGAAAGGAGTTCAAGATATCTGATCTTGGAACACGAAAATACTTCTTGGGAATAGAGGTAATCTATGCACACAATGGCATCTTCTTGATTCAAAGAAAATACTTGTTGGATGTGCTATACAGGTTTGGTATGAGTGGTTGTAAGCCACTTTCTCAACCCATGGAGCCCAATACAAAGTTGGTTGCAGGTCAAGGAGAGGCTATACAAGATATTACACTATATAGAAGCATAATTGGTTCATTAATTTATGCTACATTCACTAGACCTGATCTTGCATATGTAGTAGGTGTTCTCTCTCAATTTTTGCATGCACCTACTCATGATCATCTTATGGCGGCAAGAAAGGTGCTTCGTTACATCAAGCACACCATCAACCAAGGTCTATTTTACTCATATGATGCTGATCTAAGTGTCAAAGGATATAGTGATGCTGATTGGGCAGGTAGCAAGGATGATTGAAGGAGTACATCGGGTTATGTTTTCATGATAGGTACAAAAGTGATCTCTTGGAGCTCTAAGAAGCAACCCACTGTTGCTCTTTCATCCACAGAGGCTGAGTACAGAGGTTTAGCATTGGCTACATGTGAGCTATTATGGCTTAAGAAGCTACTTAAGGACTTGGAAGTGGAAGTGCAGGAGTTTCCTCTTTATGGAGACAACATTTCAAGCATCTATCTAGCTAACAATCCCATGTTTCATGCAAGGAGCAAGCACATAGAGGTTCATTACCACTTCGTTAGAGAAAAGGTGATGGCAAAAGAGCTAGATATAAGGTATGTGAACACTAAAATACAGGTTGCAGACATGATGACAAAGTTTCTTGAAGGTACAAAGCTTGGAGGATTCAAGGAAGCTATCAACATAAGAGACATAGGCTGAAGCAACAAAGGAAAAGACTTGAGCTTGAGGGGGAGTGTTGAAAGTTTTTCAAGCTCAAGAGTGTGGGAACATGCCCCAAATTGAACCTTCCACATCATCCACAATCAAAGGAGGCTGTTTTCCACGAGTTGGAGGCATCAAATCATGCCCATAATGGAAAGAATTTGATTAGAGAAGATTTAGCTCACCTCTTGATGTGATTGGACCTCACTTTTGACATGTATATGCTTTTGATTGGTTAAAGAGGTTAGTATGAGGTCTTTAAAACCTCTAATGAGTTTTATTATGACTTAGAGTCGTGGAAATACGTGCCCAAGCTGCCCCCTTGCTTAAGCACACCCCCTACTAGCTGTTCTCTGCATATTTTGCAGAAATTTCACTTTTACACACTCTATCTATCTAGATGTTTTTGGCAGACCCCCCGGTCTTGTAATTGTTGTTTCTCCTTCATCCGGAATCCATTTGCAATGCTTTTTGTCTTCTTGGAAAGCTTATAAGTTCTACTTTGTCTGGTATAAGTCTCAGGTTAAGTGCCTGCACGTGTGCAGAGAAATGTCCAGAACAGTGTCTGTCCAGTTAGCTCATACTCTGTGAAGAGATCAAGTTATCTGTTTTGTTGCAGCTAGTTGAGGCATCATCCAGTGTCCAAATGGAGTGATTTTACTCTCATTTGAAAGCTCTTAAAGTCTAGTTTATGCCTGCAAAATTTCATTTTCAGTCTCTGCATATACTCAGAGAAACTCAGAAAATACAGAACCTATGTCTGGAAAATTTCAGGATCCTAGGAGGGTTCATTTGCTTTTGTTGTGCACATAGGAGTGTTTATCCTCCAACACATCTCTCAAGGTGTAATCCTTCAAATTGACCTTGGTGGTCACCCCTAAGTACTATAAGTACAAGGAGTTGGCTCCCCAATCTTGTACTATTTACAATTGTTGTAGGAAGGGTCTTCCTAGGATCATTTCATAGACATTATTTTTCTCAAAGTCACATATAGCAAATGTATTTTCAAATTCTACACCACAAGTGGTTAGAGTTATCACTTTGAGCAATCCTACAGGTCTTTCAAAATGACCGTCTGCCATTTAAGGCTTCATTCTAGTTGGTCTTAATGTGTGTTTGCCCCATTGCTTCCACAAGGAGGTGGTCGCAATAGCAACACCAGCACCTAAATCTATGATTGCTTTGGTTGTGTAACCTTGGTAGGTGATTGGAAGATAAGTATTACCTTCTTCACCCTCACACATGTCCCCTATTTTGTCTAGAGGTATCTCTTGAACTTTCTGTTTAGATCTTGCTTTTCGCATATTGGAATCAAGTTCTGGAACCTGATCCTTCACATGATTCCATAGCTCAGGTTTTGCTTTGAGCAGCCCTTCTACGTGAGATGACACTGAACCTTAGTGTTCTTCACGACATCAGTGTTCCTTGGAAGCACTCAGTCTTTATTTCTTACCAGTATTGTGGGAGCTCTGAGCCGAAGAGATTCAGATTCCCAGGGGCCTGTGAATTGTGGAAACTCTTGTAAAGAATCAGATTCAAAATCTAATCTTTCATCTTCTTGTTGCTCTATTTGGTCTCCATAGATAGATGGAATGTCTTGGGGAAATTGATCATGAAGATCATCAATATATGGAATAGGAGGGGGGTTACCCTTCTCCTTGGCCCATTTCTCTTCTTGTATTTCTCACAAGAACTCTTGAGAGTACCCTTGAATTGAAAGAGTTGTTCCAACATTCGTGGAATTAGGAACATAAGCTTTCATTGGTGGACAGCTTTCTCTCTCAACAACTGGTTGAGCCTGTGGAGATAAAGAAACATGTGACTTGTTTACCAACTGCTCTAATCTCTCTAGTATGCCCTAGAAATGCAAATCCGGTTTGATAGAGTTTGTCTGATTGAACTTTTGACTAGTCTTGAGCATAGCTTGAGCTACTTCTACCATTTTCATGCACATTTTTGTCCGTTCAATCTCTAAATCTGCTCTAGGGTAAGTCTTGTCTAGGTTTGCAGTTGTTGGCCCTTCTTGAAGTTAAGCCTGATAGGCCTTGAACATAATGTCCAAGCCTTCTAGGGTTGGATCTGCAAGAATAGACCGTGGTTGTGGTTTATTTACAATGAGTGGTGGGATGGGATGAGGTGGGGTGGATGGCGGTTCGGCATGTGAGGGGTTTTGAGATGCAATGTCTTCTCTTTTGCTTTTTGCATCTCTTAGGCTCTTCGAGTTTCGATAACTTTTTATTCCACTTGCGATTGGCTTTCTCTCTGGTATCTTTCCATGTTCTTGTTTTCCTCTTAGTAGGCTCTCCTGATTCACTCGACTCCGATTGCTCTACTAGTTTATCTTGTTTTGATGCTTGTGCTCTAGTGACAGCTTGTATAGGAGCCGCATTACTGCTACTAGCACTTGAATCTGCCACTAAGCCTACCACATTTATGGGTGTGACCTTGGGCGCACTACACATGCATATACATATACACATATACATATACATATACATATACACACATATACATATACATGCATATACATATACACACATACATATACATGCATATACATATACACACACATACACAAGAACATGCACATACTCATACACACATATACACTTATACATGCACATGCACATACATACATATACACACACATACACATGCACATACATACATATATACACATATACATATACTCTTAGGTACACACATATGAATGAATTATATAATTAAAGTATTAAAACACATATACACATGCACACACACATGCACACACACATGCATATACCTACATATACACATATATATGCACATACACACACATACACATAGAGTTATACATATACATGCATATACATATACACACACATACACAAGAACATGCACATATTGATACATACATATACACTTATACATGCACATGCACATACATACATATACACACACATACACATGCACATACATACATATACACACACATACATATACACTTAGGTACACACATATGAATGAATTATATAATTTAAGTTTTAAAACACATATACACATGCACACACACATGCACATACCTACATATACACATATACATGCACATACACACACATACACATAGAGTTATACATATACATGCATATACATATACACACACATACACATGCACATACATACATATACACACATACATATACACTTAGGTACACACATATGAATGAATTATATAATTAAAGTATTAAAACACATATACACATGCACACACATGCACATACCTACATATACACATATACATGCACATACACACATATACACATAGAGTTATACATATACATGCATATACATATACATGCATATACATATACACATACGTACATACACATGCATATGTACATACTCATACACACATATACACTTATACATGCACATGCACATACATACATATACACACACATACACATGCACATACATACATATACACACACATACATAATTAAAGAATTAAAACACATGCCTAATATAAACAATAATAACAATCAATAGAACAAAACTCTTCATTACTTAATACCATACACACAATTCAAAACATAACTGAAATAAATAAATAAATATATATATATATATATATATATATCAATGTAAATACATATAATCCAATGTCATAATCAACTAAAATCCTAATCATCATCATCATGATCATCATGATCATCAGCAATATCATGATCATTTTGATCTTCCTCATCCTCATCATCATGATCACCCTGTGACGAACGAGATCGTCCCTCCTGTGTCTGTCTCTCCACCTCATCCATATTTGTCTCTCCATAATACTCCTGTATTACATATAACAAACATAAATCAATAAAATAATTAAAACATTCATAAAAACAAAATAATTATATAAAATTTAAAAATACTCACAAAGGCATCAGGATGATCTTGTATATACTCGCCCAAATGCCGATATCAAAAATGTGTAGCATACTCGATCTCGTGTTTCGTAGGATATCGGCCATAATTCTTCCGCTGCAATGAAACAAATAAAAAACATTAGTTGCTTGCATTTTAACTAAAATAAAAAATATACTCACAATAACACATATACTTACAAACGTAGCTACAAAACCATTATGGCCCATTTGGCCTAAGTGCGATGTGTGGCCCGACTCCACTCTCTTCTTTGCAGTAGCCTGTTTATTCAAGAAAAAAAATACATAAATTAAATGTAAAAAATTACTAAAATATATAGAAATTATAAATATAAACTATTAATTTGTGTACCTTCTGCTGAGGAAATGACTCTTGAAGACGTACCTGTCTACGAAAAAACTACCACGACTCAGGTGGTATGTTAGCTCGCCTCTTATTTTTTTCGACCATACAATATATATTGTTAATTTAATCTCAAACAGAAAAAAAAGTCAGAATACATACACATATATACACACACATACACATACACATACACATACCCACATACACATATACATGCAAACATATACGCATGCATATATGTATACATATACACATATACATACATATGACATAAATACACATATACATATCCACATATATACGTACACACACATGCATGCATATACACTCATTCATACAAAATACATGCATTTATCCCACAATAATATGTAGTTGTGTATATGTGAATATGTGTGTATGTGTAAATGTGTATATGTGAATATGTGTGTATGTGTAAATATGTATATGTGAATTTTTTATTTATGTAGATAATCAAATTATTAATATCAAATACCATTATTTGTAGATTCTCATCAATCAGATGGAACTCCACCACCGTCTCCTCATCGTGCAACGACTTTATACTGTAAGTATATGAAATATTTAATTTTAAATATATTTGATGGATACATAACTTATATTTTTTTTTTATGTTTCTTATGATGTGCAGATTCTGATCAATCAGAGGGTACTCCACCACCTCCTACCCATGCAACGACTTCACATGTGTCCTCCGATAGGAATTATGATGAATTTTACTATGAAGAGCATATTGTATGTTGGTGTAACTCTTGTTATGGCACGTATCAAAGACCACGATTGGAATGTATTGAACATGAGGCAGAGTATGGTACTTTTGAGCGTGCACCATCTCTTAGTCAACATGATAATGCTTGGATATGTATTTTCTATATATATTAATGTCATTATTTTATTTAAAAACCATATATAAAATCAAATTATTATTGATATACAAGAATACTTGCTCGATGATGATGATGATGATGATTTTTCTCATAATGTTAATATACCTCGTACACATCATGGACTTGCTGTCCATCAATTACAAGCAGAGGTTTCTAAAAATCCTCTACCTCCTGGTTTAGAGAATGAAACGACTGGAGATTATCCATTGCCAGCTCGTGATCGTTCTTTAGTACAAACATATGATAGAAGAAGATATGGAGGATGGAATAGAGGACCACTTCCTTTAGATGGAGAGTGTTGGAACTCAAGTTCAAGCATAAAACATGGAAGTACATCAAAGAAGTGGACATAGAAGAAGAGAGAGCAAGTAGGGAGCTCCAAGAAGTGTATGTCAAATTTTCAGAAGAATCCCCTACAAAAATAGTGATTTTCATCACTAAAAACCATTGTAAATACCATTATCTATTTTTATAGCTCCATTTTGTTCAAGCCGAGGAGTCCTTGAGCTTGAGGAGTATTAGAAGTACTATCGTACCAATTTTCATAATTTTTAGACTTTGTTTGAGCCCTCAAATAAGCCCTGGAACCTAATTTTTAACTAGGCCGGACACTAGGTCTGGACAGGGCCAAAACTACTCAAAAAACTATAAAAAGAGCTAGAGAGCTCATTTTTGAGCTTAGCTTGTTAGAGAATAGAGCTTTTGTAATAGAACTCTTTTGCAATCGAAGCTTTCCATTGTTCCTCTTTTTGATCTTGCCTTGTGTGCATGTGTGTATGTGTGTGCATGTTGGTGTGCTTTCACTCACACACTTGTGCTTTCACTTGCTCGTGGTCTTCATACCGGTCCTCACGTCTCCGCGGATTGACAAGTAAAGGAGGTGGTGCTTACGCTTGAGCTACACCAAATTTTGGCGCCGTTGCCGGGGAGAGAGCTTCGAGGATGAGCGTTGTGATGGTAAGATCGTAGAATTGCGACGGTGGAAGGTAAAAAAACTGACATTTTTGTTCATTTTCTGATTTTTCTTCTTCATCTTCATCATCATCACCATCTCCATCTTCTTCCATCTTCTTCTTCATAGAAATTTCTTGTTTTTAAGTGCATTTTCACCATTTTCATACCATTTTTCATGCATTATTATGTGAGGAGGAGTTAGGAAGTGCAAGAGAGTGCAAGCACTGTGTTTTTTCATGATTTTCTGCACATATGGAGCTCGCCATTGCTCGGCGCTCAGAAATTCAAAGTTCCCGCCAAAAAACACGATTCTGTGATGAAAATCATGATTCAGTGAAAATTCAAATTTTTTTTGAAAATCGCGATTCTCTGTTTCCCGCCTAAAAGCCTTTTGAAAAGAACACGATTCTGTGGTCATTCTCAGAATCGCGATTCTGTGGTTGTGCTCAAAATCGTGATTCTCTAAATTTTTGGAAACCATGATTCTCTGAGACAAAATAGCGATTCTCTAAAACACGATTCTCTGTTGGCAATCGTGATTTTCATGTCAAAAACACGATTCTGAGACAAAATCGCGATTTTCAAAACACGATTTTGTGAAATCACGATTTTGTGAAAACACGATTCTGTGAACCACGATTCTGTGAAAACACGATTCTCTGCTCAAAATCGCGATTCTCAAAAACATGATTCTCTGCTCAAAATCGCGATTCTCACCAATCACGATTTTCAGCAAAAACACGATTTTGTGAAAAGGCGATTCTGTGAAAACACGATTCTCTGCTCAAAATCATGATTGTCAAAAACACGATTCTCTGCTCAAAATCGCGATTTTCAAAACACGATTTTGTGAAAACACGATTTTGTGAAAACACGATTCTCAAGGTACAAAATCGCGATTCTCTGATTTCACACAATTGCGATTCTCTTGATTTCACACAATCGCGATTCTCTGATTTCACACAATCGCGATTCTCTTGATTTCACAGGATCGCGATTCTCTAATTTCATAGCATCGCGATTCTCTTGAAGTTCACAAGATCGCTATTCTCTTGAAGTTCACAAAATCGCGATTCTCTTGAAGTTCAAAAAATCGCGATTCTCTTGATTTCACAAAATCCCGATTTTTCCCAAAAGGTCCTGTTTGCCTGTTTTGACCCCCAGGAGCCTGATTTGACATAACTTTTTCATCCAAAGTCCATTTTTTGAGCTCTATAGCTCGTTGAAAAGCTCGTTTCGAATGGGCTATATAGGATAATTTGAAGTTGGGCTTCAAGTGGGACTAGAAAACCAAAGGGGCTCCAAAGGAGTTTTGAACCATACGAAGGGGAAATTTTGGACTCTTAGCCAAAGCTTATGAACCTGAGATCTGGTAGACACCTAGGCAAGGATAGACAAAGCATTAGATCTTCTCAGTCTAGTGTCAACCATACAACTAAGTCTTGGGCACAACAACTAAGTGGTTATCCTTACGTACTAAACTCAGACACAAGTGACTCAGAAATATCTTTTAGCATGGGGAAACCTGCAGGTGGCTCAGGAACTACCCATCTACAAACTCCAGAAGGTCCCTATAAGACACAACTGGAATATATTCGGACAACCGATTAGGTGCTCGCATCTATGAGGATGGCTTGAGGCGATCAGTGGTCCAACTCAAAAATCTAGATCAACCCTTTGGACTTGAACACCCAGTGGTCAAGTTCAAAGAGGGTTCATACATTGATAAGGAAGGAACCATGTATGTGGTCACCAACCTACCAGATAGGACTGATGAGTTTGGAAATATGATTCCTGAGAATGAGATAGGAGACCTAGAACAAGGAGATGTAGGACAAGGACCCCAGACTCCTAGAGGCAAGTCAGTTTTGACCAGAGTGATCACTCTAGATTGGATTCCTCAAGATAACAATATCATAGAACTATTCTTGAATAGAGAAACAGAGGAAGCCTTTTGGAGATTCAAGCCAGATCAACCTAGCCAATTGGGCATAGTCATCATCTACGAGTTCAAGGTCCCAAAGATACCAGGAAAATTTGTCTACTTGGATAACACATGAGAGGAAGTGTTCTTGGTAACAGAACATGATAGACATGCATATACTTGGAAGAGTGAATTGATTTTCCCTCCATCAAGATCCAATGTTTCCCATGGCCTCCAAGGAGTAGGATCATCCCAAGCTCATGAAGCCCAAAGAGAAAGAAATAGAGAGAGACCTGAGGTAAGTTTTGCACACACGGTGGGCAGAAATAGAGCAGGATTTGAAAATGAAAGACCTGAAAGAGAGAGACATCAAGCACATAGGCAACAAAGAGATGAACATGATTTTCCATTGCCTAGACCCCGAGAGCACACAAGAACCCTTCGACCCACTCAAGTGATCAAGGCAATGAAGAATTATTTTGACGGGTCAGGAGATCCTTATGATCATGTGGCCGAGTTCAAACAAGTGTTAAGAGCTGAACATGTTGAGGATTTGTTCACCCAGTACGAGGCATTTGGTTTGACTCTTAAGGGCACTGCCTTAGCTTGGTTTCAGCCACTGAGTAGTCGCAGCTATCACAATATAGGTCAACTGCTAGAGGAATTCATTGTAGAATTTTCCAAGAGTGGAATCAGGCATAACACATCATCCCTGATCCACAGCTTCAAGCAGACACCCCCAAGAAATAGTGCGACTAGCAGGTAGAAGATTCAGACAGTATTTAGAGAGATGCCCTGCTCCCGAGTTACCCACACCAGCCAAACAAGTGGCTTTGTTCTTAGATGGCTTACTGAGCACAAAGTTGAGATCATATGTGTACTTGAAAGAGCCCAAATCCATAGAAGAGTGTGTGCGGACGTGCATTGACATAGAAGATAACTTGGGTGAGGAGTTAGGATTGTCCAAAATCTATAAGGATTCTGATAGTTCTACTAGTCATACTTCAAAAATCTCCACGGAAATAGATGAGATAGCTAAGCAAGTTGCCAAGAAGCTGGGAGTCCAAAATAGACAAACACAAAGAGTCACCTCATTGAACCGATGTTATACCTGTGGAGGCGACCACATGGCTAACGTATGTCCAATGCAAAACCAAAACATTAGAGAAAGGAATGCTCCATATTGCACTATTGAGAGAAAATACACAAACCACACGGCTCAAGATTGTCCCTACAATAGGCAGGCTGTTAGACAAACTTATCAGCAACCTTACCAACAAGGTAGGTATCAGAACCAATACCAACAGCCATATTATCGATCACAACAGCAATATCAGGCACAATATAGGCCACAACCAGTATTGGGAAACCAACCACCAGCTCCTGCCAACGTGATTCCAATTAAGTATGCTGTGGGAGAGGAAAATCCAAATAGAGCTTTGGCGCCACTGACCCCACTAATCTCAGAGAATGACTCTCATGCTTGTTAAAGGGTGAGATCGTTTATTGTAACTTCCATCGTTTACTATTAACTTAACTGTTAACTGCCTGCCGCAGACGTTAATTACTAGTTCAAAACAACAATCCTTCGGAGACTCCAGAGTCTGGTTCCACACCTGCGTACCAGATATTTCCGAGTCTCTCTTTCTCTGTACTCAATCTTACCGCAAAATAAACTGACTCTAGCCATGTGGGTCCTTGGGAGTGGTAGGGGTCTGTTAAACAGAGGCCCCGTACTATTTTCCCAACTCCTCACTCAACCGTAGTTATGGTTTTCACATCTTAGCTCAGTTTTGCTCCTGAACAACTTCAACTAGACCAATGTGCTGGACTCAGGGCTCCCAGACTGTTCGTGCCATAGTAGTTGAGCAGTAGTCCGAGATGACAGTCCAATACTTTTAGTAACTTAACAAGATCATAACACGCAATTCTTCTTGTCAGTTCACAGACTTACCGTGTATCTACCTTCAACCCGTAATATCTACTGTCCGCAAGACGTGTCGCAACATTATTACCATTCTACGCGTACTTAGACATTACCGGCATTACCTTTGAACACAGACTATAATACCGACTCAGTCACTTACAGAGAATCATAGCAACTCATGTCCATTCTTCACGCTTACCTATTCCACCGAAGAAATAGCAGATAGACAACACACTAACACCTTACGCATAATCAAAGATATCTTAACTCGTTATCGAACAGAATCTCAAAATCGCAGTACCGACTCGTAACACCGCAGTGTATCACGCATACGCAGTCAAACGATTACACAGATAAGGCGTGCAGAACAGGACAGAACCAAGATACTCTACTCGTTAACACCTACCTACACACAGTAGAAGAGTTAATCCCAAATCAGGGCTCTCACAATACACTCGCAACTCCCAAAAACGGGGCTCCTTCTCTCGTCCCTCTGCTGTTCTTTTCATTGCTTTAAATAGAATTTTGTTACAAGGCTTGCGCGAATCTTTCTTTACCGCGTACTTCCAGAAGGGTTCTTTCTACATTAAAAACCTCTGTCTAAGTACAATTGTCCTTATTCGGCGGCCGTCTAACACTGGCACGCACGGTGGACTCGAACCCGCAAGTTCCTATGGTTCGGATACTAGACCTTCTAAGTACATACTTCGGGCGAGCCTAAATGTTCGGGTAATTTTCTTTTTGAGGGTTTCTAACATTTGCACTAAGGTGGTAGGTTCTAATACTTGGGCGTCGGTTCTGACTACACTGAGGGCTATGGCTTGATTTAACAAAATTTCGGCTTGGGTTTGAAGAAAAGCCTCCTGGAGATAAAATTCGTTGGCTAATGCCGCATCTCGGGCTGTCGTTATTTCAGTCAGTTTGGTCTGCATCTCTCTGATGCACTCCTTCTGGTTGCGTATTTGGTTGTCTTGGCATTCAAATTGCTGTGTTTGGAAATTGAGAGTTTTCTTATACGCATCGCGTTCTCTGCGGGCGTTGGCGATATCTTTTTGGTATTGGCCTTCCTTTAGTAATTGTTGTTTGAGAATACGGTTGACCGCGTCGGCACATTCTTCAGCTCGCCGTAATTGCTCTTGAACTTGGTCGGCTTCTTTCTGTTGGTCCTGCATCTTCTGGGTGGTTTCTTGTAATTGAGTCTTCGTATCTGCGATCAATTCTTCGAGAGATACGTTGATATCTTCTTGTTCTTGAAGGGCGGCCTTCAGTGTTCGAATTTCCTCATGTGCGTCGTGTATGAGTTGGTCTTTGGCAGCTAGCTGGTCCAGGGCTGCATCTCGTTGTTGTACTAGCGTCTGTTCTGTCGAAAGTCGTGCTTGGAGTTCTGCTAGCTGTGTCCGGAGTTGATGATTCTCGGTCTTTACGGCATCAACTTCTTCCTGGAGGGGGGCGATGTCGGCTTCCAGGGTGTCTACCTTATGCTGGTATTCGAGTTTCAGGTGGTCCGTGGCTGCCGTAAACTGGGCGGGTAGCTGGTGCGATAACTGGATGAGGAACTGCCCCATGGTGGCAAGTTCCGAGAATGCGTTATGTGGCGGTGGTGGTGGAGGATGACGAGGTTGAGAGGATGTGTCGGTGAGTAGTTGCTGGGAGTTTGGCGGAGAGTAGTTAGGGGAGGAAGAGGAAGATGCTGCGGGTTCAGTGATGGGTGGGAGGGGTGGTTCCGGTGGGGGGAGGGGTTTGGCAGGAGGTGGTGTAGGGAGAACGGTATCTGAGGGTTTTACCTTGTCGAGTGTTTGTTGTATGGTTTCTGTCTGGTTGATGGCGTCAATGAGTTGGTCCAGTGCTTTGGTGGCCGATTCCTGTTCATCCTGGTGCTGCTCAGATTCCTTTTCTGTGGACACTATTTCTATCTCTGCTTGATCCTGCTGGTCTGGTTGCTCCGTCGATGTTTCGTGGTGTGTGGCGGTGTCGTGGTATGTTTCCTCTTGGTCGTCTGGCTTGGTCTCCTGATCTTTTCCGGCGGATCCTTGGACTTCACTTTCCGAGGAGCTGATCCGAATTCGCTTGGTACGGAAGAGCTGATTAATCTCTTCGTCTTCTTCTTCAGTGTCCTCGATTGGTTGTGCGGATTCTTCGTGTCGAAGTGCAGGGCCTGCGGGTGGGGGTTGTGCGGCGAGAATGGTTGGGAAGAGGAAGGAGATGATGTGGGGAAGGCGAGAGCGGGGGGTAGAACCCTTTTGGAGCTGTTTTACGATAGCTACACATTCTTTATGGATTCTAAGGAAAAAATAAGAGGCAAAATTTATAGGTTCGCTGGCAGCTAAGTCTAAGGCGGAGTAGAAGGGGCGAGAGATGCCATATGTTCGTTTTTGCAAGTTAAGGATGGCTACAAGGAACTGTAGGGCGGATCGCTCAGGTTCTGGGCGGCATAGAATGGCGTATTCGTTTGATGAGGAGCGGGGAAAGAGTTCGGTCATACGGGCGAAAGGGATGTGTAGAGCCCTAACCGGTTGAAACTAAAGGTACAAAGTATTTTTCCTCTTAAGGTTCAAAGGTTGAATCTAAAATCTTAAGGTGCAAAAGTAAAAGAATTAAAAGGAAAGGTGAAGGTGGAAGGCCGCGTACGCAAAGGTGGAAATAGGCCGCCCAATCAAAATTTTATTTTAAAAGTCACTCTTGTTCTAAAGTCACTACAAGACAAAGTAGCGAATCGTTGAGGACCAGTTCAAAAAGACAATCTTGGGACATTGAAAGGACACCAAGATTGTATTGCAGTTAGAGTGCGCGAACCGGCGGACTCTCAAACAAAAAGAAGGACAAAGGCTATTCTTGGACAATTGAGAGTTGGGAGCAAGAGAGAGCTTCAGAGGAGCAAGAGAGGAAGCAAGAAGAGCCTCCAGTGTGCGACGACATTCAAGAGTGCAAGAGGTGCCAAGAGGAAAGTGTGCAGAGAAGAGAGAAGGCGGGCTGGATTCCAAGAGTTCCAAGGGTTATTGCATGCGTGCGCAGTGATACCAATTCCTTAGCTTGGCGGAAGCTTAGTGCAAGGTGTGCACAAGGGAAGCGGGAAGCAAGTGAAGGATTGGTGTACGAGAGGCCGCAGCTAGAAGACTTGAGATAATTGGTCTTCAGTAATTGATACTCTCTGAAGTGGTATTTAGTCATTGATTAGACTGTGCGCAGTCATTGTAATTGTTGAAGGATAATTAATATTCAAGGTTTCCAAGAGTATTCCTTTGCAGAAGTTCTCACTATTATTCCATTTTCATCATCTCTTTTTTCTCCTACAAAACCTCAAACTCCTTCTTGTCCCCAAATCCCCAACAAATTTGGCACGCACGGTGGGACCTCCAAGGAGCTTTGAGCATAGGAGACTATATATTGCCATTGGAGGACAACATTCCAGTGTCGACTACATTACTCCAGTAGGCCAAAAGGTACATACTTTTATCAAGTGTCTCATTTTAAGTGGACTATGAATAGCTCATGACCGCGACCCGGTCACAAACCTTGAGAATCAAGTGCAAGCAGACAAGAAGAAAGACGAACAGAAGATCATCGAGTCCACTTTCATCGACTTCATCGGTAGGAAGCATGGCAGGACAGGTGGACCTAGAAATCTTGCTCTCCAGATTAAACATAAAATTTCCCTCCTTCAGGGGTTTAGCCCAGGAGGACCCAGATGAGCACATTCGACGATTTCTTGCATTATGTAAGACTAGGGGGCTAATGGGTAGGGAAGATGCTTTCTTGATACTCTTCCCCGCCACATTGGAAGGTCTGGCAGACAAGTGGTTTAGCCAGTTTGCTGAAAATCACTTTACCTCTTGGGATTTGATGAAAGAGGCCTTTAAGAATCAATTTTAGCATGGCAACACGACAGAGATCATTATAGAAGAATTGGAAAACTTAAAGTTGGGTCCAGGAGAGAAGTTCCCCGAATTCGTGACCAGGGCCAAAGCATTAATGGCTAAACTACCGGATCCACCACACGACTTCTTTGTCAAGAAGTGGTTAGCCAAACCTTTACCTGTGGTCACCCAATGCAAAATAAAAGAGTTAGTGCTACCTACTGCCTCTGTTGAGGAATTCATCAATACGGCCACCCGCTTGGAACAAATAAGGCACCAGTATGGTACAACTTCTTCCCAACCATCATATGGTACAGAACTGGAGGACCCAGTGAGCCAGTTAAGAAGGGAACTGGAAGGCTTGAAGAGGAATAAGCCCTATACAGAGGAGGAGACTACTGTAGCTCAGCTGAGAAGAGAGATTGAAGCCCTCAAGCTCCAAAAGGAAGAGGAAGCCCAAGCAGAGGAACTAGCTCAGCTGAGGCAGGAGTTGCAAGAACTAAAAGGAGGCGGCATTAAGAACGGACTATGGTGCTCCATGTGCAGTAAGCAAGGACATTTAGTAAGTGAATGTCCTTTGCTAAATGTGACTTGTCAATTATGCAGGAAGATTGGGCATGAGGCCCATGAATGCCAATCAAGGGGAATACCGACAACGACATACTGGACACAAGGCGGGCTCTTGCCACCAGCAAATGTAATGGCAGCAGCAACAAACCAAGGTAATAACTATAATCCTAGACCAAGAACTAACCTTGCAAATGGGCCTAGAAGGCCAATTATTTGCTTCAGATGTGGAGAATGTGGGCACTACCAATCTAGGTGCACCCTGCCGGAAAATGCACCTCCTTGCAGGAATTGTCCAGAGGCCAGAGATCACTATACAAACTGTTGTCCTAAGAATCAAGCCTCTACTTCCGGACCCCATCTCCAAATGATCTCTGTATTCAAGGAGGAGATATTACCTCAGGTGAATGAACCCTCACCATCCACTAGAGTGGTACAATTAGAAGAACTCGAATCTTTTGCAGTACAGACAAGAAACAGGGGAACGGCAAAAGTGGTAGAAAATCAAGAATTGATAATTAAGGAATTGAACAAAGACAGAGTTGCAATTGAAGACAAAGATACTACAGGTGCAGACACAAACCACAAGGAATGTCTCACAGGCACCGGCGATGCCATTGGGCATGCCTTCAAGAGGGCTCAAGAAGAGTTTGGCAAAGCAAATGAATCTCACTTCCTTAAAGAATCAGAGGCTTCAAAACTACTCAAGTCTATTAAGAAGGAGGTTAGTATTCTTGATTTAATAAAGATGGATGGGAAATTCAGGTCAGAATTATTGCAGATAATTGATGAGGCTTCTACGACAAGCTTAGTGGCTAAGACTGCTATCTTACATCAAGGGATAATTAGGGGGGAAGCACCCCTTACAGATTATAAAAGCCCTCCGCTTACAATATCAATCAAGGGCCAGGAATTTCAAGGTGTTATTGTAGATGGTGGTTCTGGCATTAATTTGATGCCTGAACATACCATGAAAAGGATTGGACTCCACCCTTCAAGACCTGCAAATTTCACGGTCACTTTGGCAGATCAGAGCAAAGTAAGGCCCTTAGAGGTAATCCCAAAAGTTCCACTTGAAGTACAAGGTAATCTATTTATCCTGGATTTTGTGGTTTTAAGATTGCCCCAGGTTGAAGGAGGATTTCCTCTCTTAATTGGAAGACCTTGGCTGAGGCATGCCAGTGTCATTCATGATTGGGGTAAGGACACCATGTGGGTACAAAAGAAAGGGCAGGAGCTGACACAAATTCATTTAGAAGAAGGCCCAGACAATCAAGGAAACACTAGTATGATGCAAACAGTGAGCATTTGCATGGAAACAGAAGCGGAGGATCAACCCCAAATAGATTTTGAGGAAGAAGAGGATATTTTAAGTTGGCTTCATGCCGGCAACTCTTCTTCTTGTTTTGGAATTTTTCTTGATAATCCTGGTACATTTGGAGGCTATGATGAAGACAAAGGAAAGGTCCAGGTTGATGGATTGGGAGAGCCCATCACTGACCACAGAAGGGGCAGAAAGATACCCCTCAAATACAAATTGGAGGAGGATGTGTCAACATCAGATAACGAAGTTTCCCAAGCTAAAAGCAAGGTAAAAAATTCTGAGGTTGAATGTTCTTTCCCAATTCAAGAAATCCCTGCAGGATGGATGCAGGACAAGGAGGAAAACATCGAAGTTCAAAATACACCTGCTTATGAAGCAATGCACGAAAAGCTAGTAGAAGAAGACAAGGAAGCAGATGCACAAGAAGATAATCTGGTAACAAGAAATCCGGTTCAAGAAGTACATTTATGCACCCAAAACAATAATCAACCAGTTCTAGTGGCCACTTGGTTGTGGAGCCACCCAAAGCTCCTGGAAAAGGTAAAATCATTCTTAACCCAGTATGCAGATGTTTTTGCCTGGCATTATAAAGACTTAGAAGGAGTGCCTGCATCTTATGGAGAGCACAGAATTCCTCTGGTTGAGGGAGCCAGACCCATCAGAGGAAGGAGTTATAGACTCAATCCAAAGTATGCCGAAGCTGTCTATGTGGAAATCCAAAAGATGGAAGATGCAGGAATCATCATTCCTGTGGAACACTCAGAGTGGCTCTCGCCTATGGTTATAGTACCAAAGAAGAATACTAATAAAATCAAAATTTGTGTGGACTTTAGAGCTCTCAACAAGGTGACCATTCCAGACGGGTTTCCTATGCCTTTTGCAGAACAGGTCATTGAAGAAGTGGCGGGGCATGCACTATATAGTTTTATGGATGGCTTCAGTGGCTATAATCAAATATCAATACACCCAGAGGATCGTGAAAAGACTGCTTTTATCACACCATGGGGAACGTATGTGTATGTAAAAATGCCATTTGGGCTCAGAAATGCTCCAGCCACATTTAACAGAACGGTCAATCTCATTTTTGGCCCCTTATTGCTGGAATCACTTAGAATCTTCATGGATGATTTCTCTTCATTTTCAGGATCTCACAAAGAAACTCATCTAGATTGTTTGGACCAGCACCTGAGGCAGCTGCAGAATATTTTCCAAAGATGTAGAGAAACTAAGTTAAAGCTCAATCCAAATAAATGTCATTTCCTTGTGACAGAAGGAACCCTTTTAGGACATGTGGTATCCGCTAAAGGTATGGCCCCAGATCCTGACAAAATTCTCTCTATATTAAAGTTACCTAAACCCAAAACTCCTAAAGAGATCCAGAGTTTTTTGGGGCATACCGGTTATCATAGAAGGTTTATAAAAATGTATGCAGAGATAGCTAGACCTCTGACTAGACTCACAGGTAAAGAAGTACCTTTCAAATGGGAAGAAGAGGAGGAAAAAGCATATCAGACATTAAGGTCACGGCTAGTGTGTGCTCCTATCTTGGTCACCCCGGAGTGGTCAAAAATCTTTCATATACATGTCGATGCCAGTGCATATGCAGTGGGAGCAGTTCTGACTCAACCCAATGAAGAATTTAAAATGGACAGGCCAATTCAATATGCCAGTAGAATCTTGACCAAGGCTGAAAGGAATTACAGTACTACCGAAAGGGAAGCACTAGCAATGGTCTTTGCAGTTCAAAAATTCCGTCATTACTTATTGGGGGTAAAATTTATTATTATATCAGATCACCAACCTCTCAAGTACTTACTCAACAAACCACATGCTACCGGTAGAATATGGAGGTGGTTACTGTTATTCCAAGAGTTCGATTTCTCGGTAATCCATAAGCCAGGAAGAGAGAATGTGATGGCGGATCACTTGTCCAGAATAAATAGGTGGGATCAAACCTGTGGTATCAATGATGATTTCCCTGATGCACACTTGTTTGCTATACAACCTAAAGGATGGTATGATGATATCAAGCAGTTCATTAATACTGGATTATATCCAGAAAGTGCTAATGCTGTACTGAGAAAGAGGCTGCTTATCAAGAGTAGACCATATACTTTCATTGAGGGTAAACTCTATAGACAGGGCAAGGGTGACAGGATTAGGAAATGTTTAGAGGAAGATGAAGTGAGGGAAATACTGCAATCTGCACATGAAGGAACAGGTGGTGGGCACCTTCCAGGGCATATCATGAGCCAGAGAATACTAGATGCTGGTCTATGGTGGCCTACACTCTTTAAGGATGCAGATGATTGGAGAAAAACATGTGATGTGTGCCAGAGGTGTGGACCTAAACCCACCAAGCAAAGACAGCACCCTTTGGTAGTTTCCACTTCTTGGTAGCCCTTTGAGAAGTGGGGATTAGACTTTGTTGGGCCTATATACCCCGCGGCACTTCCAAAAAGGGAAAAGTACTTACTGATAGCCACGGACTACGCAACAAAATGGGCTGAAGCTATTGCCTCAACGGACTGCTCTGCACAAACAGTGGCAAACTTTTTGTATTGTAACATCATTTGCAGATTTGGATGCCCGCTTGAAATCTGTACCGATCAGGGTACTCATTTTGTTAACAAAGTACTACAGGAAATTTCAAACAGGTATCGCATTCTACACAGGACTTCTTGTGCATACTACCCACGAGCTAATGGACAAGCCGAGTCAACGAACAAAGTATTAATTTCAATGTTACGAAAAGAATGCATGTTACAGCCGACCTCTTGGGGACAGGCCTATCTGGGTACTTTATGGGCATACAGAATGGCCTATAAAGAGACTGGGTATTCTCCCTTTCAATTAGTCTATGGCTTGGTTCCGATTGAACCATTTGAATTCATCAGAGGCTCTATAAGAACGGAAAGACTAGAGAAAAATGGGATGGAAGTTCCAGCACGACTGATTGCTTTGCATAAACTGGAAGAATCGAGAATTTTAGCCTCCAAACAGTTAGAGGATATTCAAATAAAGAGGAAGGAGAACCATGACAAAAGTTTATGGCAAAACAAATTGAAGCCCGGTCATTTAGCACTATTACACAGGCCACAATTTTCTAATCAAAACAAAGGGAAATGGATCCCTCACTGGGAAGGCCCTTTTCGCATTACGAAGATGCTGCAGTGGGGTGCAGTGCAATTGGAAACACTCGATGGCAACACCCTACCTTTAGTAAACATTTCCAGACTCAAGGCTTATTATCAAGTATCATAACCATTGCATTTTCCTTTATCTTGTTTTCTAATTGGTTTTGGATTGTTTTAATAAGTAGTAATAATCAGCTAAATACTCACAGAATTTTGGGCGCAAGTTTTTTATGAAAATCAAGAATTTTGGGCGAAAGTTTTTTCTTTTATCAATGAAAATCAAGAATTTTGGGCGCAAGTTTTTTTTCTTTTATCAATGAAAATCAAAAATTTTGGGCGCAAGTTTTTTTTCATCAATAAAAATCAAGAAGTTCATCACTCCATAAAAATGGGCGTCAATATTTTGAATGGCTCTTAGTTTTGCTAAGTAACTTTCAGTTTTGCCCTTTACTTTGTTTGTCTCTCGGATGGATGAGATTAACATTGTCATCTCCTCTCTTTTGAACACCCTTTTATGCTAGACCGCTCCTTCTTGAGAGGTGCTCCCTCATTCAAACTAGCTATATAATATGGCCTCTTTTTTCATTCTTGGTTCAACATCCTCAGAATTCCGTTCTTATTTTCAGTGCACAAGCCAAGTTGTGCTAGGGAGGAAAGAAGAAGATCATCTCACACCCCTCTCCACCCCATCGACTCCTCCATACCACCACCCTCCCTCCTCCTTCCCCCTTTCCATACTACCAGCACCCCCCTCACCCTCAATCCCCCTCAACGATCCCCCCTCTCCCACCCTCTACATTCAACCCCCCCCTCTTCAGCACCCTTCGACACCCCAACCCCCCCTACGACCCGCCCGGCACCCAATGACCCCCCTCTCCGACACTCTACAATCAACCCCCCCTGGCGGCACTCAGAAACCCCCCCCTCCGACTCGGCCCTCCACACCCCAAACCCCCCTTCCCAACCCCGCTCGCCCCCCCTCACCACACCACCCCCCCCCTCAACACACCTCCACCCCCCCCCTCCCAACCCCGCTCGCCCCCCCTCACCACACCACCCCCCCCTCAACACACCTCCACCCCCCCCTCCCAACCCCGCTCGCCCCCCCTCACCACACACCACCCCCCCTCTCCGACGCGCAGCGCCCCCCTCCTCCTACACCTCACCACCCCCCTGGCGGCGCTCAGAAACCCCCCCCCTCCGACTCGGCCCTCCACACCCCAACCCCCCCTCCCAACCCCGCTCGCCCCCCCTCACCACACCACCCCCCCCCCTCAACACACCTCCACCCCCCCCCTCCCAACCCCGCTCGCCCCCCCTCACCACACACCACCCCCCCCTCTCCGACGCGCAGCGCCCCCCCTCCTCCTACACCTCACCACCCCCCTTGGCGGCACTCAGAAACCCCCCCCCCCCCCTCCGACTCGGCCCTCCACACCCCAACCCCCCCCCTCCCCAACCCCGCTCGCCCCCCCTCACCACACCACCCCCCCCTCAACACACCTCCACCCCCCCCTCCCAACCCCGCTCGCCCCCCCTCACCACACCACCCCCCCCCTCAACACACCTCCGCCCCCCCCCTCCCAACCCCGCTCGCCACCCTCACCACACCACCCCCCCCCCCTCAACACACACCACCCCCCCCCTCAACACACACCACCCCCCCCTCTCCGACGCGCAACGCCCCCCCTCCTCCTACACCTCACCACCCCCCCTGGCGGCACTCAGAAACCCCCCCCCCCCCTCCGACTCGGCCCTCCACACCCCAACCCCCCCCCCTCCCCAACCCCGCTCGCCCCCCCTCACCACACCACCCCCCCCCTCAACACACCTCCACCCCCCCCCTCCCAACCCCGCTCGCCCCCCCTCACCACACCACCCCCCCCTCAACACACCTCCGCCCCCCCTCCCAACCCCGCTCGCCCCCCTCACCACACCACCCCCCCCCTCAACACACACCACCCCCCCTCTCCGACGCGCAACGCCCCCCCTGCTCCTACACCTCACCACCCCCCCTGGCGGCACTCAGAAACCCCCCCCCCCTCCGACTCGGCCCTCCACACCCCAACCCCCCCCTCCCCAACCCCGCTCGCCCCCCCTCACCACACCAACCCCCCCCCCTCAACACACCTCCACCCCCCCCTCCCAACCCCGCTCGCCCCCCCTCACCACACCACCCCCCCCTCAACACACCTCCGCCCCCCCCTCCCAACCCCGCTCGCCCCCCTCACCACACCACCCCCCCCCCTCAACACACACCACCCCCCCCTCTCCGACGCGCAACGCCCCCCCTCCTCCTACACCTCACCACCCCCCTGGCGGCACTCAGAAACCCCCCCCCCCTCCGACTCGGCCCTCCACACCCCAACCCCCCCCTCCCAACCCCGCTCGCCCCCCCTCACCACACCACCCCCCCCTCAACACACCTCCACCCCCCCCCTCCTCCCAACCCCGCTCGCTCTCCCTCACCACACCCCAAGCCCCCTCTCCACAGCAGCGCCCCCCCCCTCCCGACCCCGCTCGGCCCCCTCACCACAACACACCCCACCCCCCCTCTCCACAGCAGCGCCACCCCCCCTCCCGACCCCGCTCCCCTCAACACACCCCCCCCCCCCTCAACATACCTCCACACACCCCCTCCCAACCCCGCTCGCCCTCCCTCACCACACCCCCCCCCTCGCCACAGCAGCGCCCCCCCCCTCCCGACCCCGCTCGGCCCCCCTCACCACACCACCCCCCCCCTCAACACACCCCAACCCCCCCCCTCCCAACCCCCCCCCCTCCCAACCCCGCTCGCCCCCCCTCACCACACCCCCCCCCTCGCCACAGCAGCGCCCCCCCCTCCCGACCCCGCTCGCCCCCCCCTCACCACACCACCCCCCCCCCCCTCAACACACCTCCGCCCCCCCCCCCTCCCAACCCCGCTCGCCCCCCTCACCACACCACCCCCCCCCCCCTCAACACACACCACCCCCCCTCTCCGAGGCGCAACGCCCCCCCTCCTCCTACACCTCACCACCCCCCCTGGCGGCACTCAGAAACCCCCCCCCCCCTCCGACTCGGCCCTCCACACCCCAACCCCCCCCCTCCCCAACCCCGCTCGCCCCCCCTCACCACACCACCCCCCCCCTCAACACACCTCCACCCCCCCCTCCCAACCCCGCTCGCCCCCCCCTCACCACACCACCCCCCCCCTCAACACACCTCCGCCCCCCCCCTCCCAACCCCGCTCGCCGCCCTCACCACACCACCCCCCCCCTCAACACACACCACCCCCCCCCTCTCCGACGCGCAACTGTAGCTCAGTGATGAGTAGCACCTCCTTTAATGTCAATCCGGGAAGACATGAGGATGGTATGAAGACCACGAGCAAGCGGAAGCACAAGTGCGTGAGTGAGAAGCACACAAGCATGCACACACATACACACACACGCGCACACACAGTAAAAACAAAGAGAGTAAGACAATGGAATCACTTCTATTGCAAGAAAGTTCTCATACAAGCTCAAACTACAAGAAGCCAACCCCCAAAAATGAGCTCTCTAGCTCTATTTATAGTTTTTAACTAACTTTGGTCCTGTTCAGACCTAGTGTCCGGCCTAGTTAAAAATTAGGTTCCGGGGCTTATTTGAGGGCCCAAACGAGATCTAAAAATTATGAAAATTGGCAGGCAACTACATCTAAGGCTCCCCAAGCTCGAGGACTCCTCGGCTTGTACAAAATGGAGCTACAAAAAGGTGAAATGATATTTACAAGGGTTTGTAGTGATGAGAATCACTTTAGAATGATGTTGGGGTTTTGAAAAAAATGAAGGGTAGCCTCAGTGCTAGATCTGCATGTGTGTCCATACTTGCTTCTTCCCGCATCCTGTCAACACTCTCCCCCCCTTAGGGTCTGTCGCCTCTGACAGACCTCTTTTCCGCCGTTTGATCAATGTATTTTTGCAGGAGGTCGGTTGCCAATTCTTGTTCTTTGATTCTTAAACCTCTAATTAGATCTCGTTGCAAGGCCTCCCAATCCACTGTACCAGGCATGTCAGGTTGTGGCATTGTGTAAAGCTCGGAATGCATCGTTTGCTCGCATGCAAAGAGATGGAGTAGATGCGTAGGCCGTGGCGCGAATACCTCTGAATGTGCTTCCCAAAACCCCGTGGTGAACATATCGTCAAATGTTTGCTTGTAGCAGGCAGGGAGATATCTTATGCGTGCATGCCATGCGTAAGCCACTCGTATGCTCGGGGTTGTGGTCATATCATATAGCAGGTCGTAATTACCATTAATAAACCCGGGAATAGGAGGTTGAATACGGCATACATTGCGAAAAGTTTTGAGTACGACCTGCATCATATCGAAGATCTTGAGCATCATCTGGGCAGCGACATCTGGCATAGGGTGGAGGCGTGGTATCCAATGTCTGATGGTTGCAATCATGTATGACACTGTAGGAGTACCGGTTGGGGGGGCGATAGCGGGGTAATTGAGCCATTCTTTACAGTTTGCGTTATTCTGAACCTTGATGGCAAAAGCTTTCCATGATCTGCGTCTTTGCACTGGCCCAAAACACGGATTGTACTTCAAATGCATGGGGGCATGATCCCATGTTCGAAGCATTTCTGGGTAAGTTTCGAGTAACTTTTGCCTCCACGTTGGTTGGAATATGGCCCCTTTTCGTGCCGCTTCTGGTATGTCTTCTGGTTCGAACTGTGTGGCAAATGTTGGGCACTTGTTGGTGACCCGTTTGATTTCTGCATTGTAGTCGGCCAACAATACAAAATAGGGCTTGTATTGCAGTTCTGAACTAGTGATAAGGCGTCTAGGGGCGATGTGCCTGAAGTATTCTGAGTGAAGGATGGTGTCCTCAATGGCCTTCATTGCCAGCATCTGAGTGGATATCCGCTCCTGATGAGTTTGCCCCATTTCCTCTACTTGTTTCATCCATGTTGATGGGGGTTCCTCATAGGTATCTTGACCTTCTTCTGTTACGCGTCCTCCTGGGAATGGTTGAGGCTCGTAGGCGTCGTCGAATGCTTCCTCCACTGGGATGGTAACTGCTTCTTCTTCTAACGGTTGCTCTGTTGGGGAAGGGGGTCGTTCGAACTGCATCAACTTCAGTTTTAGTTCTGCGATCTGCTGCCGTAACTCCAGCACGTCGTTGGTCGTTGAATGTTCATGTTCGGTTGAAGTAGCAGCGTCTGTCATTTCTTTAGGTTCCTGTCGGTGTGGTGTAGACTCTTGGGGTCTCTGTAAGTCCTTTAGCTGGTCGGCAAGCTGATCATGTGCTTCTAAAAGATTGGCATACGTTTCCAAGATTTGTTGTATGGTTTCTGAGGGGACAGCTTGAAATTTGACCGGGTCTATGGGTGCTCCCGGGGTGTTCTCCATGGCAGCCTCGAGGTTCTCTTGGTTTTGTTGTTGAAGCCGTCTATTCTCTTCTTGCGCTGCTGCCAGATGTCGTCGTAGCAAAGCCATGTTTCGTTGAAGCCGTGCATTGCGGCCCATTTGATCTCGCAGTTGTTCCTCCATGGCTTTGCTCTCTTCCATATGTCTCGCTTTGAGTTGCGCATTTGCCTGTTCGAGGGCGGAGATCTTGCTTTGTGACTCCGTATGAATGAACTCCAAAGCATTGAAACGCTCTTGGAGTGTTGCTGAGAGGGTGCAAAGCCCTTTGTTATTTTCTTCCAATAATGTATATTCTTGCTTAAGCTGAGTGGCAACTTCAAGCATCGTGTCGAGTGCAAGACTAAATGAGGTGGAAGATGCAGGGGGTTGGGAAGTGGGAATGGGAAAAGTGGATGTTGTGCCTACCGTGTGTGGAAGTGGTGATGTGAGTGTAATAACCTGTGATGGTGTTGTGAGAACAGTGGTGGTGGGTGATCTAGCGGATGGTGAGATGTCCATGGGATCGGACATGAGTGAGTGTGATTCGTGAAATGTGAACACCGGGACGGTGGGTGGTGTGATAGTGGTGGCCGTGAATGTGGGGGAGTGAATTTGGGGAAGGGACTTTTTCTTATGTTCCTCAACCTGTTGAAGAATGTTTACAAGGTAGGTCCAGAAGGAGGGTTGGGTGGTTAGTGTGGTGCTCGAGGCAGTTACAAGGGACGGGGTAGGTAGAGTTTGGGGGGGAGGAAATGGAGGGGTGGAGGGTAAAGAGATGGAAAGAGTCTGACTAGTGACAGATGGTTGTCCAAAGGCATGGGGGAAGAAAGGGTGACCTAATTGAGGTTCAAAAACCTGAGTGACAGAGATGGATGAGGGTGAAGGGAGGAGAGTGGAAACGGGGGTGTGTACAATGGTCTCACTATAGGAGGAGAATGTTTGTGTAGAAAGACACGTGGAGAGAGGCTCTGAGGGTGGGATAGGAGATGATGGGGGAGATGGGGCATGTGTAATTTCCTCCGGTTCATCATTCTGCCTAGGGCTAATCATGTGCACATCTTCTGATGTGGACGTAGCTAACGCGGTAGATACTTCCATCTGAATCATCTTTCCTTGTCGCGGCCGTGTATCAATTCTTCTTTGATCATAAGCAGGGTTCTCTTGATAGACCATGGTTCTCATTGCTTCACTGATGCCACAGGTGTCCGCCAACAGATTTAGTGATTCTACAAACTGGGGGTCGATATGCTCTGACTGTAACATCTGGTTTACTAGGGCCCTATTTGCTTCTTCTGACATTTTATGGCGTCTTTGTACCTGCTTGATTGTTTGGTATAGTCGTTTGAGCTGTGCCGTATATGCAGGGGCTTCGTCTTCACTCTCTTCAGGGTTATCTCTTGGTGCCTTCTCCTGAGCTTGTGTGCTTAGTCTTTGAGGAGGTTGTGCCACTCCTATCTCCTGTACACTACTTGTCTCGCCTCGTGCATGTTCTCTTTGGGTTGATGCCCCCGGATCGACGTTGTCAGGGCAACCTTCACTGTCTGATAGATGAGCCGTCTGCAGAAATGTTTCAAAATCAAAGTTTGGGTCCTCGATGAAGGTGGCCATCGCTGCAAATTCCGCATCGGTAGGTAGCGGAGGGGCAGAAGGAGTGGGTTGTACCACCTCTCTTGGTTGAGACTCCTGGAGATGGATTATGATTGGTGCCACCGGGGCTTCCTCTCTAGTGGAGACTTCGGCGGTGGTTGCTGGAGGGATCAGGACTTGTGAAAGGGATCCACGCATTCTTTTTGCAGGCTGACTCCCTGACTTTCGCCCTTTGAATAGCTCCAGGTGTGCATATTTTAGGGCTCGAGCAACTGGCACATCATATGCCAGACATCTGTAGATGATTCTAGTCAACGCACAGCAACCATGTAGAGTGGGCTTCCTCACCCCCCGCTTGCCTGCCTCATACGCCTGATCTAAGATCCATACCGGCATCTTAATGGGCAAGCTTCCGGTCTCTGCTAAATACAATCCGTACCATATCTTCTTGTGGGGCTGAGTGAAGCGGTCCTGAGCTGGAAATGCGAAGTGCTGGAGGCACATCCGCAGGGGTATGGCGATGTTGGGGGTGAGGGCGCACATGTCTTTGAGCTACTTGACTCTATTGCTTTTCATTGATTCTGGTATGAAGGGGTCGCGATCTGAAGGCACATGAGTGCCATACATTTGAAGGCCTTCCCTGATTAATGTTACATTTAATTCAAACTTCCTCATCTCCTCCAGATTAGATAAGGAGGGCACCCAGAATGTGCCTCAATGATCTTTATCCCCGGTAGGTTTCAACGTAGCAATCAAGTAGTAACACCTGAGGAAGTCAGGTTTTGGTAGAGCTGCACTGAAGTAAGTTTGAAGTCCTGCCTTTTGCCAGATCTCTTGAAGTGGAGCTGCATTTTGCAAGGTCTCAAATTCTCTTGAAAAGAATTGGAAGGTCCACCAAACCCCTCCACACTCCATCTTGGACTCCCAGATGTGATCTGCGTCTCCCAAATCCCCTGGCATTTCATTGAACCAATGGGAGTGCCCTTTTACTCTTTCGGTTAGCCCACTGGGTGGATCTGGAATAGGAATCCCTCGCACATTCAAGAATTCTTCAGGCCTAGCCGTTGGTGGAGCTTCTACTGGCATGGCATCCCAATTGATAGGAGCACCAGATCCTGCCTGAGAGCTTGTGCCTGCCGCTGTTGCCATGAGAGTAGTTTGCTTATCTCCTGGAAGACGAAAGGCACATTAGTGTTGCATAGGAAACAGGATGTAATGGTGTTCCCTTCACAATACTAACACGACAATCCCGGAGGTCAGTGATTAGTGGTGAGGTGTTTATGATATGTGTGAGTGGTGATTAAAGGTCAGTGTCATCCTAGATGCATACTTTGGTTATGCAATGGGCTCAGAATGCTTCTATGTTAGTGTGGACGGATTTACAGAATAGGGTCAGGGGGTTTAGTACACCGTTTAATTCTCCACACTTTGATACAGGAGTCGTAGCTCTTAGAGCTAAGGACAGGTGAAGATTTCGGTCTGAGAGTGTGATGTATGTGGGACCTTGTGGGTACCCATTTCCAGACATTCCTGGGGTTGATGGGAGTGGGGGCAGTGAGAGGTGTAGGTATCTTATCACTTTCTGCGTTGTTGGCCAAGAGTGCTTGTGAAAGCTGCTTCATCCTCGTGCCTGTAGGTGAAGTAATTTGGGCTTGTAAGCTAGCCTTGGGCACCCATATCTGTCTAGCATTAGGGGTGGCCTTCATTGACCGCTTAGGAACCCAAATAGAAATGGTACGCCTAGGGGTTATCCTAGGAGGCTTCTTCACTTTGTTCCTTGATGGTGAGGCTCGTTTCTTGTTTCTTTGAGAATCTGCTATTGGATCTGTGGGTTTTCCATCCTTGCGCATCCAGATCTGCTTCACACCATGAGATGCTCCATATTGCGCGGGTTGGCGCTCCTGCCTCTTGATTAGCGGCCTCCTTCGTGTAGCGTGATGTTCGGTCCGTTCGTTTAGCATCTTCTTGGACTCATTTAGGAACTCCTTCTTGGCTCCTGAACCTTCAGTAAGATTGCCATTCCTCTGCACCATAGAAGTTTGGACAAGCACAACATGGTTATCTTCGTGTGGATTCCTGGAGGGACCAGGAGTTGGTGCCTGTTCTATTGGTTTGAGCGCTTGCTTTTCTAATTCAACCGTGAGACGACTTTGGCCTACCCAAGCCTCAAGAAGTCCACTTCTTAGGTTGAGGTTGACTGCGTGATCATAGATCCAGTCTTGGCCTAAGACAAGAGGTTCGGTCAGATCCTCGTCTTCACACACTAGCACTTTTACTGGCATGAGGACCTCTTGTATGTAGAGGGGAAGATCCACCTCTCCCATACAAGGGGTTTCAACACCTCCTAGTCCTATCAGATATGCTTCTATGGGTTTTACCTCCAACTGCAGCTGCTGGCAATAAGAAAGCCGAACTGCACTTGTGGCTGCTCCTGAATCAATTAAAGCCCTCACGCTTGTTGTGCTGTCCTTTTGTCCTATTTCTAGGGTCACAAAAGGTCGTCGGTCTACTATCTTATGGGTGCGTCCACCTGAAGCCTCACACATGGCCATGTGGTAGCCTGGAGACTCTTGAGTGTCAGTCATAGGCTGGTCCCTTCCTCGTCTCCTCAACTTCATTCTTCTGATACGCTCTAAGGCCTCTGCCTGTGCTTCTTCCCGAATTCGTTTTTCCTCCTCTTTACGTTGCTTAGCAATATTGAGTCGGCTTAGCATCTCCTCCGTGAGGGGTTCCTGATACAGTTTGACTCTGCATCCGCTAATATAGTTTGGGAGGACATCCCCCTCTAAAGTGGCTAGTTGTACTGCTCCACTTGTGGAGATCCTATTAATGATCATAGGTCCATAGCCTCTCTTTTCTAGCTTTCTTGCGTGTTGTTTCAATGTGTAGACTAACACTAGATCTCCTGCCTTCAAGCCCTTATCCTTCACATGGGCATCAAAGTATGCCTTTTGCCGTTTCTTTGCAGCATAGATGCCTGCTGCTGCTCGTAGCCTCGTCTCACCTAAACGCTCTAGATCCAAGATCCTAGAGGACAACTCGTGTCCATTCCACTCATGCTCTTGTGCTACTCTTAAAGCTGGAATTAGGAAATCTAAGGGTAGCACCGCATTTTGTCCGAAGACCATCTGAAATGGGGTGGCATTGAGTACCGTTTTGTAAGCAACTCGGTATGCCCAAACAGCATGATGAAGTTGTTTGTCCCAATCAGAGCGTTTATTATTTACAAGTTTCGTCAATACATTACACAGGATCTTATTCGTGCTCTCGGCTTGTCCGTTAGCCTGTGGGTGATAGGGTGCAGATTTCTTATGTATCACCATGAATTCTTGAAGGAGATTTTCAATGACCTCATTCAAGAAGTGCGTACCTCTATCACTAACCAACTCTATTGGTAACCCATATCTAGTGAACACATTTTCGAATAAGAATTTAGCCGTCGTTTGAGCATCATTCTTTGTCGTGGCTTTTACTTCCACCCACTTTGTAAGGTAATCTGTGGCTACAATAATGTATTCTGCATGGGAGTTCCTAGCTGGGGGGTTGATGGGACCTACAAAGTCTATACCCCACTTTGAAAAAGCACGTCCTCCCATCATTGGCCTCAAGGGCATTTCATCTTTTCTTGTCGGATATTGGGCACGTTGGCATGTGTCGCAACTCTTCACATAAGTATGTGCATCCATATGAAGAGTGGGCCACCACAGTCCTGAAAATAGAATGGTCTTAATTACTCTGTCAGGCCCAAAGTGTCCACCTGCAACACCGCTGTGTGCCGTTTCTAAGACTTTCAGGTAGTCTGATTCATGTACGCACAGTCTTAGGTAACCATCCTTGCCTCTTCGATATAGGTTGTCCCCTACTAAGGCATAGTCTTGAGCCTCTTGCTCCATGCTCCGTTTTCTTGCAAGGCTCGCCTGATTGGGCAATGTTCCCGATCTCATGAACTCAACCAATGGAGCACTCCAATCTGGGGTTAATGACACATGATAAAGAGTGGCATGATCCACTGGGGGTCTCTCCTGGCATACTGAACAATTGTGAACCCACTCTTGTATTTCCTTGTCCATGCTAGGCCAATACACTCCTAAGCGTTTTAGGTTCTGCAAAGTTCGCTGTTTGGAGTAGTGATTCCCTAGCAGTCCTTCATGGGCTTGTTGCAACCAACTAGCATGTTCATCCTCCTCGACACAACAAGCTAACACTCCATCTGTATCTTGCTTGTACATACTTCCAGCCAAGATTTGATACTTTAACGATTTTACAATTTCCTCTTTGCTGGTTTTCACATTCTTATTTGCAGGCCCGAAGGTTAGGATTGGTACCAGCTTATTTGCCCATTTAGGAACAACTTCTAAATTGAACAGATAAGCATCGGGCAATTCGTCAGACACTCCTTGCGGTGGCTCTCCTGAAGTGATGCGAGAAAGATGGTCTGCCCTAAGATGGGTTCTACCTTTCCTGACAACAACTTCAAAGTCGTATTCCATTAGTAAGAGAAACCATCTTACTAAGCGACCTGTATTACAAGGTTTATTGACCAAATATAGTAACGCTTGATGATCAGTGAAAAACTTGAACTTATTGGCCAATAGGTAGTGTCTAAACTTCTTCACAGCATATATCATGCCTAAGCCTTCTCTCTCCGTTGTGGTGTAATTTCGTTCAGCTGCATTTAATTGCCTACTAGCATATGCTATCGGCAAATCTAGGTTCCCTTCACCTGTGGGTTGTGCTAGCACACATCCTATTGCATGATTGGAGGCATCTACATGGACATGAAAGGGTTTGCTCCAATCCGGAGTAGTCAATATTGGTGTTGTGCACAAACGTCTCTTCAGCTCATTGAAGGAAGTCTCGCAATCCTCATTCCATTCAAAATTCGTTAACAGCCCATAAAGAGGTTTAGCTATGATGGCATACATGTGGATAAATCTACGGTAATATCCACAATGGCCCATAAAGGCTTGTACCTCTTTCACATTTCTTGGTCTGGCCAACTCTGCTATTGCTCTTACCTTGTCTTCGTCTGTTGATATTCCATTCTTCGAAACAATGTGACCTAAGATCTTACCTTGGCGTACCATAAACACACACTTTTCTGGATTCAGACACACTCGATAATCTCTACACTTGTTGAAGATTTGCCTGAGTTCAGGGATGTGGTAACTTCTCTCTTGGGAATGAGCGCACAAATCATCCACATATACTTCTAAGCTCTTTCGCAAGAACTCTTTGAAGACATGACACATGAGTCTTTGGAATGTTGCAGGTGCATTGGTGAGCCCAAATGGCATCACACGGAATGCAAAGATTCCCCATTCTGTGGCAAAGGCCGTTTTGTGTTGATCTTCGGGGGCAATGGCTACTTGGTTGTAACCTGAAAATCCATCAAGGAAGCTGTAAACTTCCTTGCCTGCAACACGCTCCAAAAGATGTTCGGTGATGGGCAGTGGATAACTATCTCTAATCGTAGCGGCATTAACTTTTTTAAGGTTAATGCACACTCGCAATTTCCCATTCTTCTTGGGCACCACTACAATAGGGGACACCCATTCAGTGTGCTCAATCTCATAGATGAATCCGGCTTCAATCAGCCTGTCAATTTCCTCTTTTATTTTGGCCGCATAATTGTCATTATATGTGTAGGGTTTTTGTTTGGTGGGCTTAGCATCAGCGGTCATCGGAATCGTATGAGAGCAGATCTCTGGATCTACTCCTTTCAAGTCTCTATAATGCCATGCGAACACATCCCTATATTCCCTTAATAGAGCTACAAGCTCTGCTTCTTCTTCTGCACTTAGGTCATCACCTATGTACGTACATCTCTCTTCGTTCCCTTCAATGGTCACTACAATTTTTTTGGTCTTTTCTTTATTGTCATATGCTTCTCCTATAATGGCCTCTCTCTTAGGCATTCGTACCAAAATTTTCCGGTCTTCCACTTCATATTTCTTGAAATTTTCTGGTACTTCAAACAATGATTCTTCCTCTTCTTGTCTTACTGCTTTTCTTTTCTTTTTCTTTAGACCTCCTTCACTTCCTTTCTTTGAACTTATCGTTTTAATACTTGCAAGAGGTTCTTCTTCTTTTTGGGTTAACACTCCTATGTCTTCTAAGTAGTGTTCCTCTGAGTCAAAGTAAGTATCCATCACAATGGATTCTAGATCATCATCACTCTCTTCTCCTTCTATGAACTCACTAGGATCACACTCTTCCAACAAGGGCTGACACATGAACACTGAAATATCATAACCCTCCTCATCACAATGGGGTGTCCATTGTTCCTCATTGACTGCAATGTCCATGGTAGCTAAGATTTCTGCCCAACCATGAGGCTCAAATTCCTCATCTGGAAATATCATCGGTGTATAGGCTGGGTCTTTTATTGGTCTATCTCTTGGGGAAGTTCCTTCTTCTCTCGCTTTTCGGCGCTTTTCCTCTTCCTCCGCGACCTTGCACATCCACAAGTGAGTATCTTCATGCAGCCAGGATGGTTCAGGTGAACTTCCAGAATGCACGGAGATAGAGTCTTCGTTCGCTTTGTGGATAGGATTCCACTGTAGGGGTGGTACATCTCTGAAGGTGTGATCCTTCATATTGACCTTGGTGGTGACCCCTAAGTGCTGTAAGTACAAGGAGTTGGTTCCCCAATCTTGTACTATTTGTAATTGTCGTAGGAAGGGTCTTCCTAGGATCATCTCGTAAACATTATTCTTCTCAAAGTCACATATGGCAAACGTATGTTCAAACTCTACACCACAAGTGGTTAGAGTTATCCCTTCAAGCAATCCGAGAGGTCTTTCAAAATGACCATCTGCCATTTGAAGTTTCATTCTTGTTGGCCTTAAGGTGGGTTTGCCCCATCGTTTCCACAAGGAGGTAGTTGCAATAGCAACTCCCGCACCCGAGTCCACAATTGCTTTGGTTGTGTAACCTTGATAGGTGATCGGAAGATAAGTGTTACCTTCTTCACCTTTGCTCATGTCTCCTATCTTGTCGAGAGGTACCTCGGGTATTTTTTGTTTAGAGCCTATTTTTGTTGCATTGGATTCAAGTTCTAGGACCTGATCCTTCACATGATTCCAGAGCTCCGGTTTTGCCTTGAGCAGCTCCTCTACAGTGAGGTGACATTGAACCTTAGTGTTTTTCACAACATCAGTGTTCCTGGGAATCACTGAGTCTTCATTTCTTACCAATATCGTGGGCGCTCTGATCTGGAGAGATTCAGATTCCCATGGGCCTGTGAAATGAGGCAACTCTTGTAAAGAATTAGATTCAAAATCTAATCTCTCATCCTCTTGTTGCTCTACTTGATCCCCATAGATAGAGGGAATGTCTTGGGGAAATTGATCACGAAGATCATCAATCTCAGGAATAGGAGGGGAATCACCCTTCTCTTTGGCCCATTTCTCTTCTTGTATTTCCCGCAAGAACTCTGGAGAGTACTGTTGTATTGAAGGAGGTATTCCAGCATCCGTAGAATTAGGAACATAAGCTACCATTTGTGGTGAGCTTCCTCTTTCAACAACTGGTTGAGCCTGTGGAGGTAAAGAAACTTGTGATTTGTTTACCAACTGCTCTAATCTTTCTAGTAAGCCTTGGAAATGCAAATCCGGCTTGACAGCGTTCGTCTGATTGAACTTTTGGCTAGTCTCAAGTATAGCTTGAGCTTGTTCTACCATTTTCATGCACATCTTCATCCGTTCAATCTCTAAGTCGGCTCTAGGGTAACTCCTGTCTAGGTTTGCAGCTGTTGGCCCTTCTTGAAGTCGAGCCTGGTAGGCTTTAAACATCATGTCCAAGCCTTCAGGAGTGGGGTCAGCTAATACTGATCCTACTCGGGGTGGTGGGTGGGTTACGAGGGGTGTGTTAGAGGGTGGAGAAATGGAGGGTGATGGGGATGGTAGTGGTGGAAGTGTGTGGGAGTGTGGTTGAGATGTGATTTCTGTGATTTTTGCCTTGGTTTCTCTCACGCTTTCTTCAAGTTCGTTTATCTTTTTTGCCCATTGTCTCTTCATTCTCTCACGACTATCCTTCCAGGCGCTAGTCCTCTTTTTGGGTATGCTCTCTGTTTCACTCACCTCGGGGCTCTTTTCGGGACCAACACCTTGGTGTTGTTGAAGTGCCTGGGCTCTTGTGATCACCTGCACAGGTGCAGTGGAAGTCACGCTTCCTATGGAGTCTACAACTAACCCCACAACATTGATAGGAGTGATCTTAGGCATGTTATTGGGGTTTTTTGGGCAATCTCGTAGGAGATGCTTTTTCTCGCAGTCTTGACCAAAGCCCTGAATGGTTACTGGCTGAGGTAGTATAGGGATAGGTAGTGGACAATCACGTACAAGGTGATCTCCCTGACATCTGAAACATCGCCCTCTAGGAAATGGGGGTCGTACCTGCCTAGGTTGAGGTCTAGAGTTGGGGTTTGTGTACATGACATTAGAATACTCCGGTTCCCCACTATTTTCACTTGGGTCCTCATAGTAGTATGACTCGTTATGCTCGGGTGACTGCATGTAGTAAGCCTGTGGGCTATCAATATGTGTGGAGTCAAAACTATGGTCACTGGGGTCACTGTCTGATAGCAATGGGGTGACTGGAACTATGGCTCTGTTCGGATTTTCTTCAGTAGATGCATACTTCACTGGGATCACATTGGTTGGAGTAGGGGGTTGCTGCACTAGGACTGGTTGAGGTCTCTGCTGCCCTTGATAAGGTGGCTGATAAGTTTGTTGCGGTCTGTTGTATTGTGGTGATGGATACTGATTCTGGTATCTACCCTGTTGTGGATATGGCTGAGGATAATTTTGCCTAACAGTTTGTTTGTTATATGGGCAGTCTTGTGCCGTGTGATTGGTGTACCTGCGCTCTATGGTGCAGTACTGGCCACTAAGGTTCGCCTGTGGTTGGGCCATAATGGGGCATACACTTGCCATATGTTCACCGCCACAATTGTAACACCGCTTAACTGGGGCAAATCTTGGAATTTGCTTGCTAGAGACGCCTAGTTTTTGGGCTACCTTCTCTGCAAGTTCCTCGATGGATGCGGATTGACCAGATGTCTGTGTGCTAGCGCTATCAGAATCCTTATAGATTTTTGATAGTCCTAGCTCCTCACCTAGATTGTCCTCAATGTCTATGCATATGCGCACGCACTCCTCTATCGTTCTAGGGTCCTTTAGGTACACATATGACCTGAGCTTAGTGCTCAACAACCCGTCTAGGAACAAGGCCACCTGTTTGGCTGGTGTGGGTAACTCCGGCATAGGGCATCTCTCCAGGTACTGTCTAAATCTTCTTCCAGCTAGTCTGACCGTCTCTTGAGGTGTTTGTTTGAAGCTATGAATTAGTGAGGAGGTGTTATGCCTGATTCCACTCTTAGAAAAATCAACAATAAATGCCTCTAAGAGTTGGTCTATGTTTCTGAAATGCCTCTCATTCAGTGGTTGGAACCACGTAAGGGCAGTGTTCCTAAGGGTTAGACCGAAAGCATTATATTGCGTGAATAGGTCCTCCACTTGTTCAGCTTTCAACACTTGTCGAAATTCTGCCACATGGTCATAAGGGTCTCCCGTGCCATCGAAATAATTCTTCATGGACTTCACAAGTTGGGTTGGTCGTAGGGTCCTAGTGTGTTCTCTCGGCCTTGGCAAAGGAAAATCATCAATGTCCCGGTGATTCCATGGGGTTCTATGTCTCTCAGGTTCTACTCTATTCCTTTCTGTTCCCGTTCTTTCTCTTCCCAGGGAGTTGGCAAAACTTACCTCAGGTTTGTCTCTACCTCTATCTCTTTGAGCGCCATGAGCTTGGGAGGTCCCAGCTCCTTGATGACCAAAGGACACATTAGACCTTGGTTGGGGAAAAACAAATTCACCCTTCCAAGTGTAGGCATGTCTGCCCTGCTCAGTGACCACGAAGATTCTCTCTGATGTAGTGTCTAGGTAGGTTACTTGGTCTGGACTATCAGGGTCTTTAAACTCGTAGATTGTGAGGGTGTTCACCTCCTGAGGTTGAGAAGTTCTATATCTCCAAAAAGCCTCATCGGTTTCCCGATTTAAAAGCAGATCTATGCTTTTATTATCTTGTGGAATCCACTCAGGAGTCATGATTCTGGTCAAGACAGACTTACCACGGGGAGTTCTTGGCTCTCTCTCTAAGTTCCCTTGCTCTATATCTCCCATGTTGGTCTCCGCAATCACATTTCCAAACTCATCAGTTCTATCGGGAAGAGTGGTGACTACATATATAGTCCCCTCTTTATCTAGGTATGCTCCATTCTCAAACTTGACTACCGGGTGGTCTATTCCATGGGGTTGGTCGGGGTTCTTAATCTGGACCACTGATCTTCTCAGTCCGTCTTCGTAGATGCGAGCACCTAGACGATTCGTCCTGATATATTCCAATTGAGTCTTGTAAGGCCCCTCTGGCTTTTCTAGATAAGCCAACCCTGAACTCCCTACGGGTCTCTCCATGTGATAGGACATTTCAGAATCACTGGTTTCTGATCTGGGAGTGTATGGGTAATCACTCAACTGTTGGGCCCAAGACCTGGCAGTGTGATTGACACTAGCTTCAGGAGATCTGAGGCTTCGTCTGTCTCGGCCTAAATGTCTGCCTGATCTAAGGTTCATATGCCTGATTTATTTACCCCCTGGAACCCAAGCACGCTCTCGTTGCAGGTTGATTTTGCATCAATCACTTTGTTCTTTTTAGTTGAATATTATGTTTATGGTCTTGTCTGAAATTGCGTCGTCAGGGGTACTTAAGTGAATTTCCGCACTTGATGAGTGATCGATTCCCGTTTACCTTTTTGTCCCTTAGTGTTTTCGCACTTAAGACCTATTTATTTTCTTGCACTTGGTTGATTAATTCTCTTGGACTTGATTCGTGCCTAACGTTGCCCTAGTTAATTACCACACCTAAGTCGTACTTAGCCTAGGTTAGGAATTGACAAAGGAGGGTTATGAGATCTTCCAACCTCAATCAGCTGGTTGACCAGACAGCTATGCAAGCCCAGGAAGTCTTCTCCCAAGCCCGGTACTCACCCTTGCTAGCTTGCCTCGATTGCCTTGAGTGCCCACAAAGTTCCTGCACAAACTCACCAGTTAGTATAGATTTATTGCCACAAGTATTTGAAAGACACGCTTCAATAATTTTAACCCCTTTGGAGTAGCTCACTGTACCCCCTGTCTCTGAGAATCACTTAGTCCCCCCTATTTCTGGTTTCTAGGCCTTTTGCCCACTCCCAAGGTGCTAAGTTATACCAATATGTCAAAATTCAAGCTCAACTACCCCTTCAATCACTCAAAAAATTTAACTCTCAATTTTCATGCGTTAATGGCCGGGTATCGCGATAGGTCGGGTCGGGGTGTCGCGATAGTTGGGAGTGTCGCGATAGCTCACGGGGTGTCGCGATACCTCGAAGTGTCGCGATAGCTGGGAGTGTCGCGATAGCTCACGGGGTGTCGCGATACCTTGGGGTGTCGCGATAGCTCACGGGGTGTCGCGATACCTTGGAGTGTCGCGATAGCTGGGGGTGTCACGATACCTGGGGGTGTCGCGATAGCTCACGGGGTGTCGCGATACCTTGGGGTGTCGCGATAGCTCACGGGGTGTCGCGATACCTTGGGGTGTCGCGATAGCTCACGGGGTGTCGCGATACCTTGGAGTGTCGCGATAGCTCACGGGGTGTCGCGATACCTTGGGGTGTCGCGATAGCTCACGGGGTGTCGCGATAGCTCAGGATATGGTGAATTTTCCTGTTCTATCTAGGGTTCCTAGGAGCTCTAGGCCTGCGCAATGCCGTGGTGCACTCAGACTCGTGAGAAGGCGAAATTTTCGGAGTGTCGCGATAGCTCGAGCTCAACGCCTCGGGAACTGTGCAGACAATTTCTGTACCTGCTGAGCTTGCTGGAGATGATGATGGAGCTGCCACCTGCAAGAAACATGCAAAAAACACACAAATACAAGCACGCACAATCGCTCTCTCTCAAACTCGCACACAACAAATGAGGGAAAGAAAAGGAAGAGGGGATATGTAGTGGGGAAGGAGGTGGAGGTGGAGATGGAGAAGGAGGTGAAGATGAAAATGGAGATGGAGAAAAATCAGAAATTTACCTACTACTTACCATTCCAACGCGTCCTCCCTACGTCTTACCATCACACGCTCGTCCTCAAAGCTCGATCCCCGGCAACGGTGCCAAAATTTGGTGTAGCTCAGTGATGAGTAGCACCTCCTTTAATGTCAATCCGGGAAGACATGAGGATGGTATGAAGACCACAAGCAAGCGGAAGCACAAGTGCGTGAGTGAGAAGCACACAAGCATGCACACACATACACACACACGCGCACACACAGTAAGAACAAAGAGAGTAAGACAATGGAATCACTTCTATTGCAAGAAAGTTCTCATACAAGCTCAAACTACAAGAAGCCAACCCCCAAAAATGAGCTCTCTAGCTCTATTTATAGTTTTTAACTAACTTTGGCCCTGTTCAGACCTAGTGTCCGGCCTAGTTAAAAATTAGGTTCCGGGGCTTATTTGAGGGCCCAAACGAGATCTAAAAATTATGAAAATTGGCAGGCAACTACATCTAAGGCTCCCCAAGCTCGAGGACTCCTCGGCTTGTACAAAATGGAGCTACAAAAAGGTGAAATGATATTTACAAGGGTTTGTAGTGATGAGAATCACTTTAGAATGATGTTGGGGTTTTGAAAAAAATGAAGGGTAGCCTCAGTGCTAGATCTGCATGTGTGTCCATACTTGCTTCTTCCCGCATCCTGTCAACAGCAACGCCCCCCCTCCTCCTACACCTCACCACCCCCCTGGTGGCACTCAGAAACCCCCCCCCCCCCTCCGACTCGGCCCTCCACACCCCAACCCCCCCCCTCCCAACCCCGCTCGCCCCCCCTCACCACACCACCCCCCCCCCTCAACACACCTCCACCCCCCCCTCCTCCCAACCCCGCTCGCTCTCCCTCACCACACCCCAAGCCCCCTCTCCACAGCAGCGCCCCCCCCCTCCCGACCCCGCTCGGCCCCCTCACCACAACACACCCCACCCCCCCCCTCTCCACAGCAGCGCCACCCCCCCCTCCCGACCCCGCTCCCCTCAACACACCCCCCCCCCCCTCAACATACCTCCACACACCCCTTTTCAAACCCGCTCGCCCCCTCTCAACACACCCCACCCCCCCCTCCTGACCCCGCCCGACACCCGACCACCCCCCCTAATCCTACAACTCACCACCCCCTGGCGGCACCCAGCACCCCCCTCTCCGATACCCAAACCCCCCCCCTTTCCGACTCCTCTACACCCAACCACCCCCCCTACGACCTCGCCGGCACCCAACCCCCCCCCTCTTCAACCCCGCTCCACATCCAAACCCCCCTCCCAACTCTCTGCCTCCAACCCCACCGCAACCCCTCCTTCCTCCCCCCCGTGCGCCCCCCTCTTCCTCCCAACACCATCCACCCCTCAAGCCCTCTGCCCCCCTCCCACCACCTCAACCCATCGATTCCTCTCCCCCTGAGGAGGCGTTCTTTTGTTCCATTTCTTTTCCCCATTTCCATCCATGGCGGACCCCGCTCCGGGTGCTAGTTCCGCTCCTCCCTCCACAATTCCCTCTGACCATCCCAATCCACCTCCTCCTTCATCGGCAGAACAATCTGTTCAAGCGACTCCAACAGCTCCTATGGCCCTGGATCTTCCCATTTATTCCATAGACTCTGATTCCAGCTACCTTTACTCCCCACCTCCCCTCCCGCACCCTCCTTCTCCTTCCCCATCTATGTCTCATTCATCCCACCCATCTTCACCAACCGGGGATTATATGCGCCTGTTTCTCCCACCTGACATAAACCTGCAAATCCGAATGTATCTATCCATACCTACCATTGCCCTTCGTCAAATGTTTTCCATTGAGGATCTTCAGCAGGCGGGCTTGTGGGGCTTGGCTAATGTTTTCTTCAATAACCCCGCCAATTTTACCCAGGTTTATGAAGCTATCCGCCTCTTCCCTCATTTTAGAACCGGCACTCTCTTCATCCCAGACATTGCCGCCAGTATTGGGTCCCCCCTAATAAATTTTCATGCTCCCCCTTTCCTATACTCTGGACTGTCCGCCTCAGCCACTATTGCCTTTTGTAACACACATTTTCAAAGTAATGCTAGGTTTTCGCTCCGCATGACCACCCTTCTCAATGCGTTCATCTTTTTCTTCTTACTACGCAGCCAAACCTCTTCCCTTCCCTGGTCTGATATTCGTATCGTTGATCCGCTTTTCTGCTTTCTCCATAGCCGTCCTTACCCTTACGCAACCCTCATTTATAGTTCCTTGACTTTGCGCTCCCGTCGACTCCGCCAGGCTATCTCTAGAGGCTCTCATGCATTTTCCATCTATTCTGCACCCTTCTTAGCTTGGCTATATCAGATTCCCGCACATTCTGCACACAATGCTGCTTATCTCCCTTCCCAACCTAGACCTTCCATTGCTCCATCTCCCTCCCCCCCTCTAATCTCTATTGACTCAGCTTCCGCCTCGACACCCACATCCGCGCCACCTGATGTAACTTCCTGCCCTCCCCAATCTTCTTCACCCATCCCTCCTGCATCTACCACCTCTCCATTCATAACTAATCCCCCTGATGTGCCCTCCTTCCCTCCCCAATCTTCTTCACCTATCCCTCCTACATCCACCACCTCTCCATTCATGATGTATCCCCCTGATGTAACCTCCTTCCCTGCCCAATCTTCTTCACCTCTCCCTCCTGCATCTACCATCTCTCCATTCATGACTCCCCCACCTCACGTCCCCTCCTTCACTACCCAATCTTCTTCCCCTTTCCCTCCTGAATCTACAAATTCTCCATCCATGCCTACCCCTCCTATTATCCCTAGACCTCCCCTCTCTTCCGATTTCACCCCACTTATTCAAACACAGCTCAACCCTCAAAACCCCACCTGTATGCCACCAATTCACCCGGATTTCACCTCCCCCTCTATCCGTAACCTCCCTGTCAGTCGACCGCTCCCTTCCCCCAATCCTTCACTTCCCACTCCATCTTCCACTCCAACCCTTCATCCTCCTCCGCAGAATATTCCCCCTTCCCCTTCCCCTCCCGCTCCAACGGTCACTCCCACCCCGCATTTTGACCTACCATCAACCCCTTCATTTTTGCAATTACTCCAGGATGCGAGTGTAGTCGCTATCGGCAATGCTCAGGCCTCTCAGATTTCCTTGGATTCGGTTTCCGCAGCAGCTTCGGTTCATCAACAGTATATCTCAACAATAGAAAACATCAATCGCATGGCAACCTCTCAATGGCACTCCCTCAACGAAACAGCGCGATTGCTCAAAGAAGAGCGAGATCATTATCGCGATATGGCCGACTCTGCGATGAAAGCCTTAGAAGATCTTCAGAATCGCTCCAACTTAGGGCTTTGTGCTAATGCTGCATGCCGACGTATCCGCAGTGAAAGGGATCACCTTAGACAATGCCTTAGTTCGCTACAGCTTACGATCGAACAAGCTTCTGCTCCTTTGCCCCCTTCTCCATCAACCTCGGCTGACAATCTCAATCAACCTCCACAATAAATTGCCCTCCTCAGTCTAAATAAATTGCTCATCCACAGTCATAATAATTGCTCTTAGATTCCAGTATCGCTTTGCCAATAATTACCTCATACTTTTGATTTCTTATCATTCTTGTAGGGTGCATTATATTTTTCTTCTTAACTCAATAAGATACACACCCTTTACCTTTTTTCTTGCCTCCGTTATTTTCATCTCTGTGTCTTTGCAATTTCTCAGTTGGTATCGCTGTTGTCTCTCCGGGACGGAGAGATCTTTAGGTGGTGGGCATCTGTAGAGCCCTAACCGGTTGAAACTAAAGGTACAAAGTATTTTTCCTCTTAAGGTTCAAAGGTTGAATCTAAAATCTTAAGGTGCAAAAGTAAAAGAATTAAAAGGAAAGGTGAAGGTGGAAGGCCGTGTACGCAAAGGTGGAAATAGGCCGCCCAATCAAAATTTTATTTTAAAAGTCACTCTTGTTCTAAAGTCACTACAAGACAAAGTAGCGAATCGTTGAGGACCAGTTCAAAAAGACAATCTTGGGACATTGAAAGGACACCAAGATTGTATTGCAGTTAGAGTGCGCGAACCGGCGGACTCTCAAACAAAAAGAAGGACAAAGGCTATTCTTGGACAATTGAGAGTTGGGAGCAAGAGAGAGCTTCAGAGGAGCAAGAGAGGAAGCAAGAAGAGCCTCCAGTGTGCGACGACATTCAAGAGTGCAAGAGGTGCCAAGAGGAAAGTGTGCAGAGAAGAGAGAAGGCGGGCTGGATTCCAAGAGTTCCAAGGGTTATTGCGTGCGTGCGCAGTGATACCAATTCCTTAGCTTGGCGGAAGCTTAGTGCAAGGTGTGCACAAGGGAAGCGGGAAGCAAGTGAAGGATTGGTGTACGAGAGGCCGCCGCTAGAAGACTTGAGATAATTGGTCTTCAGTAATTGATACTCTCTGAAGTGGTATTTAGTCATTGATTAGACTGTGCGCAGTCATTGTAATTGTTGAAGGATAATTAATATTCAAGGTTTCCAAGAGTATTCCTTTGCAGAAGTTCTCACTATTATTCCATTTTCATCATCTCTTTTTTCTCCTACAAACCCTCAAACTCCTTCTTGTCCCCGAATCCCCAACAGGATGGTAGGGCCATTTTCGCGGCCTTGCGGGGCGAGGCGGTAGGCGTCGGCGAAGGCTTGGAAGGTGATGACGGATCTATGTGGGAGGGAAAGGAAGACCCACTGTCGTTCGGTGGCGGGGCTTTGGGCAATGGCTTGGATGATCTGTGCGGAGAAGGGATGGGCTTCCACTGAGTGCCAAGGCAACTCAGCGAAGTTGGCCAACCCTCTGCATCGCAGGTATTCGCCTACGTCTGTAGGGATACCGTCGCGGAAAGAAGCGTAGTTGGCTAGCGCTTCCATGGCGTTCACAATGCACACTTACAGAAAACACAGAATACTGAGATAACATACACAATCACGAAAACACAATAGCGGTTTTTGGCGCAACTCAGGGGGTTAAATATGGAGAACACGGTGTGGGGGTGAGTATCATTGTGTGGTGCGGGAATGATACGGTTTGCATGCTAGCGTGCGTACTGAGTGACCGGTAGGGAGAGGCGGCTGGTATCATAAAGATTTGTACAAAAGACGGCTAAAAACAAAACATAAAAATCTATACAAAACGTGGCTCGTCGCCGAATAATTAAGGCGTACTGGTAGTGGGATAATACGGCCGCAACTTCGATCCATTAATTACTTTTGGAAGTGGAATTTCGGTCAACGTAGTCAACCGAAAAGTTGCCGGACCTACTTATGCTGAGATCTTGAAAGGGCCGAACCATCGTAGTTTGAATTTTCCTACTGCTCTGTCCGATTTTGCGTTATAGACGAGTACAAGCTGTCCTACCGAAAAGATTGGCGTCTTCAAATATCGATCGTGTGTCTTAGCTTGCCTTAGTTGAACTTCGCGCATAGTTAAAAAACTGAGCCATCGGTGCTCATCAAGTTCTCTGAGTGCGTCCATTCGTGCTGTCAGTGAAGATTCCGGTAGCATCTTCTGAGTGATTGCTACCCGCAAACTTGGGATGACTACTTCCATGGGAGCGATTGCTTCTAAGCCATAAGCTAGCTTAAAAGGTGTCAAGCATGTTGTTACTTTATATGTAGTTCGGTATGCCCATAATACTGCAGGTAGTAGTTGATCCCATCTTTCCGATGCTTCCATGATCAATTTCCGGAGGATGTTTAACAGTGATTTGTTTGTACTTTCAGCCAATCCATTGGCACGTGGATAATAAGGAGAGCTAAATTTATGTGTGAATTGGAAGGACTGTGTGAGTGCCTTCATTAAATTGTTTACAAAATGAGTGCCTTGATCTGAGAGAATTTCCAGTGGTAAACCAAATCGTGGGAAGACATCCGTGAGTAGACATTTTGCTACCGTAACTGCTGTAGCAGACCGTAAAGCCCAAGCTTCTGCCCATCTAGTTGCGTAATCTGTGCAAGTCAGTATGTATCGATTGTTACTAGATACTGCTGGAGGTGTAATTGGCCCGATAAAATCTAAACCCCATTTCTGAAAAGGTTCTAATGGTAAGATGGGTTGCAGGGGAAAAAGATGCCGTTGTAAAGGCTGACCAGCTCTTTGGCAAGCATCGCATTGTTTAACAAACTGTGAGATATCTCTGTACATAGTTGGCCACCAGAGTCCTCCTTGCAGAATTTTCCGGTGAGTTAAGTCTGCTGCAAAATGGCCACCGGGAGGAATTGAGTGAGCCAAAGTGATAACTGAGTTAACTTCATGTGGTGGAATACAGCGAAGTAGGATTCCGGTATGATCTGTATAATATAGTTCTCCAGCAAATAACCGAAATCGGCGGCTAAAAACTGCGATTTTTCTTCGAACCGCCTTGGCAGTCTCAGCTGGAAAGCGTCCTTCGGTGAGAAAAGTTAGAATCTGATCATAGTATGTAGGTGGTGTTTGTAAGTTGGGCGTCTCATCAGGTAGTGGTTCAGCATTATAAATCGCAGGAGTCGTGTCATCTATTCCTACCGGAGCTTCACCGGAATCTAGGCGTGATAAGAAATCTGCTAAGACATGTGCATTTCCGGGTCGGTGAATGACATCATAGTCGAATTCTTGTAAAAGTAGCACCCATCGTGCTAATCGTCCTCCTAAGTGCTGTTGTCTTACTAGATAAACAAGGGCAGCATGATCCACATGAAAGGTAAATTTCCGGCCTAGTAGATAATGTCTGAACTTTTTGATTGAGTAGATCAATCCTAGACATTCTCTTTCAGTGGTGGAATAGTTCTTTTCTGCCGGTGCCAGTCTTCTACTGGCGTAATAAACAGGGCGAAACCACTTATCTGTTTGCTGCATCAGAATACTGCCGATTGCAATATCTGAAGCGTCAACAAAAACGTGGAACGGATTGTCCCAGTCCGGTGGTTGTAAAATTGGAGCGTGCGTCAGGAGATACTTGAGTCGATCAAATGTAGTTTCACATTCTTCAGTCCATTCAAACTGTCGGGGAGTTTTTGTGATTAGCTTGTTCAATGGCACTGCTAGGTGAGCAAGCCACCGCAAGTGTCTGCCATGCCACCGTATTTGTCCCATAAAGCGCATTACTTCTTTCGGAGTCGTGGGTATTGGGGCTTCTAAAATCGCCGAAATCTTATCTGGGTCCACTCGGATACCTTGAGCAGATACAATATGCCCAAGTAGTTTGCCACATGAAACCGCAAACACGGATTTGTTGGGATTAAGGCAGAGTCTATATTCTCTACACTTCTGAAAACAGCATCGTAAATGAAACAAATGGGCTATCATCTTCCCAAAGATTGAGAAGTCGTCGAGATATACTTGCATGAATGAAGTGAGATAAGGAGAAAATATCTCCTGCATACATCTTTGAAATGTGCTTGGTGCATTTCTCAATCCGAACCACATTACTGTGCAGGCAAAGACACCCCAATTGGTAATGAAGGCAGTTTTTGGTATATCCTCTTCAGCCATTCTAACCTGGTTGTACCCGCTGTATCCATCTAAAAATGAATACATTTCATGACCTACGACTCTATCAAGCATGGTATCCAAAAAGGGGATCAGGAAAGGATCTGGTACTATTGCTGCATTTAATTTCCGGTAATCCACACAGATTCGTAACTGCTTGTTTTTCTTTGGCACGATCACGATGGGTGAGATCCATTCAGCGTGTTCTACTGGTACAATGAATCCGACTTTTAATAGTCTATCAAGTTCGGCTTTTACCTGCGATGCATAATGGGGGTTCATTCTGTAGCTGGGTTGTCTTTTTGGTTTCACTTCCGATTTCAACATGACCCTGTGTTGATAGATGCGCGGATCTAATCCTTTCATGTCTGTGTAATCCCATGCAAAGACGTCTGCGAATTCGCGAAGAAGTTTAATCAAATCCTCCTTAAATGTTTTCGGTAAGTTCTGCCTCATCTTCACAGGTCGTGGGTGGTCTCTATCTCCTAGATTATACGTGATCAGCTGGTCTTCTGGGACATAAAATTGTTGAGGTTTCTTTGTATCATCTGTTGGCTTGAACAGTGGTTGTAATTCGTCGTCATGGGTTGAGGAAGTATCTTCCTGGACCGACTTTCCGGTGATAGCTACTACTGTACATACTGACGTGTTCCAGTTATCTATGACGGATTGTAGGTCAACAGTTCCTAGAGACATTAAATCGGCATTACTCTTCAGAAATTGCTCTTCTTCATCATCTGACAGTCCATCTAACATATGAACTGGTTCAGCAAAGTACGGTCTGGCGTGAGGTTCGCAAGATTGCATAGCATCTAGTTTCACCACATATTTACGATGGGCATCCTTGAATGTAAGCTCTTGTGCAGACCAGTCCTGTATTACCTTCGCATGCTTCAGCCAAGGTCGGCCGAAAAGAAGATTATAATCCAAAGTGGATTCGGGTAGATCTAGTATGACAAAAGTCATCTTGAAAGTCGTACCTTGTAGAGTGATGGGTACATTCCGCACAAGTCCTACTGGATGGACTCTCGATTGATCCGCCATTCGAACAAAGAATTGAACTGGTTCAATTTTGGTCCAGCCTAGCTTTTTGCATAACGCTGCGGTCGCAATGTTTACGCCTGAGCCTCCATCAATCAATACCTGCGTGATCTTCTGATTCTTATACCATACTGTGATCAAGGGCACTGCGTGATCAATCGCAGCATCAGGTTCCGGTTGAACTGCGGCTGTCGTCGGAATGCAAGAAGGTACTGGGCTGAATTGTTGCTGAAACTGTTGTCGGATCCCGGGCACTAAGGCCAGAAGTTGGCCTAGAGGCAGAGTGATGGATGCCTTGGACAAAATTTCCCAGGCCTGTTGAGCTTGACTGTCTTGTTCTTTTGGACTTGAAGTTTCTACTGACGCAGAAGTGTCTGCTGTTGTCTCTACTGATGATGATGGCCCTACTGATGCATCCTTTTGTGTTGTTTCGTCCTTTGATGAAGAAGCCTGAGTCACCGGAATAGGTTCTGGGAACACTGGTGGTTCTGTTGTGGTCCAGTGACTAGCTTTGTTATACATCCTTCGTTGTTCTTGTATCCCTGGTTCAAAGATTTCTGCTGCCGGCTGAAGTTGTTTACCGGAACGGGTCTGGACTGTAGCAGTCTGTGTCTCGATCGGTGTAATTTTTACCATGTTGGCCATTGGATTTTGGCGTTCCTTCTTTCTTTGATCATACTCCATTGCGTCTTTGCAAAACCTTCTAATGTGGCCGAATTCGCCATAGAAATGACAGCGCGGAGGTGGTGGATTGGGATTTTCCGGTGGTGGTCCATTCTGCCATCGGTTGGCATTATAATTGTTGTTTCTCTGTCCTCGGTAGTCCCGATATCCTTGTTGTTGATTGTTTCTCAGTTGCGGAGGCACATAGTGATTTACTGGCTGGCCATGTTCTTGGATGACTGCATTGACGGTTGCTGTCCCCTGTATTCTTGCGTTGTAGACACAGTTTCCGGTGGTGTGTCCGGCAGTGTTGCAGATAGCGCAAAACGCTTGATTCAGTGCACAGTTGGTACTCGTATGCCCTGAATTTTTGCATGTGGTGCAATATACTTGCCTGGTTATATCTTCAGCCATATTTTTGTTTGTTTTTAACCATTCCAAGTCTTCTGAAAATCCACCAACCTTGGATTCTAGCTGTAGAGCCATTGCAATGACGGCATCCAAGGTCATAGCTCCGACACATCTTATGATCATGATCTGCTTCAGTTGTGGGGTTAATCCATTGATAAACCATTGAGAGATGACATCATCAGGTAGATTAGCGTGAGCCTGTGGTATCTGCCGTAAATGTGTTCTAAAGAGGGTAGCGTACTCCTGGACGGTCTGATTTACCTTGTGTCTGTTGTTCTGTAGATACTCAAAGATTTCAGTAGGATTCTTCTTTAGTCTGAATCGCTGTAAAAAGGCGTCTCATACTGCATCGTAAGTACCGAAATGATTGATATCATATTCCGTGAGCCATCTCGCCGCTTCATTGATCAGTGTAGATTGAAAAACAATGGCTTTATACGCTGATCTGGTGGATGGTTAAGAACTGCATAACTTATCTCGAAAGTTCGTACGTGGGCGTCTGGGTCGTCTCCTGGGAATCCACCGAATTTCGTGTAGGTTACTCCTGTTGGAGGCGGCCTTGGCGGTCCTAGCTGTTGTTGTTGATGTTGTTGTTGTTGGTGTTGCCCGCTCATTGTGAAGGGTTCAGGGTTTCCTTCTGTATCTCGGGATTGATCGGGTGAACTATCGGGACTTGTATCGCCGGATGGTGCGTTTTCCGGTGTGCTGTTTCGACTTAGGATGCTTCGGATCTCTGTTTCGAACAGCTTTCCTTCCTTCTGGATGTCTAATATTCGAAATCTTTCTTCCAAACATGAAGGTTGAGCTGATGATTCCGCAAAAAAGGCTAAACCTTTGCCAGCGATCGGTGATTCTATCACCGGAATCTCGCCGGAATGAACCGAACTTGGGCCAGAATGCCCTGTTTTACTACTTTTGCCGAATTTTCCTAACGTATTTCTGACCGTGGATAACTCTAAATCTTTATCTGATATTATTAAACTAGGTTCCAACGGCGTTTTGATAGAGTCTGGACTTGCTATATCTTCGATAGGCTGGGTCGAAGTAGCATCAGAATGTATCGAAGGCGTTGACCGTTCTACCGGAATATGACCGGAATCAGTTGTAACATTTCTACTTTTCTTGACCACTTGGTCAGATCTAGTTATGCCTGCTTCTCCCGAGGCTATCTTTTGTGATTTTCGCGCTTCAATCTGACGATTCTTAGGATATGTTTCGCCCGATCGAGTGACCGGCATGTATCATTGCCCAGTGATACTATCTGAGCAGTTTGCAACAATCTGGATCTGTTGCTACTGTCAGTGAAGCAAAATGTTGCTGGATGTTTGCTTCTTACAAACCGTTAGCACTCTAATGCCACTGTCTCACAAGTGACTCGTAATCAAATGCTAATTTACCGCAGAGACTGGTAATCAGTTGCCACTTTCCCACAGGCAACAGACCAGAGAACTGGCAATCGGATGCCACTCTCCCACAGACAACGGGCCAGAGAACTGGCAATCGGATGCCACTTTCCCACAGGCAACGGGCCAGAGAACTGGCAATCGGATGCCACTTTCCCACAGACGGCGCCAAATGTTAAAGGGTGAGATCGTTTATTGTAACTTCCATCGTTTACTATTAACTTAACTGTTAACTGCCTGTCGCAGATGTTAATTACTAGTTCAAAACAACAATCCTTCGGAGACTCCAGAGTCTGGTTCCACACCTGCGTACCAGATATTTCCGAGTCTCTCTTTCTCTGTACTCAATCTTACCGCAAAATAAACTGACTCTAGCCATGTGGGTCCTTGGCAGTGGTAGGGGTCTGTTAAACAGAGGCCCTGTACTATTTTCCCAACTCCTCACTCAACCGTAGTTATGGTTTTCACGTCTTAGCTCAGTTTTGCTCCTGAACAACTTCAACTAGACCAATGTGCTGGACTCAGGGCTCCCAGACTGTTCCTGCCATAGTAGTTGAGCAGTAGTCCGAGATGACAGTCCAATACTTTTAGTAACTTAACAAGATCATAACACGCAATTCTTCTTGTCAGTTCACAGACTTACCGTGTATCTACCTTCAACCCGTAATATCTACTGTCCGCAAGACGTGTCGCAACATTATTACCATTCTACGCGTACTTAGACATTACCGGCATTACCTTTGAACACAGACTATAATACCGACTCAGTCACTTACAGAGAATCATAGCAACTCATGTCCATTCTTCACGCTTACCTATTCCACCGAAGAAATAGCAGATAGACAACACACTAACACCTTACGCATAATCAAAGATATCTTAACTCGTTATCAAACAGAATCTCAAAATCGCAGTACCGACTCGTAACACCGCAGTGTATCACGCATACGCAGTCAAACGATTACACAGATAAGGCGCGCAGAACAGGACAGAACCAAGATACTCTACTCGTTAACACCTACCTACACACAGTAGAAGAGTTAATCCCAAATCAGGGCTCTCACAATACACTCGCAACTCCCAAAAACGGGGCTCCTTCTCTCGTCCCTCTGCTATTCTTTTCATTGCTTTAAATAGAATTTTGTTACAAGGCTTGCGCGAATCTTTCTTTACCGCGTACTTCCAGAAGGGTTCTTTCTACATTAAAAACCTTTGTCTAAGTACAATTGTCCTTATTCGGCGGCCGTCTAACATGCTCATAGTTCAGACTACTCCCATGAAGGTAGTCCACATGCTAATTATACAGAGTCACCTGAACATAGTGAGATTTACTCGTATCAATATGAGGCACCACCTATGGAGCAAAATTGGGAGCCAGAATACTCCAATGTCATGTACACAAATCCTAACCCTAGGCCCCAATTGAGAGAAATGAGACCACAAGCCCCTAGAGGATCTTGTTTCAGATGTCAAGGTGACCATTTCATTTGTGAGTGTCCTCACCTACCATCTCTAAGTCAAGGTCAGGCTATCACAATACAAGCTTTTTGTCCTGAATGTGGCAAAGACCATCTTCCCAGAGATTGTCCAAGAAACCCCTCCAGTGCACCCAAGATTACACCCATTAATGTGGTAGGCTTAGTGGCGGATTCAAGTTCAAGTAGCAGTAATGTGGCACCTGTACAGGCAGTTACAAGGGCACAAGCATTAAAACAAGATAAACCAGCAGAACAATCGGAGTCAAGTGAATCAGGAGAGCCTAATAAGAGGAAAACAAGAACATGGAAGGATACCAGAGAAAAGGCCAATCGTAAGTGGAATAAAAAGTTATCGGAACCAGAAGAAAGCTTGAAAGACGCAAAAACAAAAATAGAAGACATCACATCTCAAAACCCCTCGCATGCCGACACTCCATCCACTGGTACATTGATTTAGGTTGTAGTAACCATATGTCATGCCAAGGAAGTTTGGTCATTAATCTATAGGTACCAAGTGGAAAAGGATGTGTTGAAACAGGTGATGATACTCAACACATGATTGAACACATTGGAGATATAAGGCTTGGAGATACAAGCAGAGCAAAGGTACTATCTAACGTTCTTCATGTTCCTACAATTTCAAAGAACTTGATTTCAGTAGGACAAATGGTAGAGAAGGGTTATCATGTCATATTCAATGAGAATGGGTGCTTCATAAAGAATCCAAAAGAAGGCTTCAAGGTCATTGCTCGAGGTAGAAGAGAAGGAAGGATGTTCACTTTGGATGTACAACATCCACATGGAAAGGTCATGTACATTCAATGTGGGAACAAGAAGATTTCAGAGCTGGACTTATGGCACAAAAGAATAGGACACATCAACATTCCAAAGCTGAAGGACATGAGCAAACATGAAGTTGTAAGAGGTCTTCCAAAATTTAATAGCATGGGACTACATGAGTTATGTGAAGCTTGTCAACTAGGAAAGCAAACAAGGTAGCCATTCAAGAGGAGTAATTATGTGGCTCCAAATGCCTTGGACTTGATACATATGGATGTATGGGGACCAACCCAAGAGGCATCAATGGCTGGTAATAGATTTTTTATCAAAACCTTAAGGTCCGATGGTGGAGGAGAATACTTCTCCAAAGAATTTTCAGATTTTCTACAAGAGAATGGAATCAAAAGGCAGTTCACTTGTAGGTACACACCACAACAAAATGGAGTAGCTGAGAGGAAAAATAGGCAAATTGCTGAAATTGCAAGATGCATGCTCAACGAGATGAAGGTACCATTGTACTATTGGGCTGAAGCTACCACAACCACCATTTACTTGATGAATAGGTGCACAACATCGAGAATACATCACTTGAATCCAGAAGAGGTATATTCGGGTAAGAAACCTGATCTTACACACCTCAAAGTTTTTAGATGTGTTTGCTTTGTTCACATTCCACAAGAAGTTAGAACAAAGATGGAACCAAGATCAGAAAAATGCATTTTCATTGGCTACTCGACGGAGCAAAAAGGATACAAGTGTTACAACCCTAGAACAAAGGAATTAAGAGTCTTGCAAGATGTGGTCTTTGATGAACTAAGACCATGGTATGAAGATAATTGAAGAAGATTGTGATGATTATGCAGGAACAAATCAAAAAGAAGTTCAACAATCAAGCACAAAGCTTTCAGGTCCAGAGGCATCTACATCAAATAAAGAATGTTCAACATGGAGGGGGAGTCATTCTTTGTCTCCAAATTCAGCTCATAGCAGAGCCGAAGAAGCAACTGCTACTCCAAACAGTGAGGTAGATGCAAGTGAAGAAGAATATGAAGAGATAATCACTGCGATGGTAAAGCTAAATAGGTTAAAGAAGCAACTTTCTAAAGGCAATGAAAGAAGATCTTCAAGGACAAGGTATCCAACTCAAAGGTTGAGTTATGATAGTTTTATGGCGACACATTTTGCATACATGATGCAGGTTATCAAAGACAAAGAGCCTGAGACATATGAAGAAGCTTGCACACAAAAGGAATGGAAGCAAGCTATGAAAGAGGAGATCAAAGCTCTCAAAGATAATCACACATGGGCGCTAGTGCCAAAGAAAGAAGGTATGAAGATTGTTCCAAACAAATGGGTGTTTAAAGTAAAGAGGAATGCTGATGGTTCACTAGCTAGATATAAAGCTAGATTAGTTGCCAAAGGATTTAAACAAACACAAGGCATAGATTATGATGAAGTTTTCAGCCCCGTTGCAAAGATGGGAACTATCCGAACCTTAATAGCAATTGGTGCTTCAAGGAGATGGCCATTATATCAACTCGACATAAAAAATGCTTTTCTTAATGGAGCACTACAAGAAGAGGTATACATGAGTCAACCAATTGGATTTGAAGATGAAAAACATCCAGATTTTGTTTGCAAGTTGAAGAAGGCACTTTATGGCTTGAAGCAAGCACCAAGAGCATGGAATCAGAGATTGGTAGAGTATCTAACTAAGTGTGGATACAACCCAAGTAGTGCAGATCCTTCGTTGTACATGAAGAAGGAAGAAAATAGAGAGGTATATATTTGCATATACGTCGATGACCTCATCATAACAGGAAATGATGTTACAGGGATTAAAGATATCAAAAGGAAGCTTGGTAAGGAGTTTAAAATTTCAGATCTTGGAGAGCTGAAATATTTTTTAGGAATTGAAGTTGTTTATGGAAAGAGTGGCATCTACTTGATGCAAAGGAAGTACTTGTTGGATGTTCTTTTCAGATTTGGAATGAGTGAATGCAAACCACTCACTCAACCCATGGACACAAATAAAGATTTGTTCAAATGATGGAGAACCATTGGAAGATGTAACGACATACAGAAGCATTGTAGGATCATTGATCTATGCAAACATTACAAGACCTGATTTGTCTTATGTTGTTGGTGTACTTTCTCAGTTTATGCAAGCCCCGACAAGTGAACACTTAAATTCAGCCAAGAGAGTGTTGAGATACATAAAGCATATAGTTAATCATGCTTTGTTTTACAAGTTTGATGAAGAATTGAAGGTCAAAGGCTTTAGTGATGCTGATTGGGCAGGCTCAAAGGAAGATAGAAGATCAACCTCAGGTTATGTGTTCATGATAGGAAGCAAACCTATCACGTGGAGCTCAAAGAAATAACCTACTGTTGCACTTTCATCTATGGAGGCTGAATATAGAGGATTAGCTTTTGCCACATGTGAAGCAATGTGGATTAAAAAGCTTTTGGATGATCTTGGAGTGCAAGTTGGAACCATCCCTATATACGATGATAACATGTCAAGTATTTACTTGGCAAGCAATCCTATGTTTCATGCAAGGAGCAAGCACATAGAGGTCCACTACCACTATGTAAGGGAGAAGGTGCTGAGCAAAGATGTGGAGGTAAAGTCCATCAGAACCAAAGAGCAGGTTGCAGATATGTTTACAAAGTTCTTGGATGCTTCTAAACTCAAAGGTTTCAAGGATGCGATAAATTTGAAGGACATGGATGAAGATAACTCCCAAATGAGCTTGAGGGGGAGTGTTGAAGATAAATGTACAAGCTCATTTTCATATGAGCCATGCTTGGATAAATTTACCAACTATAAAGATAAAGAAAAAAGTGGAGGAAAAAAGGAAAAAATAATAAAAGAAAAAGTCTAGTCAAAATTCATGATGAGTAAGAGATACACTATCTTGCCTTGTAGTTAGTAGCATGTAGTGGAGAAAGTGGTGAGTTAAGAAGGAGGCACAAACTTCTTCACATGCTCATTGGTTATAAAAGTGAAGTGGGAGCACATTCAAAACAAGGAGAGAAAGAGGCAAGAGCTCCCAATAGTCGAATCTAGCCATTTTGTCATTTTGGTTTTCCCTTAGACTCCTTCCAGCCGCACGTCAATTTGTACACAGCTCTGTTGCAGAGCTCATATCTCAGTGCATATGTAACTTTTGTGAGTTTAAAAATTCATTGGAAAGCTTATCTTGTGTACGTTGTGCATCAAATAGCTCTTTGAAATCTTATGTACTTTGTGAGATATCAATGAAAGAGTGAAGTCCAGTTTTTCAGTATACCTGTGTAGATAGGTAGTCTATTTTGGTCGGTTCAGTTTCCCAACCAAAACATATCCAAATTGCATGATTTTTGTCTTGTTGGAAATTCCTTGGCATCTACGTTTACTGTCTCAAATAGCACATTCAGATCATTCATAGTCTGTGAGATATCTGTCAGAGAGTAAAGTCTAGTTTTATAGTGTACTTATGTGTGCAGGTGGTCTATCTTGATGAGTTGAGTTTCCTGATCAAAAACTCATCCAAATTACTTGATTTTTAGCTTTTTGGAAATCTATTTGTGTCTACGTTTTCTGTACCAAGTATCTTTCTCAAAGGATATATATTCAGAGAGCTATCAGTCTGAGAGTGAAGCTCCGTTCTTCAACATACCTGTGTGGACAGATAGTTCATCTTTGACAGTTGTATTTCCTAATCAAAACTTGTCCAAATTAAGTCATTTATAGCTTTTTAGAAAGCTCTCTTTGTCTACTTTGATTGACTAAAGCACCAAGTCCATTTGAGTTTTGTGCTGAGAGCAGCAAGCTATCTAAGGTGTGGATGTTTGTCCAAGTGCTAGACATACAAGGGTTCACTACACACTTCTGTTGCGCATAGGAGAACTCATTCTCCACATGATAGACCTCTGCTCCACGGTTTGATCAATGTATTGCTGCAGTAGGTCGGTTGCCAATTCCTGTTCTTTGATGCGTAGTCCCCTGACCAAATCTCTCTGCAGGGCGTCCCAATTAACTACGCCAGGCATATCAAGTTGTGGCGTGGTGTAGAGTTCTGAATGCATTGTTTGTTCGCAAGCGAATTACTGGAGCAGATGAGTTGGGCGGGGCGCGAATACTTTTGAGTGTGCTTCCCAGAACCCTGTGGTGAACATGTCATCAAAAGTTTGTTTGTAACATGTAGGGAGATATCTTATTCGTACATGCCACACGGATACTCGGGGTCGTGCTCATATCATAAAGTAGATCATAGTTACCATTGATGAAGCCCGGAATTGGAGGCTCGATATTACGTACATTTTGGAAAGTCTTTAACACCACTTGCATCATGTCCAAAATTTTGAGCATCCTTTGCGCGACGACATCTGGCATAGGGGGTAGGCGTGGCATCCAATGCCGGATGGTAGCTATCATGTATTGAACTGTTGGTGTGCCTGTTGGGGGTGCAATGGCAGGGTAATTGAGCCATTCTTTGCAATTGGCGTTGTTCTTAACTTTTATGGCAAATGCCTTCCATGATCTTCTCCGTTGCACTGGCCTGTAGCAATTGTTATACTTCAAGTGCATGGGCGCGTGATCCCATGCTCGTAGCATCTTCGGATAGGTTTCTAGTAACTTTTGCCTCCAGGTGGGTTGGTATATGTTCCCTTTGTGGGCGTCCTCTAGATGTCCTCAGGTTCAAATTGGGTAGCGAAAGTAGGGTACTTGTTGGTTTTACGTTTGATCTCGGCGTTGTAGTCTGCCAACAGTACAAAGTATGGTTTATATTGTAATTCTGAGCTGGTTATCAGTCGCCTGGTAGCCAAGTGCTTAAAATATTTCGACTGAAGTATGGTCTCCTCGATAGTCTTCATAGCTACCATCTGGGTTGAGATACACTCTTCGTGAGTCACCCCCATCTCTTCTACCTGTTTCATCCATGCCGGAGGGGGTTCCTCATATGTGTCTTGTCCTTCGTCAATGATTGTGCCTCCTGGAAAAGGTTGAGGCTCATACGTATTATCAAATGTTTCCTCCACTAGGATAGCTATGGCCTCCTCCTCTCTTGGTTGCTCAGGTGGAGAGGGGGGTCGTTCATATTGTAGCAACTTAATCTTTAATTCTTCAATCTGTTGTCATAGCTCCAATACCTCATTGGCCGTTGAAGGTTCAGGTTCTAGTGAAGTAGCAGCATCGACCATCGCTGTAGGTTTTGGTGGGTGTGGTGTAGGCACTTGGGATCTTTGTAATTCATTTACTTGGTCGGCCAGCTGATCATGTGCTTCTAAGAGGTTGGCATAGGTTTCCAATATTTGTTGTATGCTTTCTGAAGGGATGGCTCGGAAGTTAAGAGGGTCAATGGGTGCCCCTGGAGTATTTTCTATGGCAGCTTCTAGGTTGTCTTGATTTTGTTGCTATAATCTCCTGTTTTCTTCTTGTGTAGCCACTAGGTGGCATCGAAGTAGAGCCATATTTCGTTGTAATCTAGCATTACGGGCTAGCTGATCTCTGAGTTGTTCTTCCATTGCCCTAGTCGTCTCTGTATGTTTGGCTTCGAGCTCCACATCGAATTGTTGGAGGGTGGTCACTTCCTGTTGTAGTGTTGTATTACTTAGCTCCAAGGCATTGACACGTGCCTGGAGTTGAGACGAGAGATTGCACAGCGCTGTGTTATTCTCTTCCAGTAATCTATACTCTTGCTTAAGTTGTGTGGCCGCTTCGAACATGGTGTTTAGTGCATGACTAAATGATGTGGATGCAGGGTAGAGGTGGGAAATGCAAAGGGTCGGGAAATGGGGGAGGGAGAAGTGGATGAAGTGCCTATGAGTGAAGTGAAATGTGATGATGTTGGAACAGACGTGGTGGTGGGTGCTCCTGTGGGTGGTGAAATGTCCATGGGATCGGATGTGATAGTGTGTGAAGTGTGAATAGTGAACACAGGGACTGTGGGTGGTGTGTTAGTGGTTGTCGTGAATGTGGGGGAGGTGGGGTGGGAATGGGCCTTTCTCCTGTAAGTCTCAATTTTCTCCACCAGGTTTGCCAAGAACGGAGGTAGGGTGACTTGTGTAGGCTCTGCGGAGGTCAAGAGGGGTTCAATGGTTCGGGGTTGGGAAAGAGGAATAGTATTGGTGAATGGAAATGGGTGAGTTAAGGTTTGGGTAGTGGCAAGTGGCTGTTCGAGGGTAGAGAAATATGAAGGGTTACCTATATGGGGTTCAGAAAGTTGGCTGGAACTGGTGGGTGGAGGTAAAGAGGCGGATGGAGAAATGGTGGTGTGTGTTATAGTTTCACAATGGCTAATACTGGTTGTTCAGAATGGCTAGTGGTGAGGGGTTCTGAGGGCTAGAGGGGAGGTGATGGTGGAGATGGTACCTGGATATGTACATCTGGTTCATCAATGTTGGATGGGCTGGCCATGTGAAAATCTTCTTGAGTGGTGGTAGGAAGTGCGGTAGAGACTTCCATTTGAATCATTTTGCCCCTTCTCGGTCGCGTATCAATCCTTCTTTGGTCATATTTGTGAAGAGAGATGGTGGATGCAATCCAAAGATGAGTAGGTGCCGCTACAACCAGATTCACACCAGCCAACTGAGACTTCAGAGTTGATTAGTAGACCCTTTGAGCTTCCTAAATCCACCAAAATATCAGCCAAGTACTTTGGAACATGTATCCCAAAAGTTTAAGTCAAGACAGGCTAGTTGCGAAATGACTAGCTCCCAAACTTGCTATTTTTGGACATACACCTGCTGGAAAAAATGAACAGTGCTCTCAACCTGGAAGGAACTAGAAAACTTCCTTTTGGGCATAGCAAATAGACTTAGCAAGCTTCCTATTCCAAGTTAAAACACTTCAAATGATGGACTGAGCACTGAGAACAAGTTTCATCAAGTTCTGGAACATTCCCACAATTCTCGGGGCTCTGCAGAGATAGACCAGTAAGCAGTAAAATGCAGATATCTCCAAAAGTATAAATCTAATAACCTTGAAAATTTATAGGTAGGAACTAGATAGTGAGAGCTATTCCACGCACTTTAAAACACTGAAAAAGGTTCAGTAAAACTCGAGATATGACCTTCTGAAGTTACTGCTCTGAGTGAGTATAGCAGAGAACAAAACAGAGAGGTAGATGATAATAAATGTATAGATTCACATATGATTACAACCACATTGGCAATGAATCTTTGCACAATGGGAGTAGAATGATAGAGCTATGGAGTAAGCTCTTCAATCTCTACAAAATGACATGAAGTGGTCACGTACAAGGCTTGCTAATCGCCTCTTCCTTCTTGCTCCTTTTATAGCTATTCTTGGAGGGAGTTTTGAATTCGAATTCGAATGGCTCCACCTAAAAGTGATCCCCAAAGTTAGGAGAGATTCCCTCAGCTCAAAAATTCGTGATTTTGGTAGTTGGAGCCACGAATTTGCTTTTACATCATGGATGAGGTAAGCCATCCTTTTACTTTTTTCTTTTTCCATTTACAAGAGATAAAATGTACTCTTTTACAAGAGGTGTTCACATGACTACTCATGTGACTTACAAATGAGGATAATATCAAGCATATCAAGCATGTAGGCTTGCGCAAAATGCACCAACAGCTCCCCCTCAAGCCTAACATGCTTGGCCTCCAAATAAGTCTTCAATTGTCCTTGATTTCCTGCAAACCAATCATCAACTTGAATCTACTTAATTTCGTACCATCAAGAGCTTTCGTCAACATGTCTGCACATTGCATATCTGTAGAGACGTAGGATAGTTGAATATCCTTGCTCATTAGCTTCTCCCTTACATAATGGTAGTGGACTTCAATATGCTTGGTTCTAGCATGGTATACCGGATTAGCTGCTAGATGTAGTGAGCTTGTGTTGTCACCAAAAATGTGAGGTGTTGAAGAATGAAGTCCAAGATCTGTGTACAAAGATTTTAACCACATGATTTCTTGAGTTGCATTAGCCAAACCTCTATATTCTGCTTCAGTAGAAGATAATGCCACGGTTGGTTGCTTCTTCGATGACCAAGAAATGATTTTTGAACGTGCAAATGATATATACCCTGATGTGCTTCTTCTATCATCTTTAGATTCAGCCCAATCTGCATCTGAGTAGACCTTTAGCTCAATATCTGAAGTATATGAATAGAACAAACCTTCATTCATGGTCCCCTTTAGGTACTTGAGGACTCGCTTGGCCGCTTCCATATGTGGTCTTCTCGGCTTATGCATAAACTGACTCAATATGCTAACACTATAGCATATATCCACCCTTGTGAGTGTTGCATAGTTCAAACTTCCAACCAAGCTTTGATAGCTTGTGATGTCTTCAATTGGCTCTCCTTCATAAGCACTAAGCTTATGATTTTGCTCCATAGGTGTACCTGCACACTTGGTATTTTCCATCTTGAACTTGACGAGCATGTCATGGACATACTTCCTTTGTGTGATGTATATACCTGAATCTGTGTAGATCAACTCCAATCCAAGAAAATAAGTGAGTGGTCCGAGGTCACTTATTTTGAACTCCTCCTTCATTTGACTCTTTACCTGTTTGATTCCTTCAAGATCATTGCCTGTGATAATAATATCATCAACATACACACATAAATAGATCACTTCAGATCCATTCCTCTTTATGAACAAAGAGGTATCCGCCTTGCTAGCTTTGAATCCTTGGTCCTGCAAATAAGTAACCAATCTGAAATTCCAAGCTCTTGGAGCTTGCTTCAATCCATACAAAGCTTTCTTTAGTTTGCATACATAGTTAGGATGATGTGCATCCTCATATCCAGGAGGTTGTGCCATATACACTTCCTCAGAAATCCATCCATTCAAGAAAGCATTCTTTACATCAAGTTGATAAAGATTCCAATTTCTAGATGCAGCAAGACTAATGAGAACCCTAATTGTAGGCATTTTTGCAACAGGAGAGAAAGTCTCCTCATAATCAATACCATGGGTTTGAGCAAACCCTTTAGCAACTAACCTTGCTTTGTGTCTATTTATACTTCCATCTGGATTCTTCTTGATTTTGTATATCCATCGAGATCCGATTATCTTCATAGATGGCTTGTTAGGTACAAGCTCCCAAGTGTCATTCTCCTTCAAGGCTTCCATTTCTTCATCCATTGCATCTCTCCAAGCTTTCTTGCTTTGTGCTTCTTCGAATGTGGTAGGTTCTTCATTGGTTGAATCCTTTGCAATGTAGATTGAGTGCTTGGTGACCAAAGAAGTATCATAACCAAACCTCTCTGGTTTCTTCTTCTCCCTCGAAGACCTTCTAAGTGGTTGATGTGAGCTCTCGGGTCCATATGTAGCATCCTGCATCTTTGCTTTACCTTTGTTCTTCCATAGCTTTAGTCTTTCCAAGTCTTCTAGGTCAATCTCCGAATCACTTTCTTCAATCTGCTTTGGCTCCTTTGGTTGAAGTGATGGAAAATCTTCATCCAAGTCATATGGCAGCTTCACTTTCCTGTCATCATCAAACCATGATTTGTTTTCATCAAAAATTACATCTCTACTCACAGAAAATCCTTTATTGGTTGGATTGTACAATCTATATCCTTTTTGGTTTTGATCATAACCAATGAATACACACTTCTCTGCCTTGGGATCCAATTTCCCTCTTACTTGAGAAGGAATGTGAGCATAGGCTAAGCATCCAAAGATTTTACAATGCTCTAGACTAGGTCTTCTTCCATTCCACACTTCATATGGAGTGGTTCCATCTAGTGACTTAGATGGAAGTCTATTTATGAGATATGTGGCTGTCGACACAGCCTCTGCCCATAGGTAGTTCGGCAATCCTTTTTCGTTGAGCATGGACCTTGCAGCTTCGACGATAGCTCTATTCCTCCTCTCTGCTACACCATTGAGTTCGGGTGTATACCTTGTAGTGACTTCCCTTTTAATGCCTCTTTCATGCAAGAAGGCATCAAATTCAGAAGAGAAGTATTCTCCTCCACCATCTGATCTGAGTCTTTTCAAAGTCCTACCTGTTTGATTTTCAACAAGAGCAATATACTTCTTAAAGCAATTAAACACTTCATCCTTGTGCTTCATGAAAAACAGAATGGTCCACCTGCTACAATCATCTATGAAAGACACATAATATCTTGAGCCTGATATAGATGGCTCCTTACTTGGACCCCACACATCCGTGTGCACTAGATCCAAAGGATTTTGATACATATATCCTTTCTTATTGAAAGGTTGTCTATGAGCCTTGCCGAGTTGACAAGCTTCACACTTATAAATCATGTGTTGCCTTGTGATATTAGGCAAACCAAGTACACTTTGGTCCCTGCAAATCTGTTTGAGTGTCCTCTCACCAATGTGAGCAAGCCTTTTGTGCCATATCTCCAACTCTGTTAGAGTTTGAGATCCATAGCTAAACAAAGCTATGTTCTTTGTATCTTCCACTTCAAAAGTGAAAAGCCTTCCTGTCTTTTCTCCTTTGGCAATCCTTCGAAAGCCTTGCCTTGGGTCTTCAACATATGCTCCAAATCGATTGAATCTAACCTGCAATCCTTTTTCAACAATCTGTCCAACACTTATTAAATTTTTGGTAATTGTAGGGACATACAAGACTTTGCTTAAGAGGTTCATATTCCCATCTGATGTCTTCACATTACCTATCTTCTCCACTGAGTGCTTTGTGTCATCTCCTGTCTACACTTCATGCTTGTTATGAGGATCTTCCAAATCAGAAAGTAAAGCCACATTTCCTGCTACATGGTTCGAGCATCCCGAATCAATGTAAAATATGTGATCAGCATCCTTACCCTTCTTCGTTGATAGATTCATAATCAATAATGAATCTTCTTGACTTTGGTCCTCTGCATAGTTATTGTAATCTCTTCTTCCTCTATGGCCACTTTGATAGTTGTTGTTGTTGTAATTGTTGTTGTAGTAATTGTTGTTGTAGCCTCCATTGTACCTGCCTCTATTTGATCCATAGCCACCTCTATTGAATCCTCTTCCTCTTGAGTTCCTTGGATTCCTGAAACATTCTTCAGTAGTATGGTTAGATAAGCCACATATGTTGCAAGGTTGAGATGATTGGAATCTCCCCCTGCCTTGCTTTCCACCTCTGCCTCTTCCTCTAGCTCTTCCTCTACCTGCAAAGTTTGCTTGGAAAGAGCTTCCTTCATCTTCATTCTTTCTATTCTTTGACTTGTCCTTGACCTTAGCTTTATCAGAATATAAGGCAGAAGTTTGATTACCTCTTGAGGACTCACCACCTTTGCTAATCTTTGCTTCATGAGTGAAGAGTTGGCCCATGAGTGTGTTGAGGTCGGGTACATGCATATCCATGTATAAATCCATGGCTGTTGTGAATGACTCCCACTTGTCGTCTGCTTTGATTCCATTCATGATTTGTCTTATGATTTGCTCCTCTTCAATTACCTCTCCAATGCTTCCAAGTTGGTCGGAAATCTCCTTCATCTTTGTGACATAATCAGTCACATTTTGCTTCGGGCTTTTCTTCATTGTTGTGAACTCCATCCACAATTGGTTCTTCCTTGCTCGAGTGTTGGAAGAGAAGAAAGAAGCAAGTGCATTCTAGGTTTCTCTTGATGTCTTGCATCCCTTGACATGAGGTAAAAGAAAATCAGAGATTGAGTTTAGAATATAGGACCTTGCAAGTGCATCCTTCGAACACCAATTCGAAAGTCCTTCCACTTCTTCATGTGATGGTTGCCCTTTGTTCCTCATGGTTGGCATTGCTTCATCTCCGGATATGAATCCATATAGATTCCTCCCTTTAAGGTAAGCCTCCATCCTTAGAGACCATGCCGGATAGTTGTTTCGATCCAATTTGTCAATTGTTGATGGAAATCCATCTCCCATGTTGCTTGACTATGCTCTGATACCACTGTGAAGAGAGATGGTGGATGCAATCCAAAGATGAGTAGGTGCTGCTACAACCAGCTTCACACCAGCCAACTGAGACTTCAGAGTTGATTAGTAGACCCTTTGAGCTTCCTAAATCCACCAAAATATCAGCCAAGTACTTTGGAACATGTATCCCAAAAGTTTAAGTCAAGACAGGCTAGTTGCGAAATGACTAGCTCCCAAAACTTGCTATTTTTGGACATACACCTGCTGGAAAAAATGAACAGTGCTCTCAACCTGGAAGGAATTAGAAAACTTCCTTTTGGGCATAGCAAAAAGACGTAGCAAGCTTCCTATTCCAAGTTAAAACACTTCAAATGATGGACTGAGCACTGAGAACAAGTTTCATCAAGTTCTGGAACATTCCCACAATTCTCGGGGCTCTGCAGAGATAGACCAGTAAGCAGTAAAATGCAGATATCTCCAAAAGTATAAATATAATAACCTTGAAAATTTATAGGTAGAAACTAGATAGGGAGAGCTATTCGACGCACTTTAAAACACTGAAAAAGGTTCAGTAAAACTCGAGATATGACCTTCTGAAGTTACTGCTCTGAGTGAGTATAGCAGAGAACAAAACAGAGAGGTAGATGATAATAAATGTATAGATTCACATATGATTACAACCACATTGGCAATGAATCTTTGCACAATGGGAGTAGAATGATAGAGCTATGGAGTAAGCTCTTCAATCTCTACAAAATGACATGAAGTGGTCACGTACAAGGCTTGCTAATCGCCTCTTCCTTCTTGCTCCTTTTATAGCTATTCTTGGAGGGAGTTTTGAATTCGAATTCGAATGGCTCCACCTAAAAGTGATATCTCCAAAAGTATAAATATAATAACCTTGAAAATTTATAGGTAGAAACTAGATAGTGAGAGCTATTCAACGCACTTTAAAACACTGAAAAAGGTTCAGTAAAACTCGAGATATGACCTTCTGAAGTTACTGCTCTGAGTGAGTATAGCAGAGAACAAAACAGAGAGGTAGATGATAATAAATGTATAGATTCACATATGATTACAACCACATTGGCAATGAATCTTTGCACAATGGGAGTAGAATGATAGAGCTATGGAGTAAGCTCTTCAATCTCTACAAAATGACATGAAGTGGTCACGTACAAGGCTTGCTAATCGCCTCTTCCTTCTTGCTCCTTTTATAGCTATTATTGGAGGGAGTTTTGAATTCGAATTCGAATGGCTCCACCTAAAAGTGATCCCCAAAGTTAGGAGAGATTCCCTCAGCTCAAAAATTCGTGATTTTGGTAGTTGGAGCCACGAATTTGCTTTTACATCATGGATGAGGTAAGCCATCCTTTTACTTTTTTCTTTTTCCATTTACAAGAGATAAAATGTACTCTTTTACAAGAGGTGTTCACATGACTACTCATGTGACTTACAAATGAGGATAATATCAAGCATATCAAGCATGTAGGCTTGGGCAAAATGCACCAACAATATTGTGGGATATTACGATATACCATGGTCCTCATGGCTTCCACTATCCCACAAGTATCTGCTAAAAGGTTCAATGATTCTACAAATTGAGGGTCTACATTCTCCGCTTGCAGGATCTGGTTTACGAGTGCTCTATTGGCCTCTTCTGACATCTTTTGCCTCTTCTGCACTTGCTTGATCGTTTTGTATAGTCGTTTAAGTTGTGCCGTGTAGGCAGGAGCTTCCTCCTCACTCTCCTCTAAATCTTTCCCTTGTGCTTCTTCCTGATTCTGTGTGCTTTCAGCGTGAGGATGTTGTGTCTCATCTTCCCAATGCACCCTTCTAGCGGCACTTTGTGTCCGTCCTCTCTGGGATGATGAGTCGGGACCGTCCGTGTCTGAGAAGAACTCACTCTCAGATAAGTGAGTTGTCTGCAAGAAGCTTTCAGAGTCAAAAGATGGGTCTTCTGGCAGTGGAGCCATGGATGCAAACTCCGCATCTGTGGGTAGTGGGGGGGCTGATGGAGTGGGTTGTACCATGCTTCCTGATTGGGGTCCTTGAAGATGGATTGTGAAAGGGGCTACTTGTCCTTCTTCTCTACTGGAGGCTTTTGTGGTTACTTCACGAGGAATTAGAACCTGTGAAAGTGATCCACACATTCTTTTAGTGGGTTGGACCCCTGATTTCTGCCCCTGGAAGAATTCCAATTGTGAGTACTTGAGGGCACATCATAAGCAAGGCATCTGTAGATGATTCTTGTAATGGCGCAGCATCCATTCAAAGTAGGCTTCCTCACTCCTCGCTTGCCTGCTTCATATAACTGATCAAGGATCCATACTGGCATTTTCATAGGTAATCTCTCGGTCTTTGCTAGGTATAACCCATACTAGATCTTCTTATGAGGCTGGGTGAACCGGTCTTGCGCCGAAAAGGCAAAGTGTTGAAGGCACATCTCTAATGGTATGGCGATGTTGGGGGTGAGAGCACACATTTCTTTCAACTTCTTGATTTTATTGTTCTTCATGGACTCCGGTATCAAAGGATCTCGATCGGAAGGTACATGGGTTCCATACATCTGAAGGGCTTCCCTGATTAAAGTAATATTCAACTCAAACTTCTTCATTTCCTCCTGGTTTGATAGAGAGGGCACCAAGAATGTGCCTGAATGATCTTTATCTCCTGTCACCTTCAGTGTGGCAATCAAGTAGTAACACCTCAGAAAAACAGGTCTAGGCAAAGCTGCACTAAAATAATCTTGCAACCCCGCTTTCAGCCAAATATCTTGAAGAGGAGCTGCATTCTGTAAGGTTTCAAATTCTCTTGAGAAGAATTGAAATGTCCACCAAACTCCACCGAATTCAAAATTGGACTCCCAGATGTGGTCCGCGTCTCCCAAATCTCCTGGCATCTCATTGAACCAGTGAGAATGCCCCTTAACTCTTTCTGTTAGGCCACTTGGTGGATCTGAGATGGGAATTCTTCTCACATTCAAAAGCTCTTCAGGCCTTGCTGTCAGTGGAGCTTCCACGAGCATGGTATCCCATTTGCTTTGAGTACTAGTGCCCGCCTGGGAGCTTGTTCTTGCTACTGCTGCCATGACACTTCTGATGCTTATCTGCTAGAAGAAGAAAGGCACATTAGTGTTGCATAGGAAACAGGATGTAGTGGTGTTCCCTCCACAATACTAACATGAAAATCCAGTAGAGGTGAAGTGTTTGTGATAGATGTGAGTGATGATTAGAGGTTAGTGTCATCCTAGATGCATACTTTGGTTATGGAATGGACTCAAAATGCACCTATATCAGAGTGGATGGATTTACAAAATTGGGTCAGGGGTTTGATACAGGGTTTAGTTCACCAAACTTTAATCGGGGATTCGTAGTTCTTAGAGCTAAAGACAGGTAAAGATTTATGAGCAAGATTGTGCTGGATTTGGGACCTTTTGGGTACCCATTTCCAGACAGTCCTAGGTTTGACTGAGTGTTTGTTAGTGTGGGGTTTAGGTAGAGTTCCTAAGTTGTTTTTCAAGAGGACTTGTGAGTGTTGAATTATGCCCGTGATTGGAGTTGGAGCTATTTGGGCTCGTAAACAGGCCTTGGGCACCCATATATGTCTAGCATTGGGGCTAGCCTTCATTGACCGCTTAGGGACCCAAATAGACGTGGTATGCCTAGGAGGTTGCCTAGGGTACTCCTTCACTTGTATCCTTGCTGGTGTGGCTTGTGTTGTGCCTCCTCGAGAACCTAGTACTAGAGCCGTGGGTTTTCCATCCTTGCATATCCAGATCTGCTTTGCGCCACGAGTTACTCCTTGTTGCACTGGTTGGCGCTCCTGCCTCTTGATCAGCGGCCTCCTTCGTGCGTGTGAGGTTTGGTCTGCATGTTTAGAATCTTCTTTGTAACAGTTGGGAATTCCTTATTGACTCCTGTACCTTCGGTAAGATTGACAATCCTCTGCACCATAGAACTCTGACAAAGAACATCATCGTTATCTTCATGTGGATTCCTGGAGAGACCAGGAGTTGGTGCCTTTCCTAATGGGTTGAGTGCTTGATTTTCCAATTCAATCGTAAGATAGCTTTGGCCTGCCCAAGCCTGAAGAAGTCCACTTCTTAGGTTGAGGTTGACTGCGTGATCATAGATCTAGTCTTGGCCCAAGACAAGAGGTTCGGTAAGATCCTCGTCTTCACATAGTAGCACTTTTGCTGGCATGAGGACCTCTTGAATGTAGAGGGGAAGCTCCACCTCTCCCATGCAAGGGGCTTCGACACCTCCTAATCCTATGAGATATGCTTCTAGGGGTTTTGCCTCCAATTGCAATTGTTGGCAATAAGAAAGGCGAACTGCACTAGTGGCGGCTCCTGAATCAATTAAAGCTCTCACGCTCCTTGTACTGTTTCCTTGTCCTACTTCTAGGGTCACAAAAAGTTGTCGATCAACTATCGTATGGGTCGGCTTACCTGAAGCCTCACACATGGCAATGTGATAACCATGAGCTTCAAGATTGTCAGTCATGGCCTGATCTCTACCTTGTCTTCATAGTTTCATTCGTCGAATGCGTTCTAAAGCTTTAGCCTGTGCTTCTTCTCGAATTCACTTTTCCTCTTCCTTACATTTTTTTGCAGTAGTGAGTCGATTAAGCATTTCTTCGGTTAGTGGTTCTTGATATAGCTTGACTCTGCATCCGCTTATGTAACTTGGTAGTATGTCACCTTCTAGAGTGGCTAGTTGTACTGCTCCACTTGTAGAGATCCTATTGATTATCAAAGGTCCATAGCCTCTTTTCTCCAATTTTCGTGCATGTTGCTCCAATTTGTACACTAGGACTAGGTCTCCTGCCTTCAAGCCTTTATCCTTCACATGTGTATCAAAATACGCCTTTTGCCTCTTCTTGGCTGCATAGATTCCTGCTGCAACTCTCAATCGTGTCTCACCTAAACGTTCAAGATCAAAGATTCTAGAGGATAGTTCATGGCCGGTCCAGTCATGCTCTTGTGCTACTTTCAAGGTAGGTATCAAAAAATCCAATGGTAGCACTGCATTCTGGCCAAATACCATCTGAAAGGGCGTGGCTTGGAGTACCGTTTTATAGGCAACTCGATATGCCCAAATAGCGTGGTGTAGTTGTTTGTCCCAATCAGAGCGTTTGTTATTCACCAATTTAGTCAGCACATTGCATAAGATCTTATTTGTGCTCTCGGCCTGGCCATTAGCTTGTGGGTGATAAGGGGCAGACTTCTTATGTACTACCAAGAATTCTTGGAGAAGGTTTTCTATGACTTCATTCAAGAAGTGTGTGCCTCTATCACTTACTAATTCTATTGGCAATCCATATCTAGTGAACACATTTTCAAATAAGAACTTTGCTGTTGTTTGAGCATCATTCTTCGTAGTGGCTTTCACTTCTACCCACTTGGTCAGATAGTCTGTGGCCACAATGATGTACTCAGCATGTGAACCCTCAGCTGGGGGATTAATAGGACCAACAAAGTCTATTCCCCACTTAGAGAATGCACGCCCACCCATCATAGGTTTCAATGGCATCTCATCCTTGCGTATGGGATACTGAGTTCGTTGACAAACCTCACACCTCTTCACATAGGTATGTGCGTCCATGTGAAGAGTTGGCCACCAAAGACCTGCAAACAAAATTGCTTTGAACACCCGATCTGGACCAAAGTGTCCTCCTGCTACACCTTGGTGAGCAGTCTCTAATATCTTCAGATATTCGCTCTCGTGGACACACAATCTAAGATACCCATCTTTTCCTCATCTGTATAGATTATCTCCAATGAGAGCATAGTCTAGCGCCTCTTATTCTAAGCTCCTTTGTCTAACCAGAGTCATTTCTTGAGGGAATGTTTTCGTCCTCAGAAAGGCCACTAATGGCTCGCTCCACTCTGGCACTAGAGACACGCGATAAAGGGTGGCATGTTCCACTGGTGGCTTAGTGCGGCAAATTGGGCATTCCTTGCACATCCTATGAACATCTGCTTCCATAGTTGGCCAGTATACTCCAAGTCTCCTCAATGTTTGTAGGGTTCGTTGTTTTGAGTAGTGTTGCTCTAATGCACCTACATGTGCTAATTGCAACCACTTCGCGTACTCGTCCTCTTCCACACAACAGGCTAATACCCCGTGATCTGTATGTTTGTACACACTTCCTGCCATGATATGATACTTCTGGGCTTTTACTATCTCCCTATCTTGTGTGTTTATTATTGGTTGGTTAGGCCCATATGTCAATAATGGCACTAATGACTTAGCCCACTGAGGTACAACTTCCAAATTAAACAAGTAAGCATCAGGTAAGTCATCTGACACTCCTTGTGGGGCCTCTCCGAATGTGAGCCTAGAGAGATGGTCTGCTCTCAAATGAGTCCTGCCTTTCCTCACTACTACCTCAAAGTCATATTCCATTAGTAAGAGAAACCATCTTACTAATCTGCCTATATTACATGGCTTGTTTACCAGGTACAGTAGAGCTTGGTGATCAGTAAAACATTTGAACTTATTTGCAAGCAAATAGTGTCTAAACTTTTTAACCGCGTACACCATGCCTAATCCTTCTCGTTCGGTGGTTGTATAGTTCCGTTCAGCAGCATTCAACTGTCTACTAGCATAGGCAATAGGAAGATCCATATTACCTTCACCCGTAGGTTGTGCAAGTACACATCCAATAGCATAATTGGAGGCATCCACATGAACATGGAATGGTTTGTTCCAATCTGGTGTGGTCAAGATTGGTGCTAAACATAATCTTCGTTTACGCTCATTGAAGGAATTCTCACATTCATCAGTCCACTCAAAGTTAGTCAGAAGTCCGTACATGGGCTTTGCAATGACAACATACATGTGAATGAACCGGCGGTAGTAACCACAATGCCCCATGAAAGCCTGTACTTCCTTGACGTTCTTTGGCCTAGGTAGTTCTGCGATGGCTCTCACTTTCTCTTCGTCAATGGATATGCCGTTCTTAGACACTATGTGTCCTAGAATTTTGCCTTGCCTGACCATGAAAACACACTTTTCTGGGTTCAGGCAGACTTGATATTCTCTGCATTTATCAAAGATTTGTCTGAATTCAGGTTTATGGGTCTGTCTAATGTTGGAATGAGCGCAAAGATCATCAACATAGACTTCCAAATTCTTCCTCAAGAACTCTTTAAACACGTGACACATTAATCTTTGAAAGGTAGTAGGTGCATTGGTAAGCCTGAATGGCATTACCCAAAAGGCAAATATGCCCCACTCTGTGGCAAAAGCCATCTTATGCTGATCTTCTGGTGCAATGGCCACTTGATTGTAGCCAGAGAACCCATCCAGGAAGCTGTACACTTCCTTGCCTGCTACCCTTTCTAATAGATGCTCAGTGATAGGAAGCGGGTAACTATCCCTAATGGTGGCTGTGTTAACCTTCTTCAAGTTAATGCATACACATAATTTGCCATTCTTTTTGGGCACCATTACAATGGGGGAGACCCATTCAGTGTGCTCAATTTCATAGATGAATCCAGCTTCAACCAAGCGATCTATCTCCTCTTTGATCTTGGTAGCATAGTTGTCATTGTATGTGTATGGCTTTTGCTTAGATGGCTTAGCCTCTGAAGTCATGGGGATCGTATGTGAGCATATGTCAGGGTCTACACCTTTAAGGTCCTTGTAGCTCCAAGCGAATACATCTCGATACTCCCTTAGCAAAGCTATCAACTCTTGCTCTTCTTCTTCCGTCATGTCATGTCCTATGTAGGTGCATCTTTCTTCTCCTTCTTCTACAAGCACAACTATTTTCTTAGTAGTTTCCTTGCTATCATAGGCCTCTCCTGATTGTGCCTCTCGTTTAGGCATTCTTACCATGAATCTTCTATCTTCTATCTCATACTTCTTGAAATTTTCTGGCACCTCAAACAAGGACTCCTCTTCCTCCGGCTTCTACCTGATAGAAGTATTCTCCCTCTGATGCAAACAGTGGGTCCATGATGATTGACTCTAGGTCGGAGTCACTTGCATCCTTAAATGCATTAGGGCTAGGTTCGCATTCTTCTAACACTGCATCTTCCATGATCGGTTCTATTGAAAAGACTGAAATGTCATAGCCATCCTGTTGCTCTAGCACAATGGTGAGAACCACGTTAAGAAGCTCCACCTCCTTAATGTCAATCCGCGGAAGAGATAGGAGTGATATGAAGATCATGAATGTGAGATGAAGTGAGAGTGAAGGTGAGAAGCATAGAAATGCACACACATACACACACACTACGAAGAGACAAGCAAGGCACAATGGAAGGTGAGAAATCAACTCTATTACTCAAGAACACTATTACAAGCTCAAAAGAACTCTAACCTCAAACAAGCTAACCTCAAAAATGAGCTCTCTAGCTCTTTTTATAGTTTCTAGACTAGTTTTGACCGGTTTCACATCTAGTGACCGGCATAGTTAAAAAATAGGTCCTAGATGCTATTTGAAAGGGTAAACGGTGTCTAAAAATAACGAAAATTGATACGCTTGTTCTACCTAAGCTCCTCAAGCTCGAGGACTCCTCGGCTTGCACAAAATGGAGCTATGGATTACAAAATGGGGTTTTCTATGTTACATATGTTACAATAGTGATAAAAATCATTGTTGGAGGTTTTTGGAAAGTATTTGAAAACATAATTCTTTGAAAAAAGATTTGACTGGCTCCCTGCTCCGTCGTTACATGCTTTCGCGTCTTCTATGCCTCTGGCTGCTTCCAACACCCCCCTCCCTCTCGCTTCTGTCGTCCCTGACAGAACCTTGTTGTGAGGTCTGCCAGATATAGTTCTATAGGAGGTCTTGAGCGAGGGTGTGCTCGGAGATACGAATGCCTCGGGCCAGATCTGCCTCGAGTTTCTCCCAGTCGATTGGTTGCGGTTCTTCCGGTGGCGGGAGCTGATAGTGTGTGGAATAGACCATTCGTTCATAGGCAAATAAGTGTAATAAATGTGTAGGCCTGCTTGTGAATACCTCTGAATGGTATTCCCAGAAGCCGGTTGTGAACATCTCTTCGAATGTCTGCTTGTAGCACGCCGGTAGATATTTTATTCTGCAATGCCAGGCATAACACACCCGTAGCGATGGCGTTGTACTCATATCATATACCAGATCAAAATTGCCATGCTTAAAGCCCGGGGTGTTGACATGAGGTGCCTTGACGCGTCGGAAGACTTTAAAAATCATTTGCATCATGTCAAAGATTTTGACAGTCATATGCGCTGCTATATCCTCCATATGCTTTAATCTAGGGAGCCAGTGGCGAATTGTAGCCATCATGTAACCAACAGTTGGTAACTCGATGGGTGGCTTAAAATAGGGGTAATTCAACCAATCCTGGCACTGCTTATTGTTTTGTACCTTAATAGCAAAGGCAGTCCAGGAGCGGCGTCGTGGTACTGGTCCCCAACATGGGTTGTACTTTAAGTGCAAAGGTGCCTTTACCCATGTACTCATCATTTCTGGATATTTCTGTAGTAAATCTTTTCGCCACTCTGGTTGATAGATCTCTCCTTGCTGCGCATCAAGTGGTAGATCGTCCTCCGCGAATTGAGTTGCATGCGATGGTTTCTTACCTGTCTCTTTCTCAATGGCTAACTGGTATTCAGCCATTAACATAAAATACGGTTTATACTGTAGCTCATGCCCAGATATATATCGTCGCGGGGCCAAATGAGCAAAGAATGGAGACTGTAAAATCCTTTCTTCTATCATCGCCATGGCATGTAATTGTGCCTCTACTCTAGCTGAGTGCGTTGTTCCAAGTTCCTCAATTGTCTTCATCCACGCGGGGGTCGGGAGTTCGTAAGTCATCTGGCCTTCGGTCGTGACGCGTCCGCCTGGGATGGGTTGTAGCTCGTACGCCTCTTCAAACGTTTCCTCCACCGGGATGGTGACAGTTTCTTCCTCAGCTGGTAGCTCAGGTGGGGAATCTGGCCTTGGTGGTGCTTCATATACTGCAATCCTTGATTCAAGGTTTGATACCTGGGCCCGTAATGCGTTGAGTTCCTTTAAGATGTCAGGAGAGGGGTCCACAGGTGCTGGTATGTCTGGGTGTGCCGGTGCTCGTAACTGGAGTAATTTATGATCTTCTTTGAGTTTCTGTAACTCCTCATTCATGCGATCGTATTCATCTAGCAGCGTTACATGATCTTCTAGCAGCATCCTCATCGAGTCTGAGGGAATGGCTTTGAACCGGCTAGGACTGAGTGGTTGGTCTGGATGGTCTAGGGCTGCTTCTAAGTTTTCGTGATTCTGGTCCTATAAGCGCTGGCTTTCTTCCTTTGTTGCTGCTAGATGTCTTTTGAGTAAGCCCATATTTCTCGTTAGCGTTGCGTTGCACATTGTCTGGGCTCTTAATAAGTTATCCAGGTCAGCAGTGGCTTCTTTGGTCTTTTCTTCGCTTTCTAGTTCCAATTTGTGATATGCCTCGCGTAATTCCTGGTATCGGGTGTTCAGAGAGGCATTCTCAATAGACAATAAATTAAGCTGCAACTGTAAGTCATTGGTTGTCCTTTGCAGCTGCTGGTAATTATCGTCAAGAGATGTGAACTCATCTCTGACTTGCGTCATACACATGAACATCTGTCGAAATGCATTATCTATAGTGGGTGATAGTATTAATGGGGTGCTAAATGAAGATGCAGTGGGTGTCGATGCAACGGGAACGGGGAATGGGGGTGGGAAGGTGGATGCTGTAGTGATTGTTGAAAATTGTGATGTGCCTAAAAATGTTTGTGCCGTGAGTGAAGTGAGTGATGGTGCAGTGGATGGTGAGATGTCCATGTCATTGGACGTGTCCAGTGTAGTGACCGTGAATATGGGTGTGACCGTGGGTGCTTGTGCTGGTGTAAATACGGGATTTACAAAGGTTGAGGAGTAATTTACAGGGGGGCTGGCTGGTGCAGCTTGGTGGAAAGGGGAAATAGGGGTTACCGTGGGTCGGGGACGTGAGACTGGGGAGAAGGTTAATGGCGGTGGGAATGGGAAAAGGGGTCGTGGAGGTGTGGGGAAGGACGGGAAAGATGGATGGAGGAATGGGTTGAATGGAAAGGTGGATGTGTGAGGGGGTAGACTGGGTCTAATGGGTGCAGGAATTGTGGGGTGAGTGGTCGTAAAGACGATTTCTGTTACGCCACCGGCGAATGAAGATGTTGGTCTGGGAGAAGGAGGGTGAATAGGGGAGGCTGGAGGGATGGGCGGTGATGGAGGAGCGGTTGGGGTGGTCGGTACTTCAGTGACTACTGAGGTATGTACAGTTGTAGCGCGGGGTGGGGAATCTACAAGGATGGTTCCTGCTGCCAACGAACTTTCAGGGACGAGGCATGCCTCCCTGGCTTGTTCTGAAGACTGTGCTCCTGTTGGTACACGAATGTATTCGCCGGGCTTTGAAAGTAGTCGTACTCTGCGGGGGTCAAACTATGGTAGTGGCTTTCTTTGCAAGTACCTAAGTGCTTCGTTGGAGCCTACTGATTTGACTAACTCTCTGAATCCTTTGATGTATGCGTCTTCGAATCTGCCCTGTGACAAGTTCTTGTTCTATTATCGCTTGACTCTCTTCCTCAGTCAGCTTTTTGCGTGCCCAAACCTTTTCCATAGTTCTATACAGCTTCTTAATAGCGAGTGTGTAAGCGGCTGCTTCGTAAGTTTCATCTTCATGGGTACTTGTATCACCATGTGTGTCTGTTTGTTGGCCTTGGCCATCTGTCTGTTCATGCTCTTGGGATTCCTGAGTTCCCTGGCTGGCTTCGTCATCGCCTTCGTCGTCATCGGTTGCTGTTCTTTCGTCATCAGAGCTAGACACAATCTGTCCTTGTGGCTGATCCCTGGGTGTGGTAGGGTAGCTAGGCCTTTCAAATTCTTGAGAGAACAATTGTCCTTCTGAAAATTGGACCTCATTGGAGAATGCATCGGGCATCTCAAAATCAAACGTTGTGTTTAGTGGCTCTGCTTGTTCTGCTTCTAAATGGGGTATTGGAAAAGAGAAAGCTTCCGCACCAATGGTGGTGGGAATTTCAGCTGCTGTGGTGATAGGTTCTGTGGTTGTGGCTGCTTGGGGTGCAACAGTACTGGTGGTGCCCTCCGGCGTAACTGGTCTTGATAACCGTATACGAATTGGTGGTACCATGGGAGTGGCTGCTGTTGGTGACTGCTCTAGAGATGGTTGTGGCGAGGGTGATTCTGGGACTTGTAGGCACGGGATAGTGCCTCTCATCCGCTTTCCGGCTCTGCCTTTGCTAGACTTTCTAGCCTTCTTAGTGGTCCCTTTGAATGCCTTCAGTTCCTCACTAGTCATGGCGCGCTCTATGGGTAAATCATATGCCAGACACATATATATAATCCTTGTAAGTGCACAACATCCATTGATGACCTTCTTTCGTTCCCATCTATGTTGTGCCAAATAGAGCTGATCAATTATCCAGCTAGCTGGATCAACCGTTTGAGGTCCAGTACATGCTAAGTATAAACCAAACAAGATTCTCTTGTGGGGCATGGTAAAACGATCCTGAGCTGGGAAAGCAAAATGCTGCATGCATATCCGCAATGGCTTGGAGAGCTCAGGGGTTATAGCTGAAATATCCTCCCACTTAGTAACATCACCACGTTTCATCTGCTCTGGGACAAGCCGTTCTCTCTCCGTCGGAGTATGCGTTCCATGTATTTTGAGAGCTGCACGAATTAAATCTTTGGACAAATAAAACCTTCTGAATGGAGGGTCATTTACCAAGGATGGTAACATGAATGTTCCGGGTAGATCCTTGTTCTCTGAAGCTGTCAAGGTGGTTACTAGGTAAAAGCATCTGTAAAAATCGGGTTTAGGTAGAGGGTCACTAAAATATTCTGTAAATCCTGCTCGTGCCCAAACGTGCGTTAAATCTTGTGTATTCTGCAGTCCTTCAAATTCTCTTGAAAAGAACTGGTACTTGGTCCATGTGCGAAGATCAAATGCCAAATTGGCCTCAAATATGAAATCAGCTTTTGCTAATGGTCCTGCTAGGCCTTGAAACCAGTGAGAATTACGATGAATCTTCTCAGTATATCCTCTAGGAGGATCGTCGATTGGCATGGGTCTTGGAAAACCTTGAAACTCTGGTGGTTGCATCGTAGGATAAGATTCCGCGAGTAATTCTCCAATATTGGCCATTGGTGTGCTTGGGCCAGCTTCTGATGGTCCTTCTTCGGTTTGCATGATGACTGACGAGCTAATGGAAAAGATCTGCTACAAAAGATTAGCACATTAGTATGGAAATTAATTATGATCCCATTAAGGTGAGACCGCAATGATGGAGAGTGTTAATCTCCAAAAGAACAAGCTATCCTTGGTATTAGACCACCTCTAGACCAAGAATAACTTTAGACTCCACAGAATTTTGGAAATCCACTATCACATTACCAAGAAATTGATTAACTGTGAAGAAATCACTTCTCTGAAAAGTCTGCTGTAAATTAATCACTCATTGACTAATCATTCATGTAAAGTTTTTGATAAAACTTTGTATGATGTATTGCATGGAGTTTGCGCAACTCCTCCAACTTAAATTTCTCAAAATGATTGAGTATAATCTGAGGATTGACTCAAACAACTTACCTGTGTCTGAAACTGCCTCTCTGCAATAGCGACTTTAACACTTGCAACTTCTTAGCAATGGTTCTCCCAAACTATAGCCCGTTTGATGAAATGCTTTTAGCCATAAATGGCTTATCTCTCAACTTAAATTTTAAGCTATCACTTGTGTAAAACTTTACACTGTGTGCTGAGAACTGATCATTTCTTTGATCACGAAATCTACGCCTGTTTCAGAAGACACTTAGAACATTTCACATATGAATGTTCCTATGCAAAATTCTCTCAGCCTGATTACAATTGGACTCTCAAATTCTAGCCATAGATTGATTAACTATGGACTTAGATATGTTCAGAAGGATTTCTCAAAAGATTAACTATAGAAGTAGAAAACATCAAAACATCGGGTGCAAGATTTCCTTCGATTACTCAGAGAAAATTACAACTACATTGAAGAGATAACTTCAACTAACTTTCTTGTGTCCAATGACACTTTCTACATCTGATTTCTCTCTTCGTATTCTCTATTCTACATGCCCCGACTTTTTTTCAAAACATTTATAGGCAAATATGTACAAACTTATGACTAATCAAAAGTGTGAGTCACCTATATCTGAACTAATGTACATATGTGTACATAGCTTTGAATTTCTGAGTATGTCCTTCCTTCAAACTTCTGAATTTGTTCTCTTCTTGATTTCTTGACTTCATTTCTTCATAAACCTTCAATTGATGATTGGCATGCACCAACACGCAATCCCTTTCCATAACCGATGTGTAACCCGTGTAGCCAAGTGTCATGAAGTGATTGATGCAATGATTATTTGAAAAACTAATGCAGGTCTCTAGATGCCTACATTGTCATATTATGCATACATTTCTTGATGAGCTTTTATTATGCATGATGTGGGGTTTTGGTGTATGAATTTATACAAGGTTTGGTTGAGGGTGAATTATTACAAGGGCAGAGTTTAAACGGGGTGGGAGAATTGTTAGATAAGGGGGTACAAGAAGACATCTGGATACGTTTCGGTATCCATTTCCTAAGAGTCTTTGAGTGGGTGGTGTGTTTCTGCTGAGGGACGAAAAGTGGTAACGGGTTTGGTGGTATTGAAGGATGGAAAGATTTCTGAGGGGTATATATTACATGGCTTGAGGGTTGGGCTATAATACATTGTTCGGGTACCCAAATCTGCATGGGTGTGGGTCGATTGATAAGATACTTCTTGGCGATCCAAATCTGCCGAGTATTTGTACTTGGGGAAGAAGATCGAGGGGACTTTGGATGCTAACTCTGCTTCTGTTGCAACTTTGTCCTGTTCTCGTCTGCAGTGTTGCCAATAGCCTGTGGTTGCTGTCCTTTTGGCACCCATATTTCTTTCGTGCCACTTGTTCTGTGATGTTGATACTACTGCTTTCTTTGCCTTGTCTGGTGGTGTCGTCGGTCTGGGTTCCTCTGTTGTGGTTGACTCGTTCGTGGTTGGGTTTGAGAGGTCCATTGGACGCTCTGCTTTGGAAAAGAAGGGAGATCCAACACTTGCGTGACCTGCCCATTAGGAAGTTATTCGTTATTTATCTTTAATCTAGGCCAGTCCGCAGCAAGTTTGGAAGGATGAGCACCGCAGGGTGTTGTGCTCATTTGGCCGCTGATGCAACCCACCTGACCGCTGATTGTGTCCATCTGCCCTAGCGGTTGGGTAGCTGCCCCTTCTAGTTTGCAGGAAGCCCCAGGGAAGATCTCTTGTCGTCCTTGTGATTGACAACTGTCCATAGCCAAGCCCGATTGGGTTGGTGTAGACGTAACGTGACTGATCTGACCCAAGATCTCCCGGTCTTCCGTCGCATGCATTTCATAGGGTCTAGGGTTACAAACCTCAGTTGGAATGCCGTTAGGGAAGTCAAGCGGTATCACTCGCTTCTGTTCTAAGGTTCCAATCTGTAAGGAGCCTTGTCTAAGATTTAGGTCCACTGAGTGATCGTATAGCCAATCTTGGCCAAGGATTAGGGGTTCTATCAGGTCGTCATCATGGCACACTAGTAGCTTCGCTGTCATGGTCACTTCCTTAATGAGGATAGGAAGGTCCACCTCACCCATGCAAGGGGTTTCCATGCCTCCTAGCCCTATAAGGTATGCCTCAATTGGCCGCATTTCTATTCCTGAATCCTTATAGTGGGACCATCTAATCGCACTAGTCGCAGCACCTGAGTCAATTAAAGCCCTGAGCTCTTGGCAAGGGTTGTCGTGCTCTAGCCTGACTGTAATGAATGGTCTCCTGTCCACTATACTAGGATGAGTGGTTGACTTTACTTGACACATGGCCATGGGATATCTGGGTGTAGTTTCCAGATGGTTATAATGTTCTCTCCCTAGTCCTTGTCTTCTTAACTTCATGCGTTTAATGCGTTCTATTGCTTGTGCCTGAGCTTCCGCTCGTATTCTATTTTCTTCCTCCTTACTCTTCTTTGCCAACGTGAGTCGTCTAAGCATATCCTCAGTAAGAGGTTCCTGATATAGCTTGACTCTATAGCCACTAATATAATTAGGCATTACGTCTCCTTCTAAGGTGGCTAACTGTACTGCTCCACTTGTTGAGAGTCTGTTAATGATCATAGGTCCATAACCTCGCTTTTCTAACTTCCGTGTGTGTTGTTTCAACGTATATACTAGAACTAAATCTCCTTCTTTTAGGCCTTTATCTTTCCCATGTGCATCAAAATAATAGATAGATAGATAGATAGATAGATAGATATATAGATAGAGAGACAAACAGATAGATAGATAGATAGATAGATAGATAGATAGATAGATAGATAGATAGATAGATAGATAGATAGATAGATAGACAGATAGAGAGACAGTCAGACAGTCAGATAGATAGACAAACAGACGGACACACGGATGGACAGACAAACAGAGAGGTCGCTTCTTCGCTGCATATATTCCTGCTGCTGCCTTTAGCCTGGTTTCTCCTAATCGTTCCAAGTCCATTATTCTTGCTGATAATTCATGGCCGGTCCACTGATGTTCTTGTGCAACCTTAAGGATCGGTATCAAGAAGTCCAAAGGAAGCACAGCATTCTGACCAAAAACCATCTGAAAGGGAGTTGCATTGAGTACGGTCTTGTAGGCCACTCGATATGCCCAAACAGCGTGGTGTAACTGTTTGTCCCAATATGAACGTTTGTTGTTCACGAGTTTCGTCAGTACGTTACAAAGGATCTTATTAGTGCTTTCAGCCTGACCATTGGCCTGAGGATGATATGGTGCGGATTTCTTGTGAATCACCATAAAATCCTATAACAAATATTCAATGACTTGGTTTAGAAAGTGAGTGCCTCGATCGCTCACTAACTCTATAGGCAGTCCATATCTTGTAAAGACATTCTGAAATAAGAATTTTGTAGTTGTGTGTGCATCATTCTTTTTCGTGGCTTTTGCCTCTACCCATTTCGTAAGATAATCTGTGGCAACAATAATGTATTCAGCATGTGTACCTTTTGCAGGGGGGTTAATGGGTCCTACAAAATCTATACCCCACTTAGAAAATGCACGTCCTCCCATCATGGGTTTCAATGACATTTCATCTCTGCGAGTAGGAAACTGAGTTCTTTGGCACACATCACATCTCTTAACATAGGTATGAGCATCCATGTGAAGAGTGGGCCACCATAATCCTGCAAAGAGGATGGCTTTGATTATCCTTTCAGGTCCAAAATGACCTCCTGCAACACCTTGGTGTGCAGTCTCTAGTATGCTTAGATAATCGCTCTCATGAACACATTGTCTTAGATATCCATCTCGTCCTCTTTTGTATAGGTTATCGCCAATAAGTGAATAATCTTGAGCTTCCTGCTCTAGACTGTGTTGTCGTGCTAAAGTCATTCCTTGAGGGAATGTCTTCGTCCTCAAGTATGTCACTAATTGTTCACTCCAGTCTGGTGTGAGAGACACGTGATATAATGTAGCATGCTCTACTGGTGGTCTTTCACAACAAACATTGCATTCCTTACACAACCTGTAGACATCTGCTTCCATCGTAGGCCAATATACTCCTAATCTATGCAGAGTCTGTAATGTTCGATGTTTTGAATGATGTTGCTTTAATGCACCTATGTGTGCTAATTGCAACCAGTTTGCATGTTCTGATTCATCTACACAACAAGCAAGAATCTTTTGATTATCCTGTTTATATATGCTTCCTGCCATTATTTGGTATCTCTGAGACTTGGTAATCTCTCCTTCTTTGATCTTTATCCTAGGATTCTTGGGTCCGTATGTCAGAATAAGGACTATAGGCTTAGCCCATTCTGGTGCTATCTCAAGGTTAAACAAATATGCGTCTGGTAACTCATCCACTACTCCTTGAGGAGCTTCTCCTGAGGTTAATCTTGAAAGGTGGTCAGCTCTGAGATGTGTCTTTCCTTTCCTAACTACAACTTCAAAATCATATTCCATGAGTAATAGAAACCAATGTATTAGTTGTCCTGTGTTACATGGCTTGTTGACTAAATACAATAGGGCTTGATGATCTGTAAAGAACTGGAATTTGTTTGCCAACAAGTAGTGCCTAAACTTCTTTACCGCGTAGATCATCCCTAATCCTTCTCGTTCCGTCGTGGTGTAATTTCTTTCTGCTGCGTTCAATTGTCTGCTCGCGTAAGCTATGGGGAGATCTATGTTACCTTCATTCGTGGGTTGTGCTAACACACATCCTATGGCGTAGTTGGATGCATCCACATGTACATGGAATGGCTTACTCCAATCTGGGGTTGTCAATATAGGTGCTGAGCACAAGCGTCGTTTAAGTTCATTGAATGAATTTTCACATTCATCTGTCCATTCAAAGTTGGTTAAAAGAGAGTACAAAGGCTTGGCTATGATTGCATACATGTGTATGAATCTCCTATAATAACCGCAATGGCCCATAAATTCTTGTACCTCTTTCACATTAGTTGGTCTAGGTAATTCTGCAATTACCTTCACCTTTTCTTCATCCGTAGAAATTCCATTCTTTGACACAAATGTGTCCTAGAATTTTGCCTTGTCTGACCATGAAAACGCATTTTTCTGGGTTCAAACAAACCTGATATTCTCGACATTTGTCAAATATTTGTCTTAACTCTGGGATATGTGTCTGCCTGATATTAGAATGAGCACATATGTCATCGACATATACTTCCAAACTCTTGCGTAGGAATTCCTTAAAAACATGACACATGAGTCGCTGGAAAGTGGCGGGTGCATTTGTTAAGCCAAATGGCATTACACGAAATGCAAATATGCCCCATTCAGTGGCAAATGCCGTCTTGTGTTGGTCCTCTGGAGCAATGGCTACTTGATTATAACCTGAGAATCCATCAAGAAAGCTGTAAACTTCCTTGCCCGCAACTCTTTCCAATAGATGGTCTGTGATAGGAAGAGGATAACTGTCTCTAATCGTGGCGGCATTAACTTTTTTAAGGTTAATACACACACGCAGTTTTCCATTCTTCTTGGGCACAACCACAATGGGGGATACCCATTCGGTATGCTCAATTTCGTAAATGAATCCTGCTTCTATCAAGCGATCTATCTCCTCTTTAATCTTCGCAGCATAGTTATCATTGTACGTGTAAGGTTTCTGTTTTGTAGGTTTTGCATCTGGAGTCATAGGGATTCTATGAGAGCATATATCTGGATCTACTCCTTTCAAATCTTTGTAACTCCAAGCAAAAACATCTCTATATTCGCGCAATAGGGCAACTAGCTCTTCTTCTTCTTCAGTTGTCAAATCATGCCCTATGTATGTACATTTTTCTTCTTCTCCTTATATGGCTACAATTATTTTCTTGGTTTTCTCTCGGTTATCATATACTTGTCCGTCATTCGCCTTTCTATTAGGCATTCGTACCATGATCCTTCTATCTTCGATTTCATATTTCTTGAAGTTCTCGGGTACTTCAAACAAAGATTCTTCTTTTTCTGACATGGTTTCTTTCTTCTTTCTTTTCTTGCCTTCACTCTTAGTAGTCACTTGAGTGGCTAACCTCACCTCATTCGTAATTTCCTCGTGTCTCTGAGGGTGAGTCTCTACTTCGAAAAAATATTCTTCTTCTGATGCAAAAGGTGGGTCCATGATAATTGATTCTAAATCAAAATCACTCGCATCCTCAAATGCATCAGTGTTAGGTTCACACTCTTCTAAAATTGCATCGCACATGATTGGCTCTATCGTGAAAACTGATATGTCATAGCCATGCTCGTCACAGTGGGGTGTCCATTGTTCTTCATTGATGGCTACATCCATGGTTGCTAGGATTTCTGCCCAACCATGGGGTTCAAACTCTTCGTCAGGGGAATACTACAGTTGCGTAAGCTGGATCTTGAAGGGTTCGTGGATGTTGTTCTGCACCTAAGGTCCTTGCTTCTAATCTTTCTTCCTCTTGTTTTGCAACTTTACACATCCATAGATGAGTATCCTCATGCAACCAAGAAGGATCTGATTCTAATGAGTGCACGGATTCCGTCTCTACTGGTGTCTTATGGATGGTATTCCATTGTATTGGGGGTACGTCTCTATGTGAATAGTCTTTAAGATTGACTTTGGTAGTCACCCCTAAATGTTGCAAGTACAAAGAATTAGTTCCCCAATCTTGTACAATTTGCAACTGACGCATGAATGGTCGTCCCAATATCATCTCATATGCATGATTTTTTGCAAAGTCACAAATGGCAAAGGTATGCTCAAATTCTACACCACAAGTGGTGAGAGATATGCCTTCTAGTAAGCCTAATGGTTTTTCTATGTGTCCGTCAGCCATTTGTAGCTTCATCCTGGTGGGTCTTAATGTTGGCTTACCCCAACGTTTCCATAAAGCGGTGGTAGCGATGGCTACGCCGGCTCCTGAATCTAAGATGGCTTTCGTGGTGTAGCCCTGATGGGTTATCGGAAGATAAGTGTTACCTTCCTCTCCTTCGCTTACATCTCCAATCTTTTCTATGGGTATCTCTGGTACCTTATTTTGTAATCCTATTTGTGAGGGAGTAGTAGCAAGCTCAGGGAATTGATTTGCTACATGTTTCCACAATTCTGGTTTTATCTTCAGCAGCTCCTCTAGAGTGAGATTACACTGTACTTTGGTATTCTTGATCACTTCCGTGTTTCTAGGGATTACTGATTCTTCATTCCTCACTATTATCGTGGGTGCTCTCATACTAATAGACTTTGCTTCCCAAGGTCCTGTGAACTGAGGTAATTCTTGTAAAGAATTAGATTCAAAAGCTGTGTGTTCACTCAGTTGTTCCTCCTCTACCTCATCGTAAATAGAGGGAATGTCTTGGGGAAATTGCTCTTGCAAGTCATCTATTTCTTGAATAGGAGGATGAGTTCCTTGTTCTTTTCTCCATTTCTCTTCTTGGATTTCTCTCAAAAATTCATGTGAGTACCTATGTATGGACGACAATTTGTCTTGAATTTCTGTATTGGGTACTTGAGACAGGGATGGTGCATTATTTTCCTGTGTCTCTGGGACAATAGGGTTCCTATGCTGATCCTTTTTCTCTTTGCTTTCAATCAAATATTCTAGCCTCTCCATTAGTCCTTGAAAGTGTAGTTCCGGTTTTGCCATGTTATTCCAATTAAGATATCTAGAGGCTTCGAACAAAGCTTGCGCTAATTCTACCATCTTCATGCAAAGTTTAGTTCTCTCAATTTCTAGATCAGCTCGAGGGTAGTTCTTAATCATTTCAGCTACTTGAGGTCCCTCTTTTAACCTAGCCTGATATGCACGAAACATCATGTCTAGATTTTCTGGTATGGGTTCCGCTAAAACTGATCCTGATTTTTGAGCTGGATTCTCTTGATTCAATTCTTGAGAAGTCAATTCTAGGATTTTGGCTCTAGAATCTTTTAAACTTCCTTCCAACTCAGTTATCTTTTTACTCCATATTCTCTTTATCCTTTCTCTAGAATCTTTCCAAGATTTCGTCTTTTTACTGCTAGATTCTGCAACTTCACTAGTGCCAGCTAATTTTTCTTGATTAAGTTGTTGGTTCTGTAAGAGCGCCTGTGCTCTTGTTATAGCTTGGATAGGCACGTATGTAGGGTTGGATCCATCTGCGTTGTTTACAATGCCTATCACATTGATCGGTGTCACATTTGAAGCGTTAACTGGGTTCTTAGGACAATCTTTGATTATATGCTCTTTGCCACAATTGGCACAAAAGCCTTGGATGTTATAGTACTGTGATTGTCCTGCTATTGGAGGATGTGGACAATCCTTTATGAAGTGATCTCCTTGGCACCTAAAGCATGGTCCTCTAGGGCCCTGTCGTCTTTGTTGTCTCAATTGGGGCCGTGGATTTGGGTTTGTGTACATCACATTAGCATAGTCTGGCTCCCAACTAGGTTCCACTGGTGGACTATCATAATGATATGTTTCTACGTGTTCTGGTGACTCCGTGTAATAAGCGGGTGGACTATCTACATGCATAGAGTTAAAACTGTTTGAGTGTGGGTCACTCTCTGTGATCAAAGGTGAAGACGGCACTAAGGCCCTACTTAGGTTCTCTTCTGCAGCAACGTATTTGACTGAGATGACATTCGCTGGTGGGGGTGGCTGCTGAGCTAAGACAGGTTGAGGTCTCTGTTGAGCCTGGTATGGATAGTTCTGAGGAGGCCTATAGTAATAAGGTTGAGCATTGTATTGGCCTTGATACCTACCTGGCTGCGGGTATGCTTGCGGGTAGTTCTGTCTCACGGTCTGTTTGTTGTATGGGCAGTCCTGAGCCGTATGATTCGTGTATCTTCTCTCAATTGTACAGTATTGGCCACTAGGGTTGGCTTGTGGTTGTGGTGCATTGGGGCACACATTTGCCAAATGATTTCCACCACAGGTGTAACAATGCTTGTTTGTTAGCACCCTAGGTTTACTAGAAACTCCTAGTTTCTGGGCCACTTTTTCTGCAAGGTCTTCTATTGAGCTAGACAATTTTGTGGATGCTAGAGATGAACAGTCTGAGTCTTTATAGACCTTTGAGAGTTCCAACTCATCTCCTAAGTTGTCCTCAATGTCTATGCATATTCTCACACATTGCTCTAGCGTTCTGGGTTCTTTTAGGTACACATAGGAGCGTAGTTTAGAGCTCAACAAGCCATCTAGAAACAATGACACTTGCTTAGCTTGTGAGGGTAGCTCTTGCATTGGACATCGTTCAACATATTGTCTAAACCTACGTCCTGCGAGTCTAACTGTTTCTTGAGGGGTCTGTTTAAAGCTATGAATCAACGAAGACGTGTCATGTCTAATCCCACTTTTAGAGAATTCAGTGATGAATGACTCTAAAAAGTGATGGATGTCTCTAAATTGCCTTTGTTGCAAAGGTTGGAACCAAGTTAAAGCAGTATTTTTTAACGTTAGTCCAAATGCGTTGTATTGCGTGAACATGTCTTCAACTTGTTCTGCTCTTAGTACTTGCTTGAATTCTGCGACATGGTCATAGGGATCTCCTGTCCCATCAAAATAATTCTTCATTGATTTTACTAATTGAGTGGGTCTTAACATTCTTGCATGTTCACGTGGTCTAGGTAGAGGAAAATCATCTCTACCACCTGGTATTCCATGATCTCTTTGCCTATCTACTCTATTAGTGTCCGTGGTTGTTCTATCTCTCCCTATGGGATGAGTGAAGCTTACTTCGGGTCTTTCTTTATTCTTTTCTCTTTGATTTCCAAGGGCTGATGATGTTCTTGCCCCTTGTTGACTTGTGTTCATGTTCGTTCTAGATGGAGGGAATACCAATTCACCTCTCCATGTGTATGTGTTTTTAGCGTGGTCAGGCACCACAAAGACTCTTTCTGAAGTCTCATCCAGGTATACAACCTTTCCAGGTGTATCCGGGTCCTTGAATTCGTATATCGTGATGATTCCTACCTCACTAAGTAGTTCTGTCTTGTATCTCCAAAAGGCTTCATCAGTTTCTTTATTTACAAACAACTCTATGCTTCTGTTGTCTTGAGGGATCCATTCCGGGATTAGTACTCGTGTCAGTACAGATTTCCCTCTAGGTGTTCTAGGCTCTTCTAATGGTTCTTTTCCTTGAGATTTAGTTTCCGTCTCTAGCTGAATCATGCCAAACTCATTGGTATTGTTTGGCTGCGTACTTAAGATGTACATTGTTCCTTCTTTGTCTATGTACGCGTCTCTCTCGAATTTCACCACTGGACATTCCAATCCAATGGGTTGATCGGGGTTGTGTATTTGCACCACTTGCCTTCGCAAACCATCCTCATAGATGCGAGCACCTAATCGGTTGGTTTGGAGAAACTCTAGTTGTGTTCTATAGGGTCCTTCAGGTCTTTCTAAATAGGCTACATTCGACCCTTCTTCTGGTCTTTCTGCACTAACTGCCATTTCTGATTCACTAGTATCTGAGCTCTCGTAGGGGTAATTACTATTCAATTGTTGAGCCCACGATCGTGCAATAGTTCTTACACTTGCCTCTGATGACCTAAGGCTTCGCCGGTCTGACTTGCCTATATGTTTGCCCGATCTAAGGTTCATTAATTTTCTTCCTTGCACACTCAATACATGCTCAGATCGTCAATGATTCTTTGTTATTACTGTCTTGATTCTTTTTAGATTTCTTTAGATTCTTGTCTTAATGTATGCGTCAGGAATTCGACTTTCCGTGGTACTTTGAGTTCTCGTTCCGTCAGACTTATGTTCTTTCCTTTAGGTTTTCGTGTCACACACCTTTATCTTTAGTCTTGGACTTGATAAATTTAATTCTCTTGAACTTGAGGCGTTCCTATCGTCTTAAATCCACAATGCTAACGTTTATCCTAAGCTAAGAATTGACTGAGCGGGTTGAGTAATCTTCCAACCTCGAGTCAGCTTTTCTGGTTGCTCTGATGCCCAAGAAGCCGCGCTTCCCAAGCTTTATGCCCTTCACTGCCTTGCCTTGGTTGCCCTTGATTGCCCTTGCTAGACCTGGAAAAATTCAATATTAGACCAATTCACAGTTGGATGATCAAGCACTTGAGTATATACACCTTTTAAGTCCCTTCCCTTTTGCCCAACTTTTCAATGTTTGCCCCCTGGCTTCCTAGTCCCAAACTAGGTCAACCTCAAAATAGCTTATCTAAAATTCGTCAAGGGCTTTCTAATGAGCTATTAAGCTCAAAAAACGGACTTCGGATGAAAAAGTTATGACCGTTCAGGCCCTGGGGGGTAAAAACTGACAAACCGGTGTTTCTCCAAATATGAGCTAAGGGGTCTCCTATGAGTCTAATCACCCAAAAATTTCCCAAAAATACCCCAAAATTGGCCAAAAAATGAAACCCTAAAATTTGCGATGGGGGTGCACAATCGTGATGGTCTGGGACCGTCGCGATGGCGTGAAGGCGAACAATCGCGATGGTCTGAAGTGCACTGTCACGATGGTGTGAAAGTGGACAATCGCGATGGCGTGAGTGTTGTTGGAGTTTATTGACCTCCAAAGTATAGCAGGAAGTAGGTGGAACCCCCTAGGAACAAGTTGACCTTCTCACAAACTTCATCATAGAAAACCAGTCATGCTTGCAGAGCTTACTACTCTCTACTCACTCAAAAGTTTTTAGAACTGTTTTAACCACATATACTAGAGACCAAGAGCTTTCCAATGAACCAAAGAACACTCAATTTGGATAAATACTCAATGCGTTATGACCTCTGCAATATGCAGCTTTAATGGAGACCTTGAAACAGAGATGAACCTGAGGACATACATCACTTGCAGAGACTACTGCTCTTAACTCACAACTCCAATGAATCTGAAAATTTCCAGAACACAAATAGACTTGGAGAGCTTTCTAACAAGCCAAAGAACACATAATTTGGATACATACACAAGGAGATATGACCTCTGCAAGTTGGATGTTTAATGGAGACCTTCAGCAGGGATAAAAAACAGAGAACACACACTACTTGCAGAGAGTGTTGCTCTCAGCTCACAAATCCAATGATTATAAAACTTTGTACTGTGAAAGTAGACAAGAAGAGCTTTCAAATGAGCTATCAAACATGTAAGTTGGATATATAATGAGGGAGATACAAGCTCTGCAAGCTCTGCATACAAAAACTAGAGTAGCATAGAGATACTCTCTTGGACATCCCACAAGATCACGACTTTTCTCCTCTTTTTATAGCATGGGAAACTAATCTAAAACCTTCCTAATACATCTAAATTCGTGGTAGACACTTGGATGGAGGTATTACATGACTCAAGTGCTCAAATAAGCAAAGTATTGATGGACTTTGAGAACTAGCCACATCGACCTTCCACTAGGACACCACTGAAGCTCCCTTGTGACTCACTAATTTGACTCACCATGTTCTAGAACTCACGTGGTATTTTTGCTACATTTTATGAATAATATGAGCCTTCTTGAAGTATTTGAAGACTTCCCAAAGGTATTTACATAATTTGAAACTTGTACCCTACATAAAACAAATGTTCGCAACATTCTCCCCCTCAAGTTTCAAAGGGTATTTCCTTCATGCCAAGAATATAGTTGAATCTTTGAAGCTTTGGTCCATCCAAGGATTTGGTGAAGATATCTGCAACTTGATCCTTTGTTCCAACAAAAGAAACCTGCACTTCATTGTTCATGGTCTTCTCTCGAACATAATGATAGTGAACCTCTATATGCTTTGTTCTAGCATGAAAAATAGGATTTGAGGTCATATGAATGCTGCTCAAGTTATCCCCATATATCAGTGGTACATCAACCTACACATTCAAGTCATGAAACAACTTTTTAAACCACATAACCTCAGTAGTAGCCAATGCTAAACCTCTATACTCAGCCTCTGTAGAAGATAAAGCAACTGTAGGCTGTTTCTTTGAACTCCATGTTAATGTCTTGTTTCCTGCTATTACCACATATCCACTTGTGGATCTTCTGTCATCTTTGCTTCCAGCCCAATCTGCATCACTAAAGACTTTAAGAGTTAGATCAACATCATGACTATAAAATAATCCTTCGTTCATGGTACCTTTCAAATACCTAAGCACTCTTTTCGCTGCATGCATATGAGGTACTCTAGGTTCATGCATAAACTGTGACAATACTCCCACTGCATAACATATATCAGGTCTAGTTTTTGTTGCATAAATCAAAGATCCTACCATGGATCTATATACATTCATATCATGCAACTCATCACCTTCCTTTGCACTCAGCTTTACATTACATTCCATTGGAGTAGAAACAAATTTACATTCCTGCATACCAAACCTTTTCAGCATATCACATATATACTTTCTTTGTATCAACCACATACCTTCATCGCTATACACAATTTCAATCCCAAGAAAGTATCTGAGCAAACCAAGATCTGAAATTTTACATTCCTTCCCCAAATTACCTTTTATCTCATCAATTGCTTTTGCATCATTCCCTGTAATCAACAAGTCATCCACATAAATGCATACATAGACACACATGCCATCTACATGTTTTACATAAAGTGAAGGATCAGCATGACTCGCTGTGTATCCTTGCAGCATAAGATACTTTACCAACCTTGCATTCCATGCCCTTGGTGCCTGCTTAAGACCATACAATGCCTTCTTTAACCTGCATACATGATTAGGACATTTTGCATCCACATAACCATCTGCCTGTGACATATACACTTCTTCATTTAACTCACCATTAAGAAAGGCATTTTTTATATCAAGTTGATATATATTCCACCTTTTACTTGCAGCTAAAGCCAACAAAGCTCTCACTGTTGCCATATTTGCTACTGGACTAAATGTTTCCTCATAGTCTACACCTTGAGTTTGATTGTATCCTTTTGCTACAAGTCTAGCCTTATATCTAGACACACTACCATCACTATTTCTTTTAATCTTAAAAACCCACTTGCAACCAATTACCTTTTGCTTTGGTGTACTTGGAACTAAATTCCAAGTCTTGTTATCCTGTAGTGCTTCCATTTCTTCTCTCATTGCTTTCTCCCACTTTTCATCTCCTTTGGCCTCATCATAACATGTGGGTTCATTTTCCTGCTCAACTTTTGTCATAAAAGCATAATGAGTATTCATGAAAGATTCATAAGTATACCTTTGAGGTTGCTTACTTACTCTTGAAGTTCTTCTTACCTCCAATGTAGATGCTCTTCCTTTCTTATTAGGAACCTTTGATGATTCTCCATACTCACATACATCACTAATTTCCTCTCCTTCATCATTAACTTCAACAAGTTTGAGTTTACCTTTACTTTTAACACTTGGAGGTGACTCTTGCCTTAATCTTCCATTGAAAGGTGATCCTCTTTCTTCATCTAGACCACTCCTTTCATCATTTAAACTTCCTGATGGCTGAACTATGCATTCATCTCCTTCAACCACACCTTCTTCATTTTCATCCATGACCTGCAAACAATTCTTATCTGCATACCATGAAAGTGATTCATCAAAGTTTACATCTCTTGACACAACAACCTTATTGGTATGAGGATTATAGCATCTATATCCTCTTTGAGTATCTGCATAACCAATAAATATACATTTTTCTGATTTTGCATCAAGTTTAGATCTCACCTCACTAGGTACATGTACATAACATACACAACCAAATACTTTCAAATGACTTACACTTGGTTTCCTTCCATGCCATACCTCATATGGTGTCAAATGATGAACTCCAGCAGTCGGAACTCTATTCATAATGTAAACACTTGTGCTAACAGCTTCAACCCAAAAATAATTAGGCAAACACATATCATTAAGCATACTTCTAGATGCTTCTGCTATGATTCTGTTTCTTCTTTCTGCGACTCCATTTTGTTGTGGAGTATACCTGCATGTAACTTCTCTTTTGATACCTTCATCATACAAAAAATCAGTAAAAGCTTGAGAGAAATACTCTCCCCCTCCATCAGACCTTAGCTTCTTAATATACCTTCCTGTTTGCTTTTCGACATATGATTTGAACTTCTTGAAACAATCAAAGACCTCACTCTTATGTTTAATGAAATACACAAATGTCATTCTACTATGATCATCAATGAATGATACATAGTACTTATTACCAATCAAGGATGCCTCTTTAGTAGGTCCCCACACATCTGTGTGTATGAGATCTAGCAAACCATCACTTACATAACTTGAATGCTTGAAAGGTTGTCTACTCTGCTTACCCATTTGACATGCTTCACAAAGATGCACCATATGTTGCTTAGTAAGATCAGGTAATCCTTCAACAATCCTCTTCTTTGATAGCTCCTTTAACCTGTGTACATTCATGTGTCCAATCCTTTTGTGCCATAGATCAAGCTCTGCTATTCGATGCATACCATAAGAGAAATAGTTTGTATGATTTGGGTTTACCTTGAATGTAAACAATCTACCTTGTTTTTGACCTCTAGCAATTAGCCTCCTTTGCTTTGGATCCTCAATGAAGCAACCTTCATGATTAAATCTCACTTGTAGACCTTTTTCTACCATTTGACCAACCGACATCAAATTCTTAGTGATCGTTGGCACATAAAGTACATCCTTCAAGCAATTTTTCTTGCTCTTATCCTGCATAACAACATCTCCAACCTGCATAATCTTATGTGTTGTATCATCTCCTGTTTCAACATGACCTTTACATGACGGATTATGCATATTAGAAAACCATGAAGCATCATGAGACATGTGATTAGAACAACCACTATCTACATACCATACATCACTATTGGAATTCATCTTAGTTTCTACATTCATCATAAGAAGAGAATCATAATCATCACTTTTACCTTCAACTGCATAATTTCCTTGTTGTTTACCTCTTCTTGAATAGCCTCCTCTTCGATTACCACCTTGATTATTTTCATTTTGATAAAAATCTTTGGCATAGTGTCCATACCTTCCACATATATAGCAATTGTTCTTATTATCTTCACTCCTTTGTCTTTGGTTGTAGTTGTAGTAGCCTCTCGTACCTCTAGCGCTTGATCTTCCTCTTCCTCTTGTGTTGAAGAAGCCACTTGAAGTCCTTTGATCATCGCTCCTTCTTCCTCGACCTCTATTTGAACCTCTTCCACCTCTGTTTCCACCTCTTGATGATCCTACATAAAGAGCTTGTCCTTGAGATCCTTTTTGATTTGAAGTAGAACCATTTAGATTCATCTCCTCCGTGACCATGAGGGCAATAAGTTGATCAAAATCTGGTAATTCTCCTCTGACATAAACTGAAGTAATGAAGGGTTTCCATCTCTCATCATCTTTGAGTCCGTTGAGAGTATGTGCAACCAAGTCGTCGTCCTCCACATGAGCTTGAATTGATCCTAGTTGATCTGCAATCTCTTTAACTTTCAATATGTAATCATTGACCGATGTCCTTGTATCTTTCTTTATGTTATTCAACTCATTTTTGAGTTGAATCTTCCTTGCTCTTGTACCTATAGCATACAACCTTTCCAATGCAAGCCAAACATCTCTACTTGTGTCTAGATCTTGTATGTGTCCTACCATTGAATCTTGAATATTTTGTGATAAAATGAATATAACCCTTTTGTCTCTCTCATTCAAAAGTCTAAACTCCCTCAATTGTTGCTGATTTGGGTCCTCTGGTAATGTGGGTTTTTATATCTGTGCTGTCAATCAAACCATACAAGCCTCTACCTTGCAAGTATGCTGTGATTCTAAACTTCCATGCCTGATAATTGGTCTTATCAAGCTTCTCTATTTGTGCATGTTGGTCTCCCATAATACAAATGCTAAGCTTCCTCCTTTAAGCCTCCTTTCCAATGTGTGTGATGAGAAGAAATATAATATTTACCTTGTAAATGAGGTATGTGCACCTTTCTTTGCTTGGATGTTGCTTCAGATGCCTCCTTGCAATCTTCTTCTACCTTTGTGTAGTGTTGATGATGAACTGCTTCTTTGATAGCTTCAAATTCTTCGTCAAGGTATGATAACCTTCTCCAAGCCTCCAAGTACTTGCTCTGATACCAATGTTGGAGTTTATTGACCTCCAAAGTATAGCAGGAAGTAGGTGGAACCCCCTAGGAACAAGTTGACCTTCTCACAAACTTCATCATAGAAAACCAGTCATGCTTGCAGAGCTTACTACTCTCTACTCACTCAAACGTTTTTAAAACTGTTTTAACCACATATACTAGAGACCAAGAGCTTTCCAATGAACCAAAGAACACTCAATTTGGATAAATACTCAATGAGTTATGACCTCTGCAATATGCAGCTTTAATGGAGACCTTGAAACAGAGATGAACCTAAGGACATACATCACTTGCAGAGACTACTGCTCTTAACTCACAACTCCAATGAATCTGAAAATTGGTACTATGGAAGTAGACAAGAAGAGCTTTCAAATGAGCTATCAAACATGTAATTTGGATATATAATGAGGGAGATACAAGCTCTGCAAGCTCTGCATACAAAAACTAGAGTAGCATAGAGATACTCTCTTGGACATCCCACAAGATCACGACTTTTCTCCTCTTTTTATAGCATGGGAAACTAATCTAAAACCTTCCTAATACATCTAAATTCGTGGTAGACACTTGGATGGAGGTATTACATGACTCAAGTGCTCAAATAAGCAAAGTATTGATGGACTTTGAGAACTAGCCACATCGACCTTCCACTAGGACACCACTGAAGCTCCCTCGTGACTCACTAATTTGACTCACCATGTTCTAGAACTCACGTGGTATTTTTGCTACATTTTATGAATAATATGAGCCTTCTTGAAGTATTTGAAGACTTCCCAAAGGTATTTACATAATTTGAAACTTGTACCCTACATAAAACAAATGTTCGCAACAAGTGTGAACTGTCGCGATGGCTCGATCAGGCGGACAATCGTGATGGCGTCAGTCAACGGTCAACGTGAACAATCGCGATGGTCCAAAGTGAACCGTCGCGATGGTCACATATGCGATGGCTTGAGCCAATCGCGATGGTCCGGGCGCGATGGCGTGAGCCAATCGCGATGGTCCAAAACTTGAGTTGTCGCGATGGTCCAACTTGCCACGTGGCACCGTCGGCGCGATGGCGTGAGCCAATCGCGATGGTGTGGGGTCAACCGAACAGTCGTGATGGTCCGCGAACCGTCGCGATGGTCCAAATGAACCGTCGCGATGGCGTGAGACCGTCGCGATGGTCCGGCCGAGCCGTCGTGATGGCGTGAGCCTATCGCGATGGTGTGACACAATCGCGATGGTCTGAGACCGTCGCGATGGTCCACCAAAGTATGATTTTTTGCAATGCAAGTATGGATTCCTAGAGGCCCAAGTGTGCTCTACACGCTGGTGTGGTCGCCTTCTTCAAATTCTGAACTTTGCAGACCATCGCGATGGTCTGACACAGTCGGAAATTTCTGACAGAAATTGAGAATTTTACCTTTTCCAAGCTTTCCTGATGCACTGGAGCACTGTACCTGCAAGAAAACTCAAGAAGACAAAAGCACACACAAGCACAAAATCTCTCTCTCACTCTCTCGCATGCACAAATGAGGGGAAATGAGGAGAATGGGTGGATATGGTGAATTTTCTGATTTTTTTGGAGATGAAGATGATGATGCGGTGATGAAGATGGAGTGCGAGGGAGGTGAAAAACACTAAAAACTAAGTAAAAACAACAACAAAAACTGAAATTTTTACCTTCCAACGCTACTTCTTGCTATACTCTTACCATCACACATTCGTCCTAGACTCGATCCCCGGCAACGGCGCCAAATTTGGTGTTGCTCTAGCACAATGGTGAGAACCACGTTAAGAAGCTCCACCTCCTTAATGTCAATCCGCGGAAGAGATAGGAGTGATATGAAGATCGTGAATGTGAGATGAAGTGAGAGTGAAGGTGAGAAGCATAGAAATGCACACACACATACACACACACTACGAAGAGACAAGCAAGGCACAATGGAAGGTGAGAAATCAACTCTATTACTCAAGAACACTATTACAAGCTCAAAAGAACTCTAACCTCAAACAAGATAACCTCAAAAATGAGCTCTCTAGCACTTTTTATAGTTTCTAGACTAGTTTTGACCGGTCTCACATCTAGTGACCGGCATAGTTAAAAAATAGGTCCTAGATGCTATTTGAAAGGGTAAATGGTGTCTAAAAATAACGAAAATTGATACGCTTGTTCTACCTAAGCTCCTCAAGCTCGAGGACTCCTCGGCTTGCACAAAATGGAGCTATGGATTACAAAATGGGGTTTTCTATGTTACATATGTTACAATAGTGATAAAAATCACTGTTGGAGGTTTTTGGAAAGTATTTGAAAACATAATTCTTTGAAAAAAGATTTGACTGGCTCCTTGCTCCGTCGTTACATGCTTCCGCGTCTTCTATGCCTCTGGCTGCTTCCAACACATCCTCATCACAGTGGGGTGTCCATTGTTCTTCATTGATGGCTACATCCATTGTTGCTAAAATTTCAGCCAAGCTGTGAGGCTCAAACTCTTCGTCAGGAAAAACTACAGGTGCATAGGCTGGGTCTTGAACTGATCTATGGGTTTCTTTTGCACCTACCTCTCTGGCTTTCTCTCTCTTCTCTTCTTCTACTGCTACCTTACACATCCATAAGTGAGTGTCTTCATGCATCCATGAGGATCTGGATCCTATGGAATGCAGAGACTCAGTCTCATCTTTGGCTCTATGGATGGGATTCCATTGAATAGGCGGTACGTCTCTATGAGAGTAATCCTTGAGATTGACTTTGGTTGTAACACCTAGATGTTGCAAATACAAGGAATTGGTTCCCCAATCCTGTACCACTTGCAATTGCCGCATAAATGGCCTTCCCAAAATCATCTCGTAGGCTTGGTTTTTGCTAAAGTCGCATATAGCAAAAGTATGCTCAAACTCAACACCACATGTAGTGAGAGTGATTTCTTCTAGCAATCCTAAGGGCCTTTCAATATGACCATCAACCATCTGCAATTTCATTCTCGTTGGCCTAAGTGCTGGCTTGCCCCAATGCTTCCATAGGGAAGTGGTAGCAATTGCAACTCCTGCACCTGTGTCCAAAATTGCCTTGGTTGTGTATCCCTGATGGGTAACTGGTAGATAGGTATTTCCTTCATCTCCTTCACTCATGTCTCCTATCTTATCCAAGGGTATTTCTGGTACTGTTCTGTGGGATCCTACCTGGGAACAAGATTTGGTTAAGTTTGGCACTTCTTTGGCTACATGTTTCCACACTTCTGGCTTAACTTTGAGTAGTTCTTCTAAAGTGAGATTGCACTGCACTTTAGTGTTTTTTACTACCTCAGTATTCCTAGGTATGATCGAATCTTCATTTCTTATCATGACCGTGGGCGCTCTCATGCAGGTTGACTTAGTTTCCCATGGGCCTGTGAAATGTGGTAGCTCTTGCAAGGAATTAGACTCAAAATCTAATCTCTCATGAGATTGGGCACTCTCCTGCTCTTCATAAATAGAAGGGATGTCTCGTGGGAATTGATCATGTGCATCATCCACAAGTTCAATGGGAGGAGGGACTTCACTTTCCTTTGCCCATTTCTCTTCTTGAATCTCTCTCAGGAACTCTGGTGAATACCTATTCATAGAGGAAGAGGTGTCTGGTTCAGTGGAGTTAGGCACATAAGCTTCCTGGGGAGGAAAGCTTATTCTATCTCTTGCACTCCCCTCAAGCTGGGAGGAGGCTCCTTTCCCAGACTTTGCAAGTAGCCTTTCCAACATATCTAATAGACCGTCAAAATGCAATGGTGTTCTAGTGGAGCTAGAGCCATTGAACAAGCGACTGGCTTCAAACATGGCTTGCGCCAATTCGACCATCTTAGCACAAAGCTTTGTTCTCTCTATTTCTAGATCGGCTCTAGGGTAACATTTGTCATGATCTGTCACGTTTGGCCCTTCTTGGATTCTGGCCTGATATGCTTTAAGCATCATGTTTAGATCCTCAGGAGTGGGATCCGCTAGGACTGATCCTACTCTCGGTGGTGGGTGGGTTACGTGTGGTGGATCAGAATGTTGGGGAATGGAAGGTGGTGGATTGGAAGGAGATGGAAAGGGTGGTGGTGGGGTAGTGTGAGAGTGATTTTGAGATGCGAGTTCACTTATCTTCGCTTTGGTTTCTCTCAAGCTTTCTTCAAGTTCGCTCATTTTCTGTGACCATTGTCTTTTCATTCTTTCCTAGCTATCTCTCCAAGCTCTTGTCCTTTTCTTAGCTATACTCTCTGTCTCACTAACCTCAAAATTCTTCCCCAAGCCTACTCCTCGAGTTTGCTGCAAGGCTTGAGCTCTAGTGACCACATGCACTGGGGCAGTGGAAGTTCCACTTCCTGTAGAGTCTACTACTAGTCCAATGACGTTGATAGGAGTGATTTTTGGCAGGTTATTGGGGTTCTTCAGGCAATCTCTTAAGAGATGCTCTTTTCCACAATCTTGACAGAAGCCCTGAGTTGTCACTACTTGGGGTTGTTGTTGGCATACAAAGCAACAAAGGAGTCATGCACAATACGGCAACAAGGCCAGATTATTTTTTCCCATAGATTATGTACAACTCAAGTGATTTTAATCACTACACAAACATTGTAAATCCCGTTTTTGGTAGAATAGACTTCATTTTGTGCAAGCCGAGGAGTCCTCGAGCTTGAGGAGTATTAGAAGTACCATCGTACCAATTTTCATAATTTTTAGACTTCGTTTGAGCCCTCAAATAAGCCCTGGAACCTAATTTTTAACTAGGCCGGACACTAGGTCTGGACAGGGCCAAAGCTAGTCAAAAACTATAAAAGGAGCTAGAAAGCTCATTTTTGAGGGTAGATTGTAATTGAAACGAACTGGTAAGAGCTTGTGAAAGTAATCTAAAGCACTCCATTGATTCTCTCTCTTTGTCTTGCCGTGTGTGCGCGTGTGTGTGTATGCGTGTGCATGCTTGTGTGCTTCTCACTCACGCACTTGTGCCGCCACTTGCTCGAGGTCTTCATACCATCCTCATGTCTTCCCGGATTGACATTAAAGGAGGTGCTACTCATCACTGAGCTACACCAAATTTTGGCGCCGTTGCCGGGGATCGAGCTTTGAGGACGAGCGTGTGATGGTAAGACGTAGAGTTGACGCGTTGGAGTTGTAGGTATTTTCTTCACTCTCATCGATTTTCTTTTACTTTCTTCACCATCATCATCATCACCATCTCCCACGTCCATCTCCATCATCGTGAAAATTTCAGTTTTTTGACTATATCCCCACCTCCACCTCATTTCCCTCATTTCACTTGTGAGAGAGAGCGAGAGAGCGAACTTGCATGTGCTGTTTTTGCATGTTTTCTGAGCTATTTTGCAGGTTTTTTGCTGTACCATCATCCCCAACAGTGTGCGCAGGCCTATTGAGAAGCAAGCGAGAGTATCCAAGCAAGGGTGTTGCGCACGCTTGAGAATCAACTTCTCGAGCACTAAAGAGCAAGGTTCGGCAAGAAAGGTCGGAATATTCTCAACTCCTCTTCGTCAATTCCTAGCTTAGGCTAAGAACGATTAGAAGTAGGAGTAAGTCAGGGCGACGATAGGCCACTATCAAGTTGAAGACTACCTAAAAACTCAAGTTCAAGTTAAAAACTTAATCTCTGTACTGTTGACAACATAAAGGAAAGAACCTAACGTGGAACGATCAACCTGAAAGTACGAAGAACATTCAAGTATTCCTGACGACGTAATAACAGATAAGACTTTAAACACGAGGAATAACTAAAAAGAATCAAGTGACTGGTACCAATTGATCGGCAACGAGGTTGTACTCTGAAAAAAATTGGGCTAATCCGTTAGGCATATGAACCTTAGATCAGGACGACACCTAGTAAGAGAGAGACAAAGCCTTAGGTCTTCAGAGGCTAGTGTCAATCACACTGCAAGGTCTTGGGCTCAACAGTTGAGTCACCACTCTCATTACCCTAGCTCTGATACCAGTGAATCAGGGATGTCTCAAGGTATGGACAGACCGACGGGAAGTTCAGGTGTGCCCTACTTATACAGGGTAGAAGGCCCTTACAAAACACAGTTGGAATACCTTAGGACCAACCGATTAGGTGCGAGCATCTATGAGGACGGCCTAGGAAGATCTGTGGTCCAGATTAAAAATCCTGATCAATCCATAGGACTAGAGCACCCAGCTATCAAGTTTGAAAACGGTGCATACCTGGACAAGGAAGGAACCATATATGTAGTCACCAGTCATCCAGATAGGACAGATGAATTTGGAAATGTAATTTCGGAAGCGGACTTAGGTGACTTGGAACAAGGAAACATGGGAGTGGAACCTAGAACCCCTCGAGGTAAATCAATTCTCACTAGGATTATCACGCCTGAGTGGGTCCCCCAAGATAACAAGTGCATAGATTTGCTCCTCAATCGGGAAACTGATGAAGCCTTTTGGAGATATAAATCCAATCAGCCAACTGATATAGGAAATATCATGATCTATGAGTTTAAGGATCCAGATAGCCCAGGTAGAGTGACCTACTTAGATCACACTTCGGAACGGATCTTCGTGGTGACAGAAAATGATAGGCATGCTTACACTTGGAAGGGCGAATTCATTTTCCCCCAACCAAGATCAAATGTATCCTATGGTCACCCTGGAGCTGGAACATCCCAGGCTCATGGTATGCAAAGAGACAGAAGTAAAGATAGACCAGAAGTAAGTTTTGCCAATTCAGTCGGCAGAGAAAGAACGAGAACAGAGACGAATAGGGTAGAACCTGAGATGCTTAGAGCCCACAGGAACCAAAGAAATGTAGATGGATTCCCTCTGCCGAGGCCTAGAGAGCACACACGAACTTTGAGACCCACCCAGCTAGTTAAGTCCATGAAGAATTACTTTGAGGGCACAGGAGACCCCTATGATCATGTGGCGGAGTTCAAGCAAGTCTTAAGAGCCGAACAAGTTGAGGATCTATTCACGCAGCACAATGCCTTCGGTCTAACCCTGAGGAATACGGCACTTACATGGTTTCAACCATTGGATGAGCGCCAGTTCAGGAGCATAGACCAACTCCTAGAAGCATTTATTATTGAGTTCTCCAAGAGTGGCATAAGACACAACACCTCCTCACTGATTCACAGTTTCAAACAGACCCCCCAAGAGACTGTCAGATTGGCCGGAAGAAGATTTAGACAATATCTTGAAAGGTGCCCTATTTCGGAGCTACCCACATCTGCTAAACAAGTAGCCTTATTTCTTGATGGATTGCTGAGTACGAAATTGAGATCCTATGTGTATCTGAAAGACCCCAGGACTATAGAAGAGTGTGTACGTATGTGCATTGACATTGAAGATAACCTAGGAGAAGAACTAGAGCTTTCCAAAATCTACAAAGATTCAGATGGTGCATCTAGTCACTCTTCCACACAATCCACATCAATTGAGGAACTCGCAGAGAAAGTGGCCCAGAAATTAGGAGTAACTAGCAAACAAATCCCAAGGTTTACCCCAGTGAAAAGATGCTATACATGCGGTGGTGACCATATGGCGAACGTCTGTCCCATTATGGCTCAACCCCAAGTAAACCCTAGTAGCCAGTACTGCACCATAGAACGGAGATACACCAACCACACCGCACAAGATTGCTGTGTACTTGAGCCGTGATGACTCAAGGACTTGCACCAATGAGACTATACCTCAATTGCAATGCAAGTGCATATAGTGGAGTCCTTTGCACACATTTAATTATCAATCCAAGGAGTGACTTGCCAAGTGTATGAAGACATTTGCACACGTGATAGAAAATGAAGTGGGTTAACTATCCAAGCAAGAGAAAAGACCAATTCTACCCGCACCTACTGAAAAACTGGAAGTGTTGCCGCAAACCTACTTTCAGCAGTTTTGGTTTTTTGAGGTTTTCTCCCAGCCCAGAACTCCGAACATAGGCAATAGGGTACTCGTTTCGAAGCTCTCGACGAGACGAATCCAACGGTGGTGGTTTCACTCAATTCTGACCACTCTGCTGCAAGTTATGGCAGAAACAATGAATTACGGGAACTACTAACACCCGCGTTTTTGCTTCTCCTAGCTTACGCACGCACTACAGCCACTCAAAACAAGGGGGAAGGGGTAGACAACAGTCCTACACTTGCATTTCAAGCATCGCACACACATACATGAGCAAAATGAAGATCAAAATCAGCAAGGAAGAGGCAAACTCGAAATTTCAGAAGTGCTCTTCTTCACAATGACAAGAAGTCCTTTACAATGAGTCACTTTTGACTTATATACTAGTGCCCTAAGTTTGGTCCTTTCACACAAGAGACCGGCACTTTATTCACTAAATTGCTAACTTCCTACTAATATACATGGGTAATTCACTAATCTTCTGAGGGGATGCATCTAGAGGACTCCTCTAGTGCATTTACAACGGAAAATATGTACAAAGGTGGTTATGTTACAAAAATTGTGTGTCCAAATCGGAAAAATTTTGGGGCCCGTCTTTTTCCTCTGCTTTTTGCGCTCTTTAGCTCTGCAACACTCTCCCCCTCTTCGTCTCTGTCGTCCCTTGACAGACTTTGCTTCGCGAACGCGTCCCGTGGGTAGTGTTGTCTGCTTCTTGATCTTGCATTACGTTTTAGAGGCGCTTCAACTTTTCCATTGCACGCTCCCCTTGGTCAGTGTTGTCTGCAGTTAAACAGACATGCAGATTCGATGGCCTTCTTGATTCAAGCTCTACAACTCGAGAGCCTGATGTGGTTATCTTGCCTGTTGACTCGGGTTGCCACGCACGCCACCAGTGACTAGGAATGTGCTATTCTTAGTCACCCTCTTCAACTTTTCAGCCTCTACCCCTTTCTAACTTTTGGCCCTACTTTGATGTTTGAAAAATCCACTCCTCTGGACCCTGGGGTTTAGCTTTGTAGCCTGGTGCGTGCCCCTGCGGGGCTCTGTGCAGAGATGGGTGTTGCGCCCCTGCGGGGCTTCCTGCAGAGAGTGGTCCGTGATCATTTGATGTTTTATCTTTTTACTGCGCAGTTTTGGACTTGGACCTTCTTCTTCTTTTCTTTTTGCTTGATTGTCCCTCTACACGTCCCTCCTCCTGAACTCTGTCGTCCTCGACAGGCTTTCTGAGGCGACGCGTGTATGTTTGGATGGCTGTTTGCTCTCGTTGGTTCAGCAGATTTGCATGACATATCATAAATTCCTTCCATTGCTTTGACTTCACTCCGTCTTCTGGCGCCTGTCTGTGATCAGCGAAGAAGCTAGTTTCATAGGCCACCAGTCTTGCATTTAAATTTGAAGTCATCTTCACAAAAATTTCTGAATCAATTTCAAAGAAGCCTGTGAAGAATGCTTCTTCAAACGTCTGCATATACGTCGATGGCAAAAACATAATACGAGAATAATATGCCATGATAGTTAGTCGGCTGGGAATAGTAGATAAATCAAAAATTAATGCTTCTGAGCCCTGCGTAATGCCGATGAAATTTAAAAATGTGTACTTAGCATGCTGGAACACCTTCAAAACTGTAATAAGCATGCTGAATATTTTGTTGGTCATCTTGACGGCTAAGTCCGGAACTGTAGCATATCTTGCAATCCAAAATTCCATTGTTTTGACCATATATTCTTCTGTCGGTAGGTAGTTGTGTGGCGGGCTAGGTAGTAATGGATAATTGAGCCACTGGTTATTGAGATTGCCTTGGCGCTGTCCTTCCCAAAATTGCATCCAAGATCTTCTGCGGGGTACAGGACAAAAAGATGGATTGACTTGAAGTGCATATGGAGATGCTTCCCACTGTACCCGCAATGTAGGATTCTTTTCCAAAAGCTTTCGTCTCCATATCGGATCTGCTCTCTCGAACTCTTCTTGAGTGTAATGGAACGTGTCATGTTCGAAGTGGAGATTGTGGTCCGGATCCTTATTTGTTGCAGATTTTATATACTGTCGCGTCTGTTCTTTAAGTAGGCCGTAAGGTACGTTGAAGGGCTTCAAAATTTGATCCAGTTGTTTATGCTCAATCTGAGCCTCTTTCATTATCTGAATTATTTGATCTTCAAATTCAGCAGTGAGCTGGGACACCAGTAGTGCCCTTTCTGGTCTGCTCAATTCTGCAATGTCGCGAGTATTAGGTTCTAGTGGAACCTCCTTTTCCGCCCTTATTGGAGAATGATACAAGGGGGGAGAGAGAGGACGTACCTCTTCCTCCACAGTAGCCGTGGTGTCTGGAGGAACTACTGGTGTCCCTTGTTTCTCTTTCTGCTCAATCTGCTCCTGCAGCTGTTTAATGATGTTATCTTTATTCTTTAATTCTGCTTCAGCCTTGGCAATCGTCTCCTGATGCTTGATCAATTCGTGAGCCACTATATTCATGTGATCTGCATCTTCTTTGCACTGTCGGAAATAATCATTTTCTGCTTTTTTCCATTTCTTGCGTAGTGCTGCAGTGTCGTTCATATACCGTTGCTCCCAGTCAGCAATGGTGTCTTGCTCTTGTTTGATCTGATCTGCCATCTTGGTGATCTTTTCTTCCAGTTCTTTTATGTCCTCCGTTGAATGATTAGTTTCTGCTGGTGGTTGATCATTGAGGAGGGCGGTCATGAGTTCCTTGTTCCTGTTCCTTAAACTTTCCGCTTCCTCCATACTCACCTTGAGCTGTGATTCGAGTATTTTACCACGAGCGTTGATCCTTGTCTTCTCTTTTTCTGTCATATCTAATTTCGTTGTGAGCTCCAAGATTTGTTCTTTTAGTTGTGCATTTTCCTTTTCTAACATCTGGCATTGTGTTTTGGTCTTCTTTATTTCCTCGTGTTTCTTTAAGGCTTGAGCTTCTGCTTTTGATAACCTATTAGCCAGATCCACTCCTTCTTTTTGAAGCTCCTGCTTTTCACGCATGGCCTGATCGTAATCTTCATCAGCATCAAGCATTAACTGTTGAGTGTCTAGTGCAGTTCGAATCATATCCTGCACCACCGGCTTGAGCTGAGCTATATCAACATTCAGCCATGTCCTTGGTACGCTGGGGGTTTCTCCGGTTTGTACATCCTTTCCCTTTTCGACATGGATGGTTTCGTTATGTGGTTGTCGGACCTGTAGTTGTACTCGTGGTTCGTCCTCATCTTTATCCGCCTTAACGGTTTTAGTGGCACTTCCCTGAAATGTTACATCCATGGGGGATGGTTCTGCCACAACCCTTAGTGGAGTGAAGGGTTCTTCATCATGTCCTTCTTCCTGAGGTTTATCCTCTGATAGCACTAATTGTTCCTCATTATCAGATTTGCCTTCTTTGATATGGGTAGTGGAGGCGTCTCGTGATTGAACAGGTTGTTGCCTTTCTTCTTCTTCCGGCTGTTTAGTAGCATTTATGTCTACCTCTTTTGTCTGATCTTGTTCTTTGTGTCTGTCTTGGGTTGTGCCATAGTCCACTTCATTTAATTCCTCCCACTGTCCATCATCTTTGGATTCGCTTTGAATATCGACATTAAGCAATGAAGTGTCTGGTTCTTCTTGTTTCTCCGAGACCGAACTAGAATTATCCAAGCCTATTTCTTTATATCTATGGACTTTTGTGAGCTTGGCTTTCTGATCTGTTGCTTGTTGTGATTGCTTATAGTGGTGACCTTGTACTGGCAAATTAACTTGCCCTTCTGTATATTTGTGAGTCTCCTCCAGTGCTTGAGTCAGCTCTTCCTTTGTAATTTGTCTATTCCCCTGGGTAGTTGTTTTCGGTAGTACATGGGCTCTCTTTAATGTTGGTACTTCTTCTTCTACTTGTTGGACTTCTCGAGGTCGTTTTGTGCCTCTCATTATGCCTCTCATTCGGGGTTGCGAGCTTGTTTCTGCTTCTTCTACGATCTTTGCACCTTTCTTCTGTTTCGGTACCGTGGCTGCTTTGACAAATTGAGCCAACTCCATCGAAGATGGCATCTCTTGTAAGTACTCTCGCATGCCCAATGCATGATAAATCATGATGGTTAGGGCCGTCGTTCCGTTGAGAAATTTCTTATTTTCCCATTTCTTCTTTGCTTCGAACAATCTTTCTTGCACATAGGGTGTAAGGTTTACCTGATTGTCGATCTGTTTTATGGCATGAGACAATAATTGCACAATGATTTTTTGAGGTGCCGTGTATCTGTTCATACTCGGGAAGCAGAAATGTTGGTGAATCAATCTGACTTCTTCTTCAATGTCCACCCTATTAATGTCAACGAAAGTTCTTGTTTTTGCACCACGACTCTCTTCCTTGACTGTGTTGACACCATCCTTTTCCCATCCAAATGCTTCTTTGATTAAATCATGGGAAAACTGAATCACCACCCATTCTCCATTCTTGTCCATCACAGTGGCTTCTGGTGCCAATGGATCATGTAGTGCTGGTCGAAGGGTGTTCATGACTTGTGTACAACGTTGGAAGTCCGGTTTATAAATAGGTAGTTCAAAATACTTATGAATTCCTGCTTTCTTCATGATGTCGATCGTGGAAGGCAGTCCATGTAAAACTTTAAAGTCCTGGGACATAATAGGAAACTGATGCTCTGTGTCCATGATCTTTATGTTGGCCAAGAAGAGATACTCCTCAACCGGCTGCTCATCTCTGAACCAATGTCCTTTTGCTTTTGTAAGACATTGAGGAGGAAATTCCTGGACCTCCTCTTGGATCGTAGCTTCAGAGTCTTCAGAAGCCATCTGCACTTGTAAGTGAAGTATATTAGTTTCATACCAAAGAATGCAGTAGTGTGGTGCATTTCTGAGTATCATCGTTCTTCACTCCGTTCTCATAACCCTATAGTTGAGATCTCTTACCACCTCTTTAGTTTCTTTTTCATTTTCCTGAAAGAGAACAACTGTTAGCATAGCCGAAGCTTTTATTTATTTACACTGTAGATCCATTCCTATTTGAGTTCAAGCTGAGAGCTAATCTCCTTTGGAGAATGTGCACCACTAATTTTGTTTGAATCATCATGTGCCAAATGCGTGGCCGTGTAATGTTGCCCTATTATGCATACTTTAGGTGCATTGTGTACTTCATGAGTGCAATTGAGATTGTCAAATGGTGAAGTTTTTCTTTGCACTTTCTTCGGCTTCCACATCTGAGTCGTGGTCACCCTCTTGATATATGTTCTTTTGTTGCGTCCTTGATTGGCTGGTATTGGTTTGATCTGACTTGGAGCACCAAAATCTGTGTCTAGGATTCGCTGTAGAGATTTCATGGGTCTGCTGCTTCGTCTTTCTTGAAAAGAGATATGTTCTTGGGTTGTCCTAGCTTTCCTTGCAATCCGAGCAGCCTCCTTGTGAATCCATATCTGTTGTCGGCCTCTCTGAGCTTCAAGTAAGGGTTTCGGAACCCAAATTTGCACTACTTTTTCCATAGACTTGGTTACTCCTCTTGCTGGTTCTGGGTTGGGTGTTGGTTGTCCTTGAATGCTCATTTGATCCTTGCGCACCCATTTGTATTTGTGTTGTGTCTGACCGGAACTTGTGCTTGAGGTTCTCCAATAGGTCGGTTGGGTAGCTTGTTGATAGTTTTTGGTAGTGGTTGAACTTTTCTTGACCGTTTGGGAATGTTCAGGTTTTTCTGCGGTCATCCTTGCATTCGAGGTCTCTGCTGTTTCCATAGTGACTCTAGGGGTCTGGGTACAGGGTTCCCTTTGTGGTTCTTTGCCTAATCTATTTTCCGAATTTTCCACAATCTTAGGTTGGCACAGTGGCTTCTCTCCCAATAAGCTAAATATTTCTTTGTGCCCTATTTTGGCAGAGATATACCCTTGAGCTAGATGGATACATACTTCATTCTCGATAATCCAGTCTTGTCCTAAGATCAAGTCTTCTATCAGGTCCTCATCGTTGCAGACTAACACTCTCTGTTTCATGGAGGAATTTCCTATGTGTAGAGATATGTTTGTCGTTCCAATACATTCTAAGGTTTGACTTCCCACTCCTATCAAACGTGCACTTGTGGGGTTCACCTTCAACTGCTGATCTTTTATGACCTGGTTTCGTACACAACTGAGTCCTGCTCCTGAGTCGATTAATGCGTCTATCAATTTATACTCCGTCTGTCCAATCCCTAAGTTTAAGTAAGGCTGTGCGTTGTACACACCATTCGTATCAGGGTTATTGACTCGATAATTAGCCATAGGGATAGGTTCTTCACCTTGGAGATAGCGTTCGTCTCGTTGCCTCATCCATTCTTTCCGTTTCCTGATGCGTTCTAGGGCTTCCTGTCTCGCTTCCTCTCGTATTCGTTCTTCTTCCTTTTTCCTATTTTGAGCTCCCAACAGTCTAGCTAGCATTTCATCAGTCAGAGGCTCCATGAAACGTTTCACTCGGCATCCACTGATGTAATTGGGAAGAATGTCTCCGTCTAGTGTGGCGAGATTGACTGCACCACTAGTGGAGATTCGATTTATAATGAGGGGACCATATCCGCGTTTTTGGAGCTTCTTTGTGTGTTGTTTTAGGGTGTATACTAGGACTAAATCACCTTCTTTGAGTCCCTTATCTTTAATATGTGAGTCATGGTATGCCTTTTGTCTCCGTTTAGCGGCATAGATGCCTGCTATCGCTTGCAATCTAGTCTCATGCAGCTTTTCAATTTGATCTAATTGCTGAGACAATTCATGACCGTTCCACTCATATTGTTGAGCTATTTTTAATGTAGGCACTAAGAAGTCGATTGGCAAGATTGCATTCTGCCCATACACTAGGTTGAAAGGTGTAGTTCCAATGGCCGTTTTATATGCCACTCGGAAGGCCCAAATTGCATGATGCAATTGTTTGTCCCAATCTGACCTTCCATTATTGACAATCTTTGTCAATACCGTACATAGCACTTTGTTGGAACTTTCAGCCTGACCATTGGCTTGGGGATGGTATGGGGCAGATTTCTTATGGATTACTAGGAATTCATTCATAAGTGATTCTATTACCTCATTTAGGAAATGTGTTCCTCGATCACTCACAATCTCAATAGGTAATCCAAAACGTGTGAATATATGCTCAAAGAGAAATTTTGCAGTTGTTTGAGCATCATTCTTTCTAGTAGCCTTGGCTTCTACCCATTTAGTCAGGTAATCGGTGGCTACTATGATGTATTCTGCATGTGATCCTCTGGCTGGTGGATTGATGGGTCCTATGAAGTCAATTCCCCACTTGGTAAATGCTCTTGCACAAACCATGGGTCTTAAAGGCATGTCGTCTCTTCGAAGGGGGTATTTCGCTCTCTGGCATATTTCGCAACTTCTCACATATGTTTCAGCATCCATATGTAGAGTTGGCCACCACAAGCCTGCAAAGAGAACCATCTTGACCGTTCTATCTGCTGAAAAATGTCCTCCCGCAGCTCCTGCATGTGCCATTTCTAATATGGGAAGATACTCTCCTTCATGCACGCACAATCTGAGTTGATTGTCTCTTCCTCTTTTGAACAACTGTTTTCCCATTATCACATAATCTTTGCTCAATTCTTCTAGGGATCGTTTTCTTGCTAGGCTAGCTCCTATTTCGTGTTTTTTGGTTTTGAGGAATTGCACTAATGATTTACTCCAATTAGGCACTATGGTAGAGAATGGTAAGGACACGTGATCCTCAGGGCTAGTTTCTTTGCATTCCCCACAATTACTCACATATTCGTGAACGTCCTTGGACATATCAGGCCAATATACGCCTAGCCTCTTTAATTCTCGGATTGTTCCCTGCATTCCTTGATGGGTTTTCCACTTGTTTATGTGTGCCTGGTGAATTAATTGCTTCTGCTCGTCCTCCTCGACACATCTTGATAAGACACCGTTTGGTTCCTTATAATACATACTTCCCGCAACAATGTGTAAATTTCTTGTTTGAAGAATCTCTTTTTTGCTCTTCCTGTTGATTGGGTGCTGAGGGCCATGAGTGAGTATGGGAATTAGTCGTTCCGCCCACCTTGGACATACCTCAAGATTGAACAAATACGTATCAGGTAAATCATCGGGTACTCCGCTAGGTGGTTCTCCGTGTTTTAATCTAGAAAGGTGGTCTGCTCTCACATGTGTGTTTCCTTTTTTGACCACTACCTCAAAGTCAAACTCCATTAGTAACAAGAACCATCGTACCAATCTCCCTGTGTTGCATGGCTTATTGACTAAGTACAGCAAGGCTTGATGGTCAATGAAGAATTTGAACTTGTTGGCTAAGAGGTAATGTCTAAACTTTTTTACTGCGTAGACCATTCCTAAGCCCTCTCTTTCAGTAGTCGTGTAATTTCTCTCAGCTTGGTTTAATTGTCTACTCGCGTAAGCGATTGGATGGTCAAGCTTTCCTTCATCGGCCGGTTGAGCAAGGATACATCCAATTGCATAGTTAGAAGCATCAACATGAATATGAAAAGGCTTGTTCCAGTTGGGTGATTTTAGAATTGGGGCTGTACTCAGCCTCTTTTTAAGCTCGTTGAAGGCCTTCTCACACTCGTCCGTCCAAGTGAACTGAGTCAATAGACCGTATAAGGGTTTGGCTATTATGGCATACATGTGAATAAACCTACGGTAATATCCACAGTGTCCCATAAAGGCTTGCACTTCCTTCGCATTCTTGGGTCTTGGTAAGTCCAATATGACTTTAATCTTATCCTCATCTGTAGATATTCCATTCTTTGAAACAATGTGTCCTAGGATTTTTCCTTGTCTTACCATGAAGACACATTTTTCTGGGTTCAAGCAAACTCTATACTGCCTACATTTGTTGAATATTTTCCGCAGTTCCGGTATGTGGTCTGGTCGTCGATTTGAGTATGTACACAAATCATCTACGTACACTTCCATGCTTTTTCTTAGGAATTCTTTAAAAACATGACACATCAATCGTTGGAAGGTGGCTGGCGCATTAGTGAGCCCGAAAGGCATCACTCTGAATGCATAGATTCCCCATTCAGTCGCGAATGCGGTTTTATGCTGGTCCTCAGTTGCAATGGCTACTTGGTTGTAACCAGAAAATCCATCCAAGAAGCTATAGACCTCCTTGCCGGCAACTCTTTCCAAAAGATGGTCTGTAATGGGCAAAGGAAAACTATCTCGTATAGTTGCTGCATTTACCTTTTTCAAGTTGATACACACCCTTAGTTTTCCGTTTTTCTTGGGCACGACAACTAGTGGTGATACCCATTCTGTGTGTTCAATTTCATATATGAATCCTGCCGCTAGTAATTTGTCAATTTCTTCCTTTATTTTTGCTGCATAAACCTCGTTATATGTGTAAGGGCGTTGTTTAGAAGGTTTCGCATCTGCAGTCATAGGGATTCGATGAGCGCATATGCTAGGTTCTACACCCTTAAGGTCTTTGTACGTCCAAGCAAATACATCTCGATATTCTCGAATAAGGTGTATGAGTTCCTCTTCTTCCTCGTCTGATACGTCTTTCCCAATATACGTGCACCTCTCTTCTCCGTCTTCTATCGTTACAACCACTTTTTTGGTTTGTTCTTTGTTATCATAGGCTTCTCCGTCTCGTGCTTCTCGTTTAGGCATTTGAGTTGCTATTTTCCTTTCTTCTACTTCGTATCTTTTAAAATGTTCTGGGACTTCGAAGTGGTCTGGTTCAGGTTCCACTTTACTTGTGTCCTCACTATGCTCGTGTAATCTTGGGATGGTGTCAATTGCTAAGACTTTTGTCGGCCTTTCTTTTGATTCTTTTTGCATAGTTTCTAAATATTGTTCTTCAGAGTCGAACTCTGGTTCCATTTCTATGCTTTCGTACTCTTCTTTCTCCTCTTCCTCTACAATTTCTCCTGCTTCTACTTCTTGGAGGATAACCATGTAGAGGTTCACATCATATCCTTCCTCGTCTATACAGTCGTTCATCGTCAAGACTTCCTCATTCACGCAAACATCTAATGTGGCTAGGATTTCCATCCAGCCATGTGGTTCAAAGAGTTCATCTGAAAAAATTTGAGGCATATAATCGGGGTCTTCTACCGATCGATAATTAAGGTGCCCTATTGGCCACATTTGTTTTTTACACTCCTCCTTCTTGGCTTCTTTGCACATCCACAACTGGGCATCCTCATGCATCCAAGATTGGTCACTTGATCCCGCACTGTGAATGGATAGGTCGTCTTCCTCTTTGTGGACTGGATTCCATCGTAATGGAGGGACATCCCTATAAGCGAATGTGTGCAGGTTTATCTTGGTAGTGTTCCCTTGATGTTGGAGGTACAATGAATCTCTGCCCCAATCTTGTACTACTCGCATCTGTCGCATGAATGGTCGTCCTAATATCATTTCATAATTGTTTGCCTTTTCAAACTTACAGATGGCCAATGTGTGTTCAAACTCTACCCCACACGTGGTTAACCTAATTCCTTCCAATATTCCTAGGGGTTTCTCTACATGTCCATCTGCTAATTGTAACTTCATGCGAGTGGGCCGTAAGGCTGGTTTACCCCACTTTTCCCAAATTTCCTTCGTCGCAATTCCTACTCCGGCTCCAGTGTCTAAGATGGCCTTGGTCATGTACCCATTGTAGGTGACAGGTAAGCATGTATTACCTTCATCTCCTTCACTAAATTCTCCTACTTTATCAACTGGAACACGTATTTTGGAGTGGTTTTCTTTTTCCTTTCCTTTCATTTCTCCTTGCTCTGCCGGTTGTTCTATTTGATTTGCTAGTTGTCTCCATAGATGTGGTCTAAGTTGAAGCAACTCTTCCACCGTCAATTTACATTGCACCTTTGTTTTCTTAAGTTCCGTTAGATTGTGTGAACTTTCTTCTGAGTTTCCTTTTTCTTTCCCATGCACTGTGGGTGCTCGTATTATTACCGACTCTCTTTCATAGTCTCCCATGTAATTAGGCAATGTTGAAATGCTCATTGTTTCCTCTCTTTCTTTATCAAACCTTGACACTTCCTCATATGCTTCCTCTAGGTTATGATCATGGTGACTATTTCCCCCTATTATCTCCTCAAAAGGAGGTGGACTGATTCCATCCTTTTTCCATTGCTCTTCTCTAATTCTTTTCCACAGGTCTTTGGACCAATCTTCCTCTAGGTCGGGTATTAAGGACACCTGTTCTTCTTGAGATTCCATTCGTTCATTTCGATCATCTTCTCGACTAGGTTCCTTATCTTTAGGTTGTATGCACTCTTCATATAGTTCCTGTGCGATCCTTGCTTCAGGCAAAATTGGGATAGTCTTTTCTAGAGTCGCCTGTGCTACTTCTATGAGTTTTTTGCATATCGCCAGTCTTTCTTTCTCTAATTCCCCTTGAGGATAGAGTCTTTCATGTTGTTCTAGGTTTGGTCCCAATTTGATTCTAGCTTGGTATGCTTTTAGCCACATGTCCAATTCCTCTGGCTTTGGGTCAGCTAGAATTGATTCTGGCTTCTTTGCCTCTGGGCTAATTGATGGTGTCTCAGGGATCTCCTTATGCGTTTGTTGTTCATTATGTTTTCTAGAACCCTTTGCTTGTTTTTTGCTGTTTTGGCTCTTGTTTCTTGCCCATTTCTCCTTGAGCTTTTCTCGTCTTTCCTTCCATTTTTGAACTTTGGAGTTTTGGGTATTCTCACATGAATTCTCAGAATCCTCGACTACCTGGATGTTTGCGTCTCCTGTTTTATTGTTCTCTAGTTTCTCTTCCGGTTGTTTTCCTGTTTGTGGTTTTGTTTGAGCTCTAGTAATAGCTTTTAGCGGTACAGTGTACTCCTTATCACTTCCAGATTCTTCTATAACCTCTATTACGTTGATTGGTGCAGGACCTTGAGTTTTGGTAGGGTTCTTAGGGCAATCTCTGAAAAGATGTTCTTTCCCACAGTCACTACAATATCCTTCCCAAATCCTGGGTGGTGGAGGGTTGTATGGTCGAGGACACTCCCGAATGAAGTGATCCCCTCCGCATCTATAACATGGTCCTCTCTGCATGGGTGGTCTAATGGGAGGTCTCAATGGTTGCTGTGTTTTGGGCATTGTATACATTAAAGTTGCAGTTTCCGCTCCATAGGTCTGATCAAATCCTTCGTATCCATAATAGGCCATGTCATATGCTGGTTCATATTCCATCATGTTGGCTTCATATGGATAGTACTCTCCTGGTGGAGGTTCATACCCTTGGTTGGTTGATTCTACATTGGAAGCTATTGAAGCTGGTATTATGGCTCTCTCCAAGTTTTCTTCCGGTTGTGTATACTTCACAGGTACAACTTGTTGAGGTTGTGACCATTGGGGTCCCAGCACTGGTTGTGGTGGTGGATACGGTGCTTGCTCGTATTGTCTCTGTGCTCCTACCGGATACGGATTGTATCTAGGCATCTCCCTACCAAGCTCTCTAGGTGGGTATCCATAAGGTCGGTATTGTGGTGGATTGACAGGTCGTGTTTGCCTATTAAGGGGACAGTTCTCAGTTGTATGATTGGTATATCTTTGCTCGATGTGACAGTATGAAGAAGTCCCTTGTTGTTGCTGTCTATTGTGTGGATACATTGGTTGTGCACCAGCTCCTCCTCTGGCACACAAGTGTGTTGGGTGTTCTCCTCCACATAAGTTACACCTTCTCAACATAGGCACTTTTTGAGCTGGATATTGGTAAGCTCTCTGTCCTTGGACTCCTAGTTTTTTAGCTAATAGTTCTGCTAGTTCTTCCATATTACTAGAATTGGACGTCACTGTGCTTCTTGAGTCTTCTGATTTTGTGAGGTCGGCAGTACCTTTGAGGTCCTCAGCAAGGTTATCTTCCAAGTCGATGCACTCTTGAAGACACTCGCTCAATGTTTGCAGCCTTTTGACATACACTAGGGTTCTTAGGGTCCCGTTAGAGAGTCCATCTAAAAACAATGAAATCATCTTTTGTTGAGTCGGTCTCTCTGCCGTAGGACATCTATCCACGTATTGGTTGAATCTTCGGGCAGCTGTCTTCACAGTTTCATTAGGGTTTTGCTTAAAGCTATGGATTAATGATGCAGAATTGTGTTTAATCCCTCTCTTTGTGAATTCTCCTATGAATTCTTGAAAGAATTGTTCCATGTTTCCAAATCGGTTGGGATCTAAAGGTTGGAACCAAGTTAGAGCCGTTCCTGTGAGGGTGAGTCCAAAAGACTCATACTGCACGAAGAAATCCTCTACTTGCTCCGCTCTTAGAACTTGTTTAAATTCGGCAATATGATCATATGGCTCCCCTGATCCATCGTAATGGTTTCTCATGAACTTAGCTACTTGGATTGGTCTCAATCTCCTCATTGGTTCAGGTGGTCTGGGCATTACAGGGAAAACCGGGACAGCTGGTCGTAATGGAGGTATTCCTGGCTGTCCTCCCACAGGTGGTCGTGGTCTGACCGGTGGTCGGAAATGGTTCCCCATCCCTGTGTGAGTCTGATTGTGAGTGTGCTCACCTGGAGTTGCAAACTGTACATGAGTGCGGTTGGGCACACTTCTTTGACTAGTCTGTCCTGATGTGGTGTGTTCCGTCTCTTGTTGATCTCCAAAAGGATTCTGCGAGGTAGTTGCCTGCTCCCTCTGAGGAAATACAGGCGCACCCATATATCTCAGCCGAGCCTTGTCTAGGGCACCTACCGGCCAATATCTTCTTCGATTCTTATCTAGGTAAGTGAGTCTAGTTTCGTCCTCTGGGTCTTTCAACTCGTAGAATGTCATGGGGCTCTCTCCTATTCCTTGAACATGTACGTCAGTCTGGAGCAATAAGTCTGCTCCTTGAATCATGTAGACTTCCAACAAGTAGTCGTCTTAAGGTATCAAGTCTCCTCTCAAGACCCGTGATACTTGTGATCTGCCTCTAGGGGTTGTCACTAATTCTTCAGAGTTGTTGGGATCCATGAATTCTCCTCTTTCATTGATCCTCTCCGGAATTTCAGTTACTATATAGATGTGACCCATTTTGTCAATGTAGGCACCTCCCTCGTACTTGACAGCTGGTCGTGGTATGATGGTGACATCTTGTACTGTTGCCATTCTGGCAACGGACCTGTTTAAGCCATCCAGGTAGATTGGAATCTCCTGGGTATTTGTGGACACATATTGTAAGGCAGTGCGGTACTCACCTTCCACTGTAGACATGAAGTTCCTATGTGGTGCTGGACCTTGCATGTCTTCTGATGCCATGGGTATGTCTTCCTCAGATTCACTAGAAGTCTCTGAGTAGACGGAGTGGTGACTGACCTGAGCAGTGCTTCCTATAGAAGAGATGACACTCCTTCGGCTACTTAGCACTCTTCCTGATCTCAAGTTCATCCACACACCTAAGCCTCCCTTTATACTTCTTAGATTCCCCTTGGTTAGCTCTCCTAAAGGCTCAAAGTGTCTGACTAAAGAAAGGGTTTATCTCGGCGATACCACTTCCTGATGATACTGCTCTCGGCGATACTGCTTTGACTACGATACGATACCAGAATCCAAACGATACGATACTGGACAATCACACGATACGATACGAGACCATGCCCACGATACGATATCAGGCACAGAGGCGATACGATACCAGTGTGGTGTCGCGATACCTCTTTGGGAAGCAGACGATACGATATCCCTGCTGCCCACGATACGATACTGGAACTATGACGATACGATCTCACGATGGTGTCGCGATACTGTCCTTAGTGGGAGACGATACGATATCACTGTAGTAAGCGCGATCGCGACACCAACTTGGCGACACGATACCAGAATGGTATCGCGATACCAGGGTCGATGACCAGCGATACGATACTACCGCAATAAGTGAGATCGCGATACTAATCTTGGCGATACGATACCACCGAAGTAGTGTCGCGATACCAAGACAAGCAGTCGACGATACGACACTTGAGAGTGGCACGATCACGATACTGAAGCAGTGTCGCGATACTAAAATAGTGTCGTGATACCACTGTATCAGGCGATACGATACCACTCGGTAAGGTGAGGTCGCGATACTAGAACTTTAGGCGATACGACACCTTAATGGTGTCGCGATACCAAGTTTTAGTATCGAACGATACGATACCAGAGATCGAGTGCGATCGCGATACCGACTTAGTGTCGCGATACCAGAATGGTGTCGCGATACCAAAGCAGGTATCAAGCGATACGACACTGATGGCGAGTGTCGCGATACAAGGGAATTTTGGTATCGCGATACCAAAACTCAACCGATCGCGATACTCAAGCCAAAAGCAAGATTTTTTCCTATCTTTTTCTACTCCCTTGCTCTTCTTACTCTCCTCTTCCCTCCTAGACCTCTGTATCACACAAAAACATAACTATGATATCAGTTTTCCCCCCCCCGCGATACTGCGCAAACTTTTAATCATGCCTTTGATCATTTTTAAAGTGTTTTTGTCAGATGGATTGTGAGAATATTTACCTTGATACTGTCTTGCTTGTAATGTGAGCTCAAAATCTAACTGTAAAAGCCTGAAAGCCACGACACCAATCCCACGATACTGGTCGCTGTCGCTCACGATACCAGAGTTCCAGCAAGTGTCAAATGAGTCAATTTTTGGGTTTTTATACTTTTTGGTACAGAACTTGAAATTTTGGTCTATTTTTTTGGTGAAATTTTGGGTCTTTTGCCTATTCCTACTTTTCCTCTCCTCTTTTCTCCTCTCCTAAACTAACCCTCACTCTTCCTTCTCTTCCCTCCTCCTACACTTAACCTAAAACTTATCACACACACCTCAAGGATGAGAAGTGACAAGTGCTGAAATGGGATACTACTCGTCAATGGACAAATTCACCTCTACAAGTACGATTCGATCACACTTGCTCTCTAACTATCACGAAGGCAACTTGGTGGAGTGCCTCCCCGGCAACGGCGCCAAAAACGTGTGTACTTGAGCCGTGATGACTCAAGGACTTGCACCAATGAGACTATACCTCAATTGCAATGCAAGTGCATATAGTGGAGTCCTTTGCACACATTTAATTATCAATCCAAGGAGTGACTTGCCAAGTGTATGAAGACATTTGCACACGTGATAGAAAATGAAGTGGGTTAACTATCCAAGCAAGAGAAAAGACCAATTCTACCCGCACCTACTGAAAAACTGGAAGTGTTGCCGCAAACCTACTTTCAGCAGTTTTGGTTTTTTGAGGTTTTCTCCCAGCCCAGAACTCCGAACATAGGCAATAGGGTACTCGTTTCGAAGCTCTCGACGAGACGAATCCAACGGTGGTGGTTTCACTCAATTTTGACCACTCTGCTGCAAGTTATGGCAGAAACAATGAATTACGGGAACTACTAACACCCGCGTTTTTGCTTCTCCTAGCTTACGCACGCACTACAGCCACTCAAAACAAGGGGGAAGGGGTAGACAACAGTCCTACACTTGCATTTCAAGCATCGCACACACATACATGAGCAAAATGAAGATCAAAATCAGCAAGGAAGAGGCAAACTCGAAATTTCAGAAGTGCTCTTCTTCACAATGACAAGAAGTCCTTTACAATGAGTCACTTTTGACTTATATACTAGTGCCCTAAGTTTGGTCCTTTCACACAAGAGACCGGCACTTTATTCACTAAATTGCTAACTTCCTACTAATATACATGGGTAATTCACTAATCTTCTGAGGGGATGCATCTAGAGGACTCCTCTAGTGCATTTACAACGGAAAATATGTACAAAGGTGGTTATGTTACAAAAATTGTGTGTCCAAATCGGAAAAATTTTGGGGCCCGTCTTTTTCCTCTGCTTTCTGCGCTCTTTAGCTCTGCAACAATTGCCCATACAACAAGCAGGCGGTTAGGCAACCCTACCCTCAGCCCTACCAACAAAGCAGATACCAGAACCAGTACCCTCCACAACCATATGGCAGGCCACAACAAAATTTCCAACCTCAATATCAAAACCAACAAAGGCCTCAGCCTGTGCTAGCACAACAACCCCCAGCCCCAGCTAATGTGATTCCGGTAAAGTATACTGCTGCAGAAGAGAACCTGAATAGAGCTATAGTCCCAGTAACACCCTTGATCTCTGAAAATGACCCAAGTGATCATAGCTTTGATTCTACCCATGTTGATAGCCCCCAGGCCTACTACATGCAGTCTCCTGAGCATGGTGAGTCCTATTATAGCGAAGAGACAAACGAACCGAGTTGGGAATCAGATTACACGAACGTCATGTATGCAAATCCCAATCCTAGGCCTCAATCTAGGCAAGTCAGACCTCCATTCCCAAGAGGACCGTGCTACAGATGCCAAGGAGATCACCTCATTCGTGATTGTCCCTTGCCTCCACCTACACAACCCCAGTCAGTGACGATCCAAGGCTTCTGCCAAGATTGTGGAAAAGAGCATCTCTTACGAGATTGCCCAAAGAACCCCAATAATATGCCAAAAATCACGCCCATCAATGTTATTGAGTTAGTGGTAGATTCCAGCGGAAGTGTTACTTCCACTGCACCCGTACAGGTAGTCACGAGAGCTCAAGCAGTGAAGCGAAACCAAGGGGTAGGCAAGGAAAAGAGCCCAGACACTAGCAATACTGAGAGCCAAAATAAAAAGAGAACAAGAGCTTGGAGAGATAGCCGCGAACGCATGAAAAGGCAATGGGCAAAGAAGATGAGTGAACTTGAGGAAAGTCTACGAGAAACCAAGGCTAAAATCATAGAGATCACATCTCAACCGCACTCTCACACATTCCCACCGCTACCATCCCCATCACTCTCCATCCCTCCACCCTCTAAGACACCCCACGTAACCCACCCACCACCCCAAACAGGATCAGTATTAGCTGATCCCACTCCCGAAGACATAGACATGATGCTTAAGGCATATCAAGCCAGAATCCAAGAAGGGCCAAACGTCACGGATCATGACAAGTGCTATCCTAGAGCTGACCTAGAGATAGAAAGAACCAAACTGTGCGCGAAAATGGTCGCACTGGCTCAGACTATGTTCGAAGCCAGTCGCCTTTTCAATTACTCGGGCTCAGCCAAAACGCAATTACACTTGGATGGATTCCTAGAGAAATTAGAGAGAATAATTGCAAGATCTGCCAAGGACGAAAAAAATCAAGAGAGAGAGAAATCAAGCAAAAACATGAACCATTACCCATCGGAAGTTTATGCGGCCAATTCCACTAAACCAGACAACTTCCCCTCCATAGAAGGAATAGAGAGGCTAATTGCACAGTCAGAAAAGGAACCAACCCCTCAAAGAAAGGAAAGGGCAAGAGAACGGATAAGCCAGCCTCTTCAGGAAGCCCATGTGCCTCCTCAAGAAGTTTATCTTCCCCCCCAAAAGGCAGATGAGCCTCTCTCGAAAGCTCACGTACCTCCACAAGTTGCCTACATTCCTTCTCAGGGAATGTATGAGCCTGCTCGAAAGAGTAATAGAATAAGTAATCCTCCCCAGGAAGCTTGTGCGCCAGCCATCTATGAGAACAAGGAGAGAGTCAACGAAAGACTAAGCCCTCCCTCCCAGGTTGCTTATGCGCCCAATTCTACGGAGCCAGACACTTCTTCTTCTATGAATCGGTTTGCACCAGACTTCCTACGAGAGATTCAAGAAGACAAATGGGATAACGAAAGCGAGGTTGCCCCTCCTTTTGAACTTGTGGACAATGCACACGACCAATTCCCACAAGACATCCCATCTATTTACGGGGAGCATGAGAGTGTTCAGTCTCACGAGAGATTAGACTTCGAGTCTAATTCCATACAAGAGCTACCCCACTTCACAGGCCCATGGGAAGCAAAGTCCACATGTATGAGAGCACCCACAGTCATGGTAAGGAACGACGACTCAGTCATACCTAGGAACACAGAGGTAGTGAAGAACACTAACGTGCAGTGTAATCTCAAGTTAGAAGAGCTACTCAAGGTTAGACCTGAATTATGGAAACATGTAGCCAAACAAGTACCAGAGATAGCAAAACCTCGTTCCCAGGCAGGATCCCATAGGACAGTGCCAGAAATTCCCTTGGATAAGATAGGAGATATGTGTGAAGGTGAAGAAGGGAACACCTATCTTCCCATCACCTACCAGGAATACACCACCAAGGCGATTTTGGATTCAGGTGCAGGAGTTGCAATTGCCACCACCTCCTTATGGAAGCGTTGGGGCAAGCCAGCACTCAGGCCAACGAGGATGAAGTTACAAATGGCCGATGGTCACATAGAGAGACCCCTAGGATTGCTAGAAGGGATAACTCTCACCACTTGTGGTGTCGAGTTTGAACATAGTTTTGCTATATGTGACTTCAGCAAAAATCATGCCTATGAGATGATTTTGGGAAGACCATTCATGCGACAGTTGCAAGTGGTACATGATTGGGGAACCAATTCTTTGTACCTACAGCACTTAGGTGTTACAACCAAAGTCAATCTCAAGGATTATTCTCATAGAGATGTCCCTCCTATCCAATGGAATCCCATCCATAGAGCCAAAGAGGATACAGAATCGGTGCATTCCATTGGGTCTGGATCCTCATGGATGCATGAAGATACTCACTTATGGATGTGCAAGGTAGCAGTAGAAGAAGAGAAGAGAGAGAAAGCCAGAGAGGTAGGTGCGAACGAAACTCATAGACCCATTCAAGACCCAGCCTATGCACCTATAGTCTTCCCAGATGAGGAGTTTGAACCCCATGGCTGGGCGGAAATTTTAGCAACAATGGACGTAGCCATCAATGAAGAACAATGGACACCTCACTGTGATGAGGATGGCTATGACATTTCAGTCTTCTCCTTAGAGCCAATCATGGGAGAGGCAGTTCTAGAAGAATGCAAACCTAGCCCTGATGCATTTGAGGATGCAAGTGACTCCGATCTAGAGTCAATCATTATGGACCCACCATTTGCATCAGATGAAGAATACTTCCATGACATAGAATTTCAACCCCAGAGGCATGGAGTGCTTACAAATGATATAAGATTAGCAACACATATGACCCCGAAGGAAGAAGGAAAGAAACGAAAGAAGAAAGAAGTCTCACCGGAGGAGGAAGAATCCTTGTTTGAGGTCCCAGAAAATTTTAAGAAGTACGAGATAGACGACAGGAGAGTCATGATAAGAATGCCTAAACGAGAGGCACAATCAGGAGAGGCCTATGATAACAAAGAAACTACTAAGAAAATAGTAGTGGCCATAGAAGAAGGAGAGGAGAGATGCACGTATATAGGCCATGACTTGACAGAAGAAGAAGAGCAAGAGTTGATTGCCTTGCTAAGAGAATACAGAGATGTATTCGCTTGGAGTTACAAGGACTTGAAAGGGGTTGACCCGGACATATGCTCGCACACCATCCCCATGACCTCAGATGCCAAACCCTCTAAGCAAAAGCCTTATACATATAATGATAATTACGCTGCTAAGATTGTTAGACGGCCGCCGAACAAAGGACAATTGTACTTAGACAGAGGTTTTTAATGTAGAAACAATTGTACTTAGACAGAGGTTTTAATGTAGAAAGAACCCTTCTGACAGTACGCGGTAAAGAAAGATTCGCGTAAAGCCTTGTAACAAAACTCTATTTAAAGCGATCAGAGAGAGCAGTAGTAGGCAGGTAGGCAAGGAGCCCAGAGAGCCCCTCGCTCCCCGTGTTTTTTGGAAGTTGCGAATACATTGTGAGAATTCCCGTTTTGGGGTTACTTTACTGCTTCTACTGTGTGCAACGAGTAGAGTGTCTTGGTTCCGTCCTGCCTGTGCACCTTCTCTGTGTAATCATTCGACTGTGTATGTGTGATACACTGTGTGTTACGAGTCGGCACTGCGATTGTGAGAAGTCTGTTCGGTAATGAGTTAAAGAGTCCCCTGTGTTTTGGGAATTGCACGTATAAGTGTTGTGTGTGTAGAACAAGAGTAACTCTGCTCTGTTTCGTCTGCTCCCTTCCCTCTCCTGTGTATGTGTTTGTGTGCGTATGTGTGTTATACGCAGTGTTACAATTGATGCGGTGTTGCAGAGATTTCACCCGGTAATGATTTAAGTACTTCCTAAGCGTTAGTCGACAGGAATGCGTTTGTCTGATCGTTCTTCTGAGGAACACGGACGCATAGAGAACTAACATGGTTCGGTTGTGAGTTATGAGTTTCTGTGAATGGCTGAGCAGGTAATGTATCTATGTTCAGATTAGTACCAGTAGTGTTCTGAATGCGAGTAGAATGATGATAAAGTGTGCGACAAGTTATAGTCAGTAGGTCTTGCCATTTGAATGTGGTACTCGGTAAAGTTGTAATTTGTGCAGAAGGATTTCGTGTTAAGTCACCAGCAGTGTGCTCTGTGTATCGATTCTCAGTCCGGATTACTGCTCAACTGTTATAGCAGGTAGATCTTGGAGTACGGGATTCTAAGACGTTGATAGCCTTGGTTGATCAGAAGCAACTACTGAGCTAAGACGCGCTGACCGAGTAACGAGCGAGTGAGAAGTTGGGAAAATAGTATAGGGCCTCTGTCTAACAGACCCCTACCACTCCCAAGGACCCACGTGGCTAGAGTCCGTTTACTTTTACGGAAAGATTAACTACAGAAAGACTCGGATATACATATTACGCCGTGTTGATTTGATAGAAAGCGATACTATTATACGTTTAACATGTATAGCGGTTAACATTTGGCGCCGTCTGTGGGAAAGTGGCATCCGATTGCCAGTTCTCGGGCCAGTTCTCTGTGGGAAAGTGGCAACTATTTATCAGTACCTGCGGTAAAGAAGTAGTTGATTGCGAGTCACTTGCGAGACCGTGGCATTAGAACACCAGCGATCTGTAAGAAGTAAACATCCGGTGACAGTGATTCACTGACAGTAGCAACAGACCCAGATTGTTGCAAACTGCTCAGATAATATCACTGGGCAATGATACATGCCGGTCACTCGATCGGGCGAAACATATCCTAAGAATCGTCAGGATGAAGCATGGAAATCACAAAAGATAGCCTCAGGAGAAGTAGGCATAACTAGATCTGACCCAGTGATCAAGAAAAGTGGAAACGATACAACCAATTCCGGTCATATTCCGGTAGAACGATCAACGCCTTCGCTACATTCTGGCGCTACTTCGACCCCACCTATCGAAGATATAGCAAGTCCAGACTCTATCAAAACGCCGTTGGAACCTAGTCTAACAATATCAGATCAAGATTTAGAGATATCCACGGTCAGAAATACGTTAGGAACATTCGGCAAACGTAGTAAAACAGGGCGTTCTGGCCCAATTTCGGTTCATTCCGGTGAGATTCCGGTGATAGAATCACCGATCACTGGCAAAGGTTTAGCCTTTTTTGCGGAATCATCAGCTCAACCTTCGTGTTTGGAAGAAAGATTTCGAATATTAGACATCCAGAAGGAAGGAAAGCTGTTCGAAACCAAGATCCGAAGCATCCTAAGTCGACACAGTACACCGGAAAACGCACCATCCGGTGATACAAGTCCAGATAGTTTATCCGATACAGAAGGAAACCCTGAACCCTTCACAATGAGCGGGCAACACCAACAACAACAACATCAACACCAACAGCTAGGACAGCCAAGGCCGCCGCCAACAGGAGTAACCTACACGAAATTCGGTGGATTCCCAGGAGATGACCCAGACGCCCACGTACGAACTTTCGAGATAAGTTATGCAGTTCTTAACCATCCACCCGATCAGGCGTATAAGGCCATTGTTTTTCAATCCACACTGATCAATGAAGCAGCGAGATGGCTCACGGAATACGATATCAATCATTTCGGTACTTACGAGGCAGTACGAGACGCCTTCTTACAGCGTTTCAGACTAAAGAAGAATCCTGCCGAAATCTTTGAGTATTTACAGAACAACAGACAGAAGGTAAATCAGACCGTCCAGGAGTACGCCACCCTCTTTCGAACACATTTACGGCAGATACCACAGGCTCACGCTAATCTGCCTGATGATGTCATCTCTCAATGGTTTATCAATGGATTAACACCACAACTGAAGCAGATCATGATCATAAGATGTGTCGGAGCCATGACCCTGGATGCCGTCATTGCAATGGCTCTACAGCTAGAGTCCAAGGTTGGTGGATTTTCAGAAGACTTGGAATGGTTAAAAACAAACAAAAATATGGCTGAGGATATCACCAGGCAAGTATACTGCACCACATGCAAAAATTCGGGGCACACAAGTGCCAACTGTGCCCTGAATCAAGCGTTTTGCGCTATCTGTAACACTGCCGGACACACCACCGGAAACTGTATCTACAACGCTAGAATACAAGGAACAGCAACCGTCAATGCGGTCATCCAAGAACATGGCCAACCAGTAAATCACTATGTGCCTCCGCAACTGAGAAACAATCAACAACAAGGATATCGGAACTACCGAGGACAGAGAAACAACAATTATAATGCCAACCGATGGCACAACGGACCACCACCGGAAAACCCCGAGTTACCACCTCCACGCTGTCATTTCTGTGGCGAATTCGGCCACATTAGAAGGTTTTGTAAAGATGCAATAGAGTATGATCAAAGAAAGAAGGAACGCCAAAACCCAATGGCCAACATGGTAAAAATTACACCGATCGAGACGCAGACTGCTACCGTTCAGACCCGTTCCGGTAAACAACTTCAGCCGGCAGCAGAAATCTTCGAACCAGGGATACAAGAACAACGAAGGATGTACAACAAAGCTAGTCACTGGACCGCAACAGAACCACCAGTGTTCCCAGAACCCATTCCGGTGACTCAGGCTTCTTCATCAAGGGATGAAACACCACAAAAGGAAGCATCAGCAGAACCATCATCAGTAGAAACAACAGCAGACACTTCTGCGTCGGTAGAAACTCCAAATCTAAAAGAACCAGACAGTCAAGCTCAACAGACCTGGGAAATTCTGTCCAAGGCATCCATCACTCTACCTCTAGGCCAACTTCTGGCCTTAGTACCTGGAATCCGACAGCAGTTTCAGCGACAGTTCAGCCCAGTACCTTCCTGCATTCCGACAACAGCCACAGTTCAACCGGAACCTGAGGCAGCAATTGATCATGCAGTGCCCTTGATTACAGTATGGTATAAAAATCAGAAAATCACGCAAGTACTGATTGATGGAGGTTCAGGAGTAAACATTGCAACCGCAGCATTATGCAGAAAGCTAGGCTGGACCGAAATTGAACCAGTTCAATTCTTTGTTCGAATGGCGGATCAATCAAGAGTCCATCCTGTAGGACTTGTGCGGAATGTACCCATCACTCTACAAGGTACGACTTTCAAGATGACTTTTGTCATACTAGATCTACCCGAATCCACTTTGGATTACAATCTCCTTTTCGGCCGACCCTGGCTAAAGCATGCGAAGGTAATACAGGATTGGTCCGCGCAAGAGCTTACATTTAAGGATGCCCATTGCAAATATGTCGTAAAATTAGACGCTATACAATCTTGTGACCCCCACGCCAGACCATATTTTGCTGAACCAGTGCATATGTTAGATGGACTATCAGATGACGAAGAAGAGCAATTTCTGAAGAGTAATGTCGATTTAATGTCCCTAGGAACTGTTGATCTACAATCCGTCATAGATAATTGGAACACATCAATATGTACAGTAGTAGCTATCACCGGAAAGTCGGTCCGGGAAGACACTTCCTCGACCCATGACGATGAATTACAACCACTGCTCAAGCCAACAGACGATACAGAGAAACCTCAACAATTTTATGTCCCAGAAGACCAGCTGATCACACACGATCTCGGAGATAGAGATCATCCACGACCAGTGAAAATAAGGCAGAACTTACCAGAACCATTTAAGGAGGATTTGATCGAACTTCTTCGCGAATTCACAGACGTCTTTGCATGGGATTACAAGGACATGAAAGGCTTAGATCCGCGCATCTATCAACACAGAGTCACCTTGAAACCAGAAGCGAAACCAACCAGACAACCCAGCTACAGAATGAACCCCCATTATGCAGCACAGGTAAAAGCCGAAATCGATAGACTGTTAAAAGTCGGATTCATTGTACCAGTAGAACACGCTGAATGGATCTCACCCATTGTGATCGTGCCGAAGAAAAACAAGCAATTACGAATCTGTGTGGATTACCGGAAATTGAATGCAGCAACAGTTCCAGATCCTTTTCCAATCCCCTTTTTGGATACCATGCTCGACAGAGTCGCAGGTCATGAAATGTATTCATTTTTAGATGGATACAGCGGGTACAATCAGGTTAGAATGGCTGAAGAAGATATACCAAAAACTGCCTTCATTACCAATTGGGGTGTTTTTGCCTGTACAGTAATGTGGTTCGGACTAAGAAATGCGCCAAGCACCTTTCAAAGATGTATGCAGGAGATATTTTCCCCTTATCTCACTTCATTCATGCAAGTGTATCTCGACGACTTCTCGATCTTTGGGAAGATGGTAGCACATTTGTTTCATCTACGATGCTGTTTTCAGAAGTGTAGAGAATATAGACTCTGCCTTAACCCCAACAAATCAGTGTTTGCAGTTTCTTGTGGCAAGCTACTTGGGCATATTGTATCTGCTCAAGGTATTCGAGTGGACCCAGATAAGATTTCAGCGATTTTAGAAGCCCCGATACCCACAACTCCGAAAGAAGTAATGCGTTTTATGGGACAAATACGGTGGCATGGCAGACACCTTCGGTGGCTTGCTCACTTAGCAGTACCACTGAACAGGCTAACCACCAAAACGCCCCGACAGTTTGAATGGACTGAAGAATGTCAGATTACATTTGATCGACTCAAGTATCTCCTAACGCACGCTCCAATTTTACAACCACCGGACTGGGACAATCCGTTCCATGTTTTTGTCGATGCTTCAGACATTGCAATTGGCAGTATTCTGATGCAACAAACAGAGAAGTGGTGTCACCCTGTTTATTACGCCAGTAGAAGGCTTGCACCTGCAGAAAAGAACTATTCCACCACGGAAAGAGAATGTCTAGGATTGATCTATTCCATCAAAAAGTTCAGACATTATCTACTAGGCCGGAAATTCACCTTTCATGTGGACCACGCTGCCCTTGTTTATCTAGTAAGACAGCAGCATTTAGGTGGACGATTAGCACGATGGGTGCTACTTTTACAAGAATTCGACTATGATGTCATTCACCGACCCGGAAATGCACATGCCTTAGCAGATTTCTTATCACGTCTAGATTCCGGTGAAGCTCCGGTAGGTATAGATGATACGACTCCTGCGATTTATAATGCTGAACCACTGCCCGATGAGATTGCCCACTTAGAAACACCACCTACATACTATGATCAAATTCTAACTTTCCTCACCGAAGGACGCCTTCCCGCCGAAACTACCAGGGCAGTTCGAAGAAAAATCGCAGTTGTTAGCCGCCGATTTCGGTTAGTTGCTGGAGAACTGTATTATACAGATCATACCGGAATCCTACTTCGCTGTATTCCACCACATGAAGTTAACTCAGTTATCACTCTGGCTCACTCCATTCCTTCCGGTGGCCATTTTGCAGCAGACTTAACTCACCGGAAAATTCTGCAAGGAGGACTCTGGTGGCCAACAATGCACAAGGACATCTCACAGTTTATTAAACAATGTGATAATTGTCAAAGAACTGGTCAGCCCTTACAACGGCATCTTTTTCCCCTGCAACCCATCTTACCATTAGAACCTTTTCAGAAATGGGGTTTAGATTTTATCGGGCCAATTACACCTCCAGCAGTATCCAGTAACAATCGATACATACTGACTTGCACAGATTACGCAACTCGATGGGCAGAAGCTTGGGCTTTGCGATCTGCTACAGCAGTTACGGTAGCAAAATGCCTGCTCACGGATGTCTTTCCACGATTTGGATTACCACTGGAAATTGTCTCAGATCAAGGTACTCATTTTGTAAACAATTTAATGAAGGCTCTCACACAGTCCTTCCAAGTCACACATAAATTTAGTTCTCCTTATTACCCACGTGCCAATGGATTGGCCGAAAGTACAAACAAAGCACTGTTAAATATCCTCCGGAAATTGATCATGGAAACACCGGAAAGATGGGATCAACTACTACCTGCAGTATTATGGGCATACCGAACTACATATAAAGTAACCACAGGCCTAACACCTTTCAAGTTAGCTTATGGCTTAGAAGCTATCGCTCCCATGGAAATAGTCATCCCAAGTTTGCGGGTAGCAATCACTCAGAAGATGCTTCCAGAATCTTCACTGACAGAACGAATGGACGCACTCAGAGCACTCGATGAGCACCGATGGCTCAGTTTTTTAACTATGCGTGAAGTTCAACTAAGACAGGCTAAGACGCACGATCGATATTTGAAGACGCCAATCTTTTCGGTAGGACAACTTGTACTCTTCTATAATGCAAAATCGGACAGAGCAGCCGGAAAATTCAAACTACGATGGTTCGGCCCTTTCAAGATCTCAGCACAAGTAGGTCCGGCAACTTTTCGGTTGACTACGTTGACCGAAATTCCACTTCCAAAGGTAATTAATGGATCGAAGTTGCGGCCGTATTATCCCACTCCCACTACGCATTAAAGCATTCGGCGACGAACCGCGTTTTGTATATATTTTTGCGTTTTTTCTTTTAGCCGTCTTTTGTACAGATCTTTATGATACCAGCCGCCTCTCCCTACCGATCACTCAGTACGCACACCAGCATGCAAACCATATCGTTCCCGCACCTCACAATGATCCTCACCTCCTCACCGTGTTTTACATATTTAAACCCCTCAGTTGCGCCAGAACCGCTATTGTGTTTTTGTGATTGTATGTGTTACCCGAGTATTCTGTGTTTTCTGTGCCTGTGACCGCCATGGAAGCTCTAGCTAACTACACCGCTTTCAGTGAAGGTATCCCTGCCGACGTAGGCGAATACCTGCGATGCAGAGGGTTGGCCAACTTCGCTGAGTTGCCTTGGCACTCAGTGAAAGCCCATCCCTTCGCTGCACAGATCATCCACGCCATTGCCCAAAGCCCCCACGCAGACCGACAATGGGTCTTCCTTTCCCTCCCACACCGATCCGTCATCACCATCCAAGTTTTCGCTGACGCCTACCGCCTCACCCTGCAAGGCCGCGAAAATGGCCCGAGCATCCCTGTTGCTCGTATGACCGAACTTTTTCCTCGCTCCTCATCCAACGAGTACGCCATCCTATGCCGCCCAGACCCCGAGCGATCCGCCCTCCAATTCCTTGTAGCAATTCTCAACCTGCAGAAGAGAACATATGGTATCTCTCGCCCTTTCTACTCCGCCTTAGAGTTAGCAGCCCGCGAACCTGTAAACTTTGCCTCCTACTTCTTCCTGAGAATCCATAGAGAGTGCGTAGCTATCGTTAAACAGCTTCAAAAGGGATCCACCCCACGCTCTCGCCTTCCCCACATCATCTCCTTCCTCTTTCCCACCATTCTCGCCGCACAACCCCCACCCACAGGCCCCGCAATTAGGCACGAGGAATCAGCACAGCCGATCGAAGACACCGAAGACGAAGATGAAGAAATAAATCAACTCTTCCGCACCAAGCGCATTCGAATCAGCTCCTCCGAAAGTGAAGTCCAGAGATCCGCCGAAAAAGATCAGGACACCAAGCCGGACGACCACGAAGAAACATATCACGACACCGCCACTTCCATACATAACGAAACCTCGACGGAGCAACCAGACCAGCAGGAGCAAGCCGAAACAGAAATACTATCCACCGAAAAAGAATCTGAGCACCACCAAGATGAACAGGAGTCCGCCGCCAAAGCATTAGATCGACTCATCGACGCCATCAACCAGACAGAAACACTCGCCAAGGTAAACCCCTCAGACACCGTCCTCCCTACATCACCTCCTGCCAAACCCCTACCCCCACCGGAACCACCCCTTCCACCCTTCACCGAACCAGCACCATCCTCCTCTTCTTCCCCTAACTACTCTCCACCCAACTCCCAGCAACTACGCTCCGATACATCCTCCCAACTACCACCGCCCCCCAACGCATTCTCGGAACTTGCCGCCATGGGGCAGTTCCTCATTCAGCTATCACACCAACTGCCCGCACAATTTACAGCCGCTACAACCAGCCTGAAGGCTGAATACCAGCACAAAGTAGACACCATAGAAGCCGACATCACCCCCCTCCAGGAAGAGATCGTCGCCGTAAAGGCAGAAAATCATCACCTGCAGACACTGCTAGCCGAACTCCAAGCACGGTTTTCAACAGAACAGACCTTACTACAACAACGAGACGCAGCCCTGGAACAGCTCGCTGCCAAAGACCTGATCATCCAAGATGCCAATGAAGAAATTCAAAACCTAAAGACCGCCCTTCAGGAACAAGAAGACATCAACGCCTCTCTCGAAGATTTGGTCGCAGACTCGAAGACCCAATTACAAGAAGCCACCCAGAAGCTGCAGGAGCAACAGAAAGAAGCTGCCGAAGTTCGAGAACAATTACGGCGAGCCGAAGAATGTGCTGACGCGGTCAACAGCATTCTCAAAAAACAATTAATAAAGGAAGGCCAATACCAGAAAGACATCGCCACTACCCGCAGAGAACGAGACGCATTAAAGAAATCGCTGGATTTCCAAACCCAACAATTCGAACGCCACGATAACCAAATACGCAACCAGAAGGAGTGTATCCACGAGCTGCAGAACAAATTAACCGAAATTACGACCGCCCGAGATGCAGCGCTCGCCAACGACTTCTATCTACAGGAGGCTTTCCTTCAAACCCAAGCCAACATTTTGTTACATCAAGCCATAGCCCTCAGTGCAGTTAGAACCGATGCACAATTATTAGAACCCACCACCTTAGTCCAGATGTTAGAAACCCTTAAAAAGAAAATTACCCGAACATTTCGACTTGCCAGAAGCATGTATCTAGAAGGTATAGTATCCGAACCATAGATACTTGCGGATACGAGTCCCGAGGACCCGACAATACTAAGTCCGAAAGTTAGTATTAGAAGTCACGATTTTTTGTGCATAAGACTTTCACACATGTAAAAGACGTTCCAAGTCCAGCACCACTCTCCAGAATGATGATTTTTGATTCGAGAATCTCGGAAAGCAGCATCAAATGTCATATCAGAATGGAATACCATCATTCTAGCAACTGGCAGCTTAAGGTCTCGCACTTATAAATACGAATACCCGGGAATGCACACTTACACCAAACGGTGTGCGACTACCACCGATACTACATCACAGTGGCTTCGATCGAGCTGGCAAGACACTAGGCGTACGCTGTGTGCCTTAGTGTGGAACGAGACTGAAAGACAACGCTCTTCATGGTGGCCGGAAAGGGTGACGAAGCAAGGTAGCGTCAAGAATGGTGCCGATGCAGACAAAAGCAAGATGGGGAGTAATGAAGTACGAATACGACTGCGGGGAAGACTTGATCAATTCCAGCGACTCGGGAGAAGTGATCATGGCTAGCGATTCGGAAGACGACAGGCGAAACGAACAGGATAATGACAAGGATTTGATGGAGAATATCAAAGAACTTCGCAACATCACCAGAGGATGGGACTCCTACAGTTTGCTAAGTCACCCTGGGGACAGTGGACCTGTTCCGCCACTAGAACAAGTGCGCTCAGAAAGGATTGGGGAGTTTAAATTCCTGGCATGGACCGACAGACAACAGAAATGGATATCTCAGCCAGGTGGTGATAGGATACTGTATGGCTACATGACTCTGCAGAAGACATGGATTCAACAGCACAGAGGGTACTCTGATTCCATAGACGAAGCGATTAAGGCACATGACAAGGCCAATTCACAAGGTCAAGTTGTCTGTGCTAACTCACGAACAGCTTCTTTTACTCTCGATGCAGCTAACAATCATATCATTATCTGGCCTCCTATTGTATGTATATATGGACATGCTTTTCAGGATGACTTAGCTGTTCAGAAAATTAATTAAAGGAAGAGCTGCGAGTTTTGAGTCCTTGAGGCAACTAGACCAGCCATACGAGTTCGAAGGAATTATGGAGAAAGAAACGACCTACCACGTACAGCCGCATATTCGGGATTGGAAGATAGTTGCAGAACATATCTATCTCTCTCTCTATCTATCTATCTGCTGCATAACTCCAGGCAAAAGGATATCACCTACAGTACTGCACTTGCGGGTTCGAGTCCACCGTGCGTGCCAGTGTTAGACGGCCGCCGAACAAAGGACAATTGTACTTAGACAGAGGTTTTTAATGTAGAAACAATTGTACTTAGACAGAGGTTTTAATGTAGAAAGAACCCTTCTGACAGTACGCGGTAAAGAAAGATTCGCGTAAAGCCTTGTAACAAAACTCTATTTAAAGCGATCAGAGAGAGCAGTAGTAGGCAGGTAGGCAAGGAGCCCAGAGAGCCCCTCGCTCCCCGTGTTTTTTGGAAGTTGCGAATACATTGTGAGAATTCCCGTTTTGGGGTTACTTTACTGCTTCTACTGTGTGCAACGAGTAGAGTGTCTTGGTTCCGTCCTGCCTGTGCACCTTCTCTGTGTAATCATTCGACTGTGTATGTGTGATACACTGTGTGTTACGAGTCGGCACTGCGATTGTGAGAAGTCTGTTCGGTAATGAGTTAAAGAGTCCCCTGTGTTTTGGGAATTGCACGTATAAGTGTTGTGTGTGTAGAACAAGAGTAACTCTGCTCTGTTTCGTCTGCTCCCTTCCCTCTCCTGTGTATGTGTTTGTGTGCGTATGTGTGTTATACGCAGTGTTACAATTGATGCGGTGTTGCAGAGATTTCACCCGGTAATGATTTAAGTACTTCCTAAGCGTTAGTCGACAGGAATGCGTTTGTCTGATCGTTCTTCTGAGGAACACGGACGCATAGAGAACTAACATGGTTCGGTTGTGAGTTATGAGTTTCTGTGAATGGCTGAGCAGGTAATGTATCTATGTTCAGATTAGTACCAGTAGTGTTCTGAATGCGAGTAGAATGATGATAAAGTGTGCGACAAGTTATAGTCAGTAGGTCTTGCCATTTGAATGTGGTACTCGGTAAAGTCGTAATTTGTGCAGAAGGATTTCGTGTTAAGTCACCAGCAGTGTGCTCTGTGTATCGATTCTCAGTCCGGATTACTGCTCAACTGTTATAGCAGGTAGATCTTGGAGTACGGGATTCTAAGACGTTGATAGCCTTGGTTGATCAGAAGCAACTACTGAGCTAAGACGCGCTGACCGAGTAACGAGCGAGTGAGAAGTTGGGAAAATAGTATAGGGCCTCTGTCTAACAGACCCCTACCACTCCCAAGGACCCACGTGGCTAGAGTCCGTTTACTTTTACGGAAAGATTAACTACAGAAAGACTCGGATATACATATTACGCCGTGTTGATTTGATAGAAAGCGATACTATTATACGTTTAACATGTATAACGTTTAACAAGATCAAGGAGGAGATAGATAGACTGGTCGAAGCTGGATTTATCTATGAAATTGAGCACACTGAATGGGTATCCCCTATCGTAGTGGTGCCCAAGAAGAATGGCAAGCTGCGTGTGTGCATTAACTTGAAAAAGGTTAATGCCGCCACGATTCGAGATAACTATCCGCTTCCCATCACAGAACATCTCTTAGAAAGAGTGGCAGGCAAGGAAGTGTACAGCTTCCTTGATGGATTTTCGGGCTACAATCAAGTAGCCATAGCTCCAGAGGATCAGCATAAGACAGCCTTTGCCACGGAATGGGGCATTTTTGCTTTTAGAGTAATGCCATTTGGGCTTACCAATGCACCAGCTACCTTCCAGAGGCTGATGTGCCATGTGTTTAAGGAGTTCCTGAGAAAGAGTTTAGAAGTCTATGTTGATGATCTTTGTGCTCATTCCAATGTTAGACAAACCCATATTCCTGAACTCAGACAAATATTTGACAAATGTAGAGAATATCAAGTCTGCCTGAACCCAGAAAAGTGCGTTTTTATGGTCAGGCAAGGCAAGATTCTAGGACACATAGTGTCAAAGAATGGCATATCTACCGATGAAGAAAAAGTGAGAGCCATAGCAGAGCTACCTAGGCCAAAGAATGTCAAGGAAGTACAAGCTTTCATGGGGCACTGTGGTTATTACCGACGATTTATACACATGTATGCGGTCATTGCAAAGCCCATGTACGGACTTCTGACAAACTTTGAGTGGACGGATGAATGTGAGAATTCCTTCCAAGAGCTTAAACGAAGATTATGTTCAGCACCAATCTTGACCACACCAGATTGGAATAAGCCATTCCATGTTCATGTTGATGCATCCAATTATGCTATTGGATGTGTGCTTGCACAACCTACTGGTGAAGGTAATATGGATCTTCCAATTGCCTATGCCAGTAGACAATTGAATGCGGCTGAACGGAATTACACCACTACAGAGAGAGAAGGCTTAGGCATGGTATATGCAGTTAAGAAATTTAGACACTATTTGCTTGCAAATAAGTTTAAATTTTTTACTGATCATCAGGCATTGTTATATCTTGTAAACAAGCCATGCAATACAGGAAGATTAGTGAGATGGTTTCTCTTGCTAATGGAATATGACTTTGAGGTCGTGGTAAGAAAAGGTAGGACTCACTTGAGAGCAGATCATCTCTCTAGGCTCACATCGGGAGAAGCCCCACAAGGAGTGTCAGATGACCTTCCTGATGCTTACTTGTTTAATTTGGAAGTTATACCGCAGTGGGCTAAGCCATTGGTACCAGTATTGACCTACGGGCCTAATCATCCAGTCGTAAACACACGGAATAGAGAGATTGTAAAAGCCCAAAAGTACCATATCATGGCAGGAAGCATGTACAAGCACACAGATCAAGGGATCTTGGCTTGTTGCGTAGAAGAGGATGAGTACGCTAAATGGTTGCAATTAGCACATGTAGGTGCGTTAGAGCAACACCATTCAAAGCAAAGAACTTTGCAGACTCTAAAGAGATTCGGAGTGCATTGGCCAACTATGGAAGCGGATGTCCAAAAGATGTGCAGGGAATGCCCAATCTGTTGCACTAAACCACCTGTGGAACATGCCACTCTCTATTAAGTATCCATTGTGCCAGCTTGGAGTGAACCTCTAGTATCATTCTTGAGGACAAACACATTCCCTCCAGACATGACTCTAGCTAGAAAAAGGAGTTTGGAACAAGAAGCCCAGGATTACTCACTCATTGGTGATAATCTATACAAACGCGGTAAGGATGGTTACCTGAGACTGTGTGTCCATGAGAGTGAATATCTTAAGATCTTGGAAACTGCTCACCAAGGTGTAGCAGGAGGACACTTTGGACCAGATCGGGTGATCAAGGCAATCCTATTTGCGGGCTTTTGGTGGTCTACCCTTCACATGGATGCACATACCTATGTGAAACGGTGTGATGTCTGTCAAAGGACTCAGTATCCTATACGCAAAGATGAGATGCCACTGAAACCTATGATGGGTGGACGTGCATTCTCTAAGTGGGGAATAGACTTCGTAGGTCCTATTAATCCCCCCGCCAAAGGTTCTCATGCGGAATACATCATTGTGGCAACAGACTATCTCACCAAGTGGGTAGAGGTAAAGGCTACGTCCAAGAACGATGCTCAAACAACTGCCAAATTCTTGTTTGAGAATGTATTCACAAGATACGGGCTACCTATAGAGCTTGTAAGTGATAGAGGCACTCATTTCTTGAATGAAGTAATTGAAAATCTACTCCAAGAATTCTTGGTAATACACAAGAAGTCTGCCCCTTATCACCCTCAAGCTAATGGACAAGCTGAGAGCACTAATAAGATTTTATGCAATGTACTGACGAAATTAGTGAACACTAAACGCTCTGATTGGGACAAACAGCTACACCATGCTGTTTGGGCATACCGAGTGGCCTACAAAACGGTACTCCAAGCCACTCCCTTTCAAATGGTATTTGGCCAAAATGTTGTGCTACCCTTGGACTTCCTGATCCCTACATTGAAAGTAGCACAAGAGCACGAATGGACAGGTCATGAGCTCTCCTCTAGGATCTTTGACCTTGAACGATTAGGGGAAACAAGACTGAGAGCCGCTGCAGGGATATATGCAGCCAAGAAGAGACAGAAGGCATACTTTGATGCCCACGTGAAGGATAAAGGCTTGAAAGCAGGAGATCTAGTCTTAGTCTATACACTAAAACAACACGCGAGGAAGCTAGAAAAGAGAGGCTACGGACCTATGATCATCAATAGGATCTCCACGAGCGGAGCAGTACACTTGGCCACATTAGAAGGTGATGTTCTCCCAAATTATATTAGCGCTTGCAGAGTCAAGTTGTATCAAGAACCCCTCATGGAGGAAATGCTCAGCCGACTCAACACTGCTAAGAAACGCAAAGAGGAAGAAAAGCGCATTCGAGAAGAGGCTCAAGCAGAGGCTTTAGAACGCATCAGAAGGATGAAGTTACGCAGACAAGGCCGAGATCAGACTAGAACAGTTGACCATGCAGATCAAGGATATCCCATGGCCATGTGTGAAGTTGCGGGAACAAGCTCGAATAGAATAATTGATAGACGTCCTTTCATAACCATAGACATAGGACAAGGAAAGAGTTCAAGGACCGTCAGAGCCTTGATTGACTCAGGTGCTGCCACTAGCGCTGTTAAGTTGTCTTACTGTCGAGAGTTACAGTTAACTGTCCATCCGGTGGAAGCATATCTCATAGGATTGGGAGGCGTGGAAACCCCTTGCATGGGCGAGGTGGAACTTCCCCTCTACATTCACGATGAGGCAATGACCGTTAAAGTACTAGTGTGTCAAGATGAGGATCTCACTGAACCTCTCGTCTTGGGTCAGGATTGGATCTATGACCAAGCAGTCAACTTAAACCTAAGAAGTGGACTTCTTCAGGTATGGGTCAATCATAATCGAGTTACAATAGAACTAGACAATGGAGCACTCAAGGAACTAGGAAAGGCACAGACTCCTGGTCCTTCCAGGGGTACACATGAAGATGACCTTGCTATTCTTGTTCAAAACCCTGTGTTGCAGAGGAATGATATTTGCAAAAAAGGAGTCAGGGATGCAACGGAGCTCCCTTCTTTTCCAAAGGCCAGAAGGAGACAACAACCAAAGGCGGATCACAGGCACAAGAAGCAGAATACTACCTATGTCCGAGATCAAAAGTACCTGCGCAGCACAATGTCCCAGCAAGTGAAACAAGTGTGGGTGCGGAAAGGCGAACACCCGGTTGCACTCAAGCCAACCACACGAGCAAAGCCTCTTATTAGTAACCAACAACACGGCGCTAATAAGAAGTCTTTCAGAAATTCTTCTGCTAAAGTAAAATCTATTTGGGTGCCCAAGAAGTCGATGAAGGCAAGCCCACAATCAAGACAAATTTGGGTGCCTAAGGCTTGCTTGAGGGCACAAGTAGTTACGCCAAGGCCACAACTTATGCAGCATAACCCATCTACGAGTACAACCAGAATTCCCTCGTGCTCAACACTTAGGAACACACCAAGACCCATGAGCATGCATGTAATCACTTATAAGTGGGTCCCTAAAAGGCCCCATTCCCAAACAGCGACACCGACACAGCTCTCTAGAGTCTCTACGAAACCGAAAGCAAAGCCCATCCACTGCATTTGGCCGTCTAAGACCTGTAATAAAACCCCCGACCCCGATTTGTAAATTCACCCCACTTATTAACGGTATTAGTCTCCTAGGAATACACAAACGTTAACTACACTCACTGTCTTCGTGCACTTACTAACCACTAACTCATCATCTGCCTCATGTTAATGTGGTAACAGGGACAATAACGGATTTATTCTGTCCATTACGATGTTAACACATGGTTCTATATTCTCACAGAATCAAAAGGCAAGAAGTAAAATGGCAAAAGCGACAGGTTCAGGCTCACAAGTAGGGATACTTACTGCAGGAATTGATGTGGATAGCCTACCTGTGGACGTGCCCCCGACGGAACGACCAGTGGAGATGCAACACCTTCAGCAACTCCCGGTGCCAGATCCACCTACAGGCATCACGGAAAGAGTTCATGCCAATTCTCATTGGTTCAATGGCATGCCCGGTCCATTAGGTGAGGCCAAGTATATCTGGGAGTCTAAATGCGAGTATGACAGATCATGGGTGTGATTCCAATTTTTCTCCAAGGAGTTCGAGACTTTACAGAACACAGAAAATCTACAGATCATATGGCAACGAGCAGGATTGGCGGAATATTTTGAAGCCCCTCTACCTAAACCCGATCTCCTCCGATGTTATTATCTGGTCTCCACATTACAAGCTCATGAAGATAAGGACCAACCCGGATCATTTGTTCTCCCCTCACTGCTGGGCAACAACGAGTTGAAGAGGTTTGAACTTACTGTGGAGCTGGTGAGTGATGCTTTAAGTATGCATGGCACGCATGTACCCTCAGAAAAGGATGCTCTCGTTCCCACCAACATGAAGGACAGGAAAGTAGTGAAGCTGAAAGACATGGCAGCACTCACCCCAAATGTGTCCATCCCTCTCCGAATGTGCATGCAACATTTCGCCTTCCCCGGTCAAGACCGATTCACGCAACCACACAAGAATATCTGGTTTGCTCTCTACTTGGCGGAAGCAGGTGCGTTACCTATTAAACTACCAGTGTGGATTATAGATCAGTTGTATGAAGCAAACAAACGGGCATCTAGGAAATTAGTGGTGAACGGATGCTGTGCACTCACACACATCATTTATCGATGCCTGGCATATGATGTCCCCATTGAGCGTGCCTTAACTTGGGCACAATTACAAATGTTTAAAAGGCTCAAGACATCCACACATCAGTCCAAGCGCATGAGGGGCGCGATCCCTTGTGTCCAGACAAGGGAAGTCCTGACTACTCCTGAGGCATCACCATTAAGAGAGGGCACTGTACCTCCCTTTACCATTAGGATACCCAGGTCGGAATCTGACACTACGACACAACCTACCCCATCGGCTCCTCCTGTTACACCTGAATTCGAATTTGCTGCCACTGGAGAGGCTGAAGGACTGGACCCCCAGGATTTCGAAGCATTCCTACAAAGCACACAATTCTCTGATGTGGAGTTTTATTCAGAGGCAGAGGAGCAGGGCACATCCTCACGAAGAAGAAGAAAGTCTACAGACGGCAGACATGTCCATTGGAGTGACGCTCAGCAAAGCCAACAACACGGACACCCGGAAGAAGAAGAAGCATATGAAGAAGAGACCACTGAAGCCCCAGCATATACAACAGAACTCCGAAGGCTGTATCAGATTATGGAAAGAGTGCGATCGCAGCAGTTACTCACTGAACAGAGCAGCAGAGTACTTATGACTCAGTTGTTGGAAGAAGCGGGAATTGACTCGGAGTACAGGGAAGGTCTCTTATTGATGGCAGAAACATATGGAGTTGTAGAAGCTGTGCGCACTGCCATTCAGAGGCCTTCAGTTCAATATGACCCACGAAGGTTCCAGACACGACCTCGCTCAGGTAAAAATATCCAAATTCCCGTTACAGTTGCAGAAGAGCCAACTACTACACCAACCTCCCAAACAGCTAGTCAACAGCCCCCCGCAACCCATGAGGAGTCCACCGAACCACTACCACCTACTCCCCCACCATCACCTCCTAGAACAGAGACAGTGGAAATCCCATCGACCACTCAAACCACTGACCCAACCTTCATCTTTCGTACTCCCATCTCTAGTGCCACCCTATTCTCTACCACTGATAACCCGATCTTTGACGCAAACCCCATCACTACACAACCCACTGAAACCCTTCCCGAGCCTGCCCTAGGACAACCATCCCCAATGCCTTCAGCCACGGGCCACCCTGACCCCAGATCCACATTCATGGGCTTCCCTACTACCACGCAACCCTTTCCACCCTTCTCAAATTTACGACCCCAACCCCCGATATCCCTTTCTCCATTTCTACAATCCCTCCAGGACATTTTTGCTAGGGCTTTTCAACCAGGACCTCAACCATTCCCTGTCTTTTCAGCTCCCCACCCCACTTCACATCTATTCACCACTTCCACACACACACCACCTACCATACCAGTGTATATGGCAGGCCCCACACTAACACCCACTCCGGAAGGTATGGACATTTCACCACCCACGGCACCTCCACCCACGGCTTCACCTCCTCCCATTCCCCCTCCACCAATTTCACTCACACACACAACTTTCGTAGACACATCATTCACTGTCTCCCTTCCCCAATTCCCTTCCCATGCATCTTCCACGGTAAACACCCCCCACTCATCTATAGGTAATGCATTGGACACCATGATGGCTTGTATATCAAATTTAAGAACAGATTACATTCAGCTCCAGCAACAAAACAAACGCCTGCAAGAGCACTCAGCGACACTACAGCACCACCTTGCGACACTAGAAGAGGAGAACGCTCGCCTCCACACACAGTTCCAAACCCTCCAAGAAGCCCATAATATATTGGAGGTACAGCTACAGAACGTAGATCAGGAAGCGGTGCAGGTGGTAGAAGGTCACCTACGGACACAGCTGGAACGCAACTCAAAACTTCAGCGAAATATGGTGCTACTTAAACGCCATCTTGCGGCTGCTCAGGAAGAGAACAGACGTCTGCAAATACAAAATCAAGAGAACCTAGAGGCAGCTATTGAGAGCACACCGGGGGCACCCATCAGCCCATCCAAGTTTCAAGCAGTGACCCCCGATAATATCAAGATTATATTGGAAGATTATGCCATGCTGCTCGAAGCACATGATAAGCTATCGGAGGAGCTAGGACAACTGAAGCAGGAACACCAACACGGACCAACAGCTGCACCTCCAACCACCCCCTCTGCGGCTTCGCTTCTCAACGCAGAGACCATAAAAGCTCTCCAGGAACAGGTAACTGAATTGCAAACACGCCTACTACAATATGAGAGACCATCTTCCCCGCCGGAGCCTCCCACAGACGAAGAAGTTATGCAAATTCCTGTGGAACAAACGTTTGATGAAGAATATGATCCGCAACCATTCCCAGGAGGCCAACAAACAGAAGAAGCGCAGGACACGTTCGAGGCACCACGCCCGCCATGGTTACGACAAGTGGAGGAAATAGGGACTTCGCATGAAGAGCGCACCGTAGTGCAAAATCAGGCCATGAGGGTCATAGAGGAGACTGTGTTACAATCAGCTTACTTCAAGAACTTGTCATCGAGACGCCTGATTCTCTCATCGGAACTCCAATACAGGCCGTATTATATTATCTTGGCTGATTATAATGCAGAAATACAAAGAGTCACGGGTCAGATTCCTACTTTTGCGACCCAATTTCAACCCGAAGACCTTCCTCCAGAGGTGCGAAAAGGCAAGATTCGTCAACCAACATGGCGGCAGAAACTTTTAGAGACCTATCCAGAAATGCTACGCACATGGAACAACGCGCCGTTGCACCTCCTGTACAACCCATGCTACGGTCCAGTTCCCCGCCGCAGGTCGTGGAAGGCATTTAATATCAAGGTACAGAACAATGCGCAATGCAAGGAATGGCTGAACTACCCGTACATCGCGCCACCACAAGGACCACCATCGGTAGCATATATGATGGGGACCATTCGCCACTGGATGCCGCGCTTGAAGCCCATGCAAGATGTAGCAGCGCAAATGATGCTTAAAATCTTAGATATGATGCAAGTAGTGCTGAAGACCTTTAGAAATGCAGCCGCACCACAGGTACGTCTTCCGGGGTTTAGCAATGGAAATTACGACTTGGTGTATGACATGAGCACCACCCCCAGTATCCGTGTGGCTTACGCTTGGCATGCACGCATCAAATACCTCCCCGCCTGCTACAAACAGACCTTCGAAGAAATGTTCAGATCAGGTTTCTGGGAGTACCACTCGGAGATTTTCGCACCAAAGCCGACACATCTGCTTCAACTGTTTGCTTGTGAACAAGCAATGTATTCAGAGTACTACACCACCCCGCAACCAGAGACCCCCGGTGCAATAAATTGGGAGGCATTGGAAGCCGATCTAGCAAGAGGCTTAAGGATAGGAGAACATGAACTGGCCACCAATGTCATCCAATATTACATCGACCACCCGCGAGAACAAAGGTCTGTCAGGGGCGACAGACGCTAGGAAGGGGGGAGTGTTGGCATACAAAGCAACAAAGGAGTCATGCACAATACGGCAACAAGGCCAGATTATTTTTTCCCATAGATTATGTACAGCTCAAGTGATTTTAATCACTACACAAACATTGTAAATCCCGTTTTTGGTAGAATAGACTTCATTTTGTGCAAGCCGAGGAGTCCTCGAGCTTGAGGAGTATTAGAAGTACCATCGTACCAATTTTCATAATTTTTAGACTTCGTTTGAGCCCTCAAATAAGCCCTGGAACCTAATTTTTAACTAGGCCGGACACTAGGTCTGGACAGGGCCAAAGCTAGTCAAAAACTATAAAAGGAGCTAGAAAGCTCATTTTTGAGGGTAGATTGTAATTGAAACGAACTGGTAAGAGCTTGTGAAAGTAATCTAAAGCACTCCATTGATTCTCTCTCTTTGTCTTGCCGTGTGTGCGCGTGTGTGTGTATGCGTGTGCATGCTTGTGTGCTTCTCACTCACGTACTTGTGCCGCCACTTGCTCGAGGTCTTCATACCATCCTCATGTCTTCCCGGATTGACATTAAAGGAGGTGCTACTCATCACTGAGCTACAGTTGTGTAGGGGCAGGTAGTGGACAATCACGTATGAGGTGATCTCCCTGACATCTGAAGCAAGGCCCTCTAGGAAATGGGGGTCGTACCTACCTAGGTTGAGGTCTAGAGTTGGGGTTTGTGTACATGACATTAGCGTACTCAGGCTCCCCACTATTTTCACTTGGGTCTTCATAATAGTATGACTCGTTATGCTCGGGTGACTGCATGTAGTAAGCCTGTGGGCTATCAATATGTGTGGAGTCAAAACTATGGTCACTTGGATCACTGTCTTGATAGTAATGGTGTGACTTGGACTATGACTCTGACTCTGTTCAAATTTTCTTTAGCAGATGCATATTTCACTAGGATCACATTGGTTGGAGCAGGAGGTTGCTGCACTAGGACTGGTTGAGGTCTCTGCTGCCCTTGATAAGGTGGCTGATAAGGTTGCTGTGGTCTGTTGTATTGTTGTGGTGGGTACTGATTCTGGTATCTACCCTGTTGTGGATATGGCTGAGGGTAATTTTGCCTAACAGTTTGTTTGTTATATGGGCAGTCCTGTGCAGTGTGGTTGGTGTACCTTTGCTCTATGGTGCAGTACTGGCTACTAGTATTCACCTGGGGTTGGGCCATAATGGGACATACATTTGCCATATGGTCATCTCCACAAGTGTAGCACCGTTTAACTCGGGCAAATCTTGGAATTTGTTTGCTAGAGACACCTAGTTTTTGAGCTACCTTCTCTGCAAGTTCCTCAATGGATGTGGACTGACCAAATGTGAGACTACTAGAGCTATCCAAACCCTTATAGACTTTTGATAGCTCTAACTCCTCGCCTAGATTATCCTCAATGTCTATGCACATGCGCACGCATTCTTCTATAGTTCTGGGGTCCTTCAAATACACATATGACCTAAGCTTGGTGCTCAACAAGCCATCTAAGAACAAAGCCACTTGCTTGGCTGGTGTGGGTAACTCAGGCATCGGGCACCTCTCTAGGTATTGCCTAAACCGTCTTCCTGCTAGTCTGACCGTCTCTTGAGGTGTTTGCTTGAAGCTATGAATTAGTGAGGAAGTGTTGTGCCTTATGCCACTCTTAGAAAACTCAATGATAAATGCCTCTAGGAGCTGGTCTATGTTTCTGAAATGCCTCTCGTTCAGTGGTTGAAAGCACGTAAGGGCACTGTTCCTAAGGGTTAGACCAAAAGCATTATATTGTGTGAATAGGTCCTCTACCTGTTCAGCTTTCAAGACTTGCCTAAATTCTGCCACATGGTCATAAGGGTCTCCAGTGCCATCGAAGTAATTCTTCATGGACTTCACCAGTTGTTTTGGTCTCAGAGCCCTAGTGTGTTCTCTAGGCCTTGGCAAAGGGAATTCATCAGCATTTCTCTGGTTCCTTGGGGTTCTAGGTCTCTCGGTTTCTTCCCTATCTGTCCCTGTTCTCATCCTTTCTCTTCCTAGGGAGTTGGCAAAGCTTACCTCAGGTCTATCTCTACTCCTCTCTCTTTGAGCTCCATGAGCTTGGGAGGTCCCAGCTCCTTGGTGACTGTAGGACACATTAGATTGAGGTTGGGGAAAAACAAATTCACCCTTCCATGTATAGGCATGTCTGCCATGCTCGGTGACCATGAAGATCCTCTCTGATGTATTGTCTAGGTAGGTTACTTTGCCTGGGCTATCAGGGTCTTTAAACTCATAGATTGTGAGAGCACTTACTTCCTGAGGTAGGGCAGGTTTATATCTCCAAAAAGCCTCATCGGTTTCTCGGTTTAAAAGCAAGTCTATGCTTTTATTATCCTGGGGAATCCACTCTAGAGTCATGATCCTGGTTAAGACTGATTTACCACGGGGAGTCCTAGGCTCTCTCTCTAAATTCCCTTGCTCTATATCACCCATGTCGGTTTCTGCGATCACATTCCCAAACTCGTCTGTTCTATCTGGGAGAGTGGTGACTACATAAATAGTCCCTTCTTTATCTAGGTATGCTCCATTCTCAAATTTGACTACCGGGTGTTCTAGTCCATGGGGTTGATCAGGGTTCTTAATCTAGACCACTGATCTTCTCAGGCCATCTTCGTAGATGCGAGCACCTAGACGATTAGTCCTGATGTATTCCAATTGAGTCTTGTAAGGTCCTTCTGGCTTTTCTAGGTATGCCACCCCTGAACTACCTACTGGTCTCTCCATGTTATAGGACATCTCAGAATCACTTGTTTCTGATCGGGGAGTGTCTGGGTAATCACTCAACTGCTGGGCCTAAGACCTAGCAGTGTGATTGACACTAGCTTCAGAAGATCTGAGGCTTTGTCTGTCTCGGCCTAAGTGTCTGCCTGACCTAAGGTTCATATGCCTGGTTTCTCTACCCCCTTGGTCCCAAGTACACTCTCGTTGCAGGTTAATTGGCACCAATCACTTTGTTCTTTTTAGTTGATTATTATGTTTAGGATCTTGTCTGATATCACGTCGTCAGGAATACTTAAGTGAATTTCGCACTTGATAAGTGATCGATTCAAGTTTACTTTTGTCCCTTAGGGTTTTCGCACTTAAGACCTACTTAATGCTTGCACTTGGTTGATTAGTTCTCTTAGACTTAGTTCGTGCCTGACGTTGACCTAATTAATTACCACACCTAAGTCGTACTTAGCCTATGCTAGGAATTGACAAAGGAGGGTTGAGAGAACTTCCAACCTCAATCCTCTGGCTGCTTAGACTGCTGCACAAGCCCAGGAAGCCTTCTCCCAAGCTTGATACACCCCCTTGCTAGCTTGCCTTGGAATGCCTTGCTTGCACACAATGTTCCTGCAAAAGTTCTCAAGTTAATATAGCTCCTTTACCACAATGGATTGACTGACACACATCAACAATTACAGGCCCCCCTTGGAGTAACTCACTGTACCCCCAAAATCTTATGACCACCTAATTCTACCGAATGGCCAACTTAAAAATCTAGGTATGCTCCATTCTCAAACTTGACTACCGGGTGTTCTAGTCCATGGGGTTGATCGGGGTTCTTAATCTGGACTACGGATCTTCTCTGGCCGTCTTCGTAGATGCGAGCACCTAGACGATTAGTCCTGATGTATTCCAATTGAGTCTTGTAAGGTCCTTCTGGCTTTTCTAGATAAGTCACCCCTAAACTACCTACAGGTCTCTCCATGTTATAGGACATCTCAGAATCACTTGTTTCTGATCGGGGAGTGTATGGGTAATCACTCAACTGCTGGGCCCAAGATCTAGCAGTGTGATTGACACTAGCTTCAGAAGATCTGAGGCTTTGTCTGTCTCGGCCTAAGTGTCTGCCTGACCTAAGGTTCATATGCCTGGTTTCTCTACCCCCTTGGTCCCAAGTACACTCTCGTTGCAGGTTAATTGGCACCAATCACTTTGTTCTTTTTAGTTGATTATTATGTTATGCCCTTGTTCAAGATCACGTCTTCAGGAATACTTAAGTGAAGTTCGCACTTGATAATTGATCGATTCAAGTTTACATTAAGTAGGACTTAAGTTCACACTTAAGTCCTACTTAATGCTTGCACTTAGTTGATTAGTTCTCTTGGACTTGATTCGTGTCTGACGTTGCCCTAATTAATTACCACACCTAAATCGTACTTAGCCTAGGCTGGGAATTGACAAAGGAGGGTTGAGAGAACTTCCAACCTCAATCCTCTGGTTGCTCAGACCGTTGCACAAGCCCAGGAAGCCTTCTCCCAAGCTTGGTACACACCCTTGCTTGCTTGCCTTGGAATGCCTTGCTTGCACACAATGTTCTTGCAAAAGTTCTCAAGTTAATATAGCTCCTTTACCACCATAGATTGACTGACACACATCAACAATTACAGGCCCCCCTTGGAGTAACTCACTGTACCCCCAAAATCTTATGACCACCTAATTCTACCGAATGGCCAACTTAAAAATACATGTTCTAAAACTCTCAGGGTTCAGGAAATTCCTCCCTGGTTTCTAGGTCTTTTGCCCACTCCTAAGGCTCTAATGTTATCCCAATGTGTCCAAAATTACGCCCAAATATACCTCAATTCACTCAATTAATTCACTCTAAAATTTTATGCGTTAAGCCCATGTATCGCGATAGGTCGGGTCGAGGTATCGCGATAGGTCGAGGTGTCATGATACTTGGGAGTGTCGCGATAGGTCAAGGTGTCGTGATACTTGGGAGTGTCGCGATACCTGGGAGTGTCGCGATAGGCCGAGGTGTCGCGATACTTGGGAGTGTCGCGATACCTGGCAGTGTCGCGATAGGTCGAGGTGTCGCGATAGGTTGAGGTGTCACGATAGGCCGAGGTGTCGCGATACTTGGGAGTGTCGCGATACTTGGGAGTGTCGGGATACCTAGGAGTGTCGCGATAGGTCGAGGTGTTGCGATACTTGGGAGTGTCGCGATAGGTCGAGGTGTCGCGATACCTAGGAGTGTCGCGATAGGTCGAGGTGTCGCGATACTTGGGAGTGTCGCGATACCTGGGAGTGTCGCGATACCTGGGAGTGTCGCGATACCTCGAGGTGTCGCGATAGGTCGGGATATGGTGAATTTTTCTGTTCTGCCTAGTGATCCTAGGAGCTCGAGGGCTGTGCAGTGTTGTGGTGCACTCAGAATCGTTCAATAAACCTTGCAATACTGGACGCTTATTAAGATGGTTCCTCTTACTAATGGAGTATGACTTTGAAGTTGTTGTTAGGAACCTTCGGGCAGACCACCTTTCTCGCATCACTTCAAGAGAGTCACCACAAGGAGTGTCTGATGAATTACCCGATGCTTATCTGTTCAATTTAGAAGTTGTTCCTAAATGGGCAAATAAGTTGGTACCAGTCCTAACCTTCGGCCCTACAAATAAGAATGTGAAAACATCGCAAGAAGAAATTGTAAAATCACAAAAATACCACATATTGGCAGGAAGCATGTACAAACAAGACACTGAGGGTGTATTGGCTTGTTGCGTTGAGGACGATGAACATAGTAGTTGGTTGCAACAAGCTCATGAAGGATTGCTAGGAAATCATTATTCTAAACGGCGCACATTACAAAATCTGAAACGTTTAGGAGTGTATTGGCCTAGGTTATCCCTTAGTAGGAGACAACCTATACCGAAGAGGCAAAGATGGTTACTTAAGACTGTGTGTTCATGAATCAGACTATTTAAAGGTCTTAGAGACTGCACACAGTGGTGTTGCAGGGGGACATTTTGGTCCTGACCGAGTGATCTACTGCCAAGACTTGCAGTTGAACATCAATCCCATAGAAGCTTATCTCATAGGATTGGGAGGTGTGGAAACCCCTTGTTTGGGCGAGGTGGAACTTCCCATCTACCTTCAAGATGTTCCAATGAAAGTCAAAGTGCTAGTGTGTCAAGATGAGAACCTTACAGAACCACTTGTCTTAGGACAAGATTGGATTTATGACAATGCAGTCAACTTGAACCTAAGAAGTCAACTTCTTCAAGTTTGGGTCGAGGGACAATGCTTTACATTAGAACTAGAAAATGGCATACTCACAAATCCAGATGTCACATCTTGCAGTTCTCCAAGGACTAATCTTAGGAAAAGAGATGTTGTATGCGTCAAAAGATCTATGTCGCAGGAGAACTCAATCATGGAAGAACAGGCTCAAAGACAAGCGGACTCCTCCTCTGGTGCAAGGACTAATGCCGCCACTACAACTCAACCAGCAAGGCAAGCACAACAGAACAGGACCACTGCTATATCAAATAGACAATGGGATTTTCAAAGGAAAGTAGTGCTGGGCATGAAGCAGCTCTGGATACAAAAAGGAGAGCAGCCATCACCCTTGGCCCCAAAAACCCCATCCAGGCAAGTCAACCAGGCCAGAAGACGAAGGAAGAAGATCGGACAAGCTCAACCACAAGATCTCCGACAAATTTGGATACCTAAGAAATTAGTTGCAGCTCAACAAGGGCGATTACACATGTGGGTACCCAGGAAGCTCTTACGTCCGCAACAACATATGCTTTCCCATACGCGAAAAGTCTCAACAAAGAAGCCAAGGCGAGGCAAAGGTCAGAACCAAACACCAAGAACAACAGTAGACCAAGTAACCTCTTCAACGCGAATCAAGCGACCAGCCACAGAGGTATGGGTATGGAAGCCAAAAGCACCGATAGGCCTCGCAGAACCAAAGAGCCAACCACGAAGGATCAAACCCTCAAGGTGTTGAAACTTCTTGGGCATGCTCCTCTAGTCCCTGGGCATTTTCTAAATGCTTCTCTTGAGTCTTGGTATCCCGAAAATGCGCTTTCATGCTTGTATGAGTGAGGGTATGACCTTTCATCTACCCCTTCCTTGTCTCTTGACTGTTCAATGCATTTTTCTTGATGTTCCATCTCCTGTGAATGTCTTTTGATGTTTCCTTTGACTCCTAATGGATAAGGAGTCATGGCTTTACCTTTATCCAAGTGATTATGAACATTTGGAATATCCAAAGTACCAAAATTATCCACTAAGCTTGCTCCTTCTTTTTCAACACTCCCCCTCAAGCTTAGGTAGGTAGTGTCTATGTCCATCAAGCTCATCATGTTCTTGAACTTGTTTAGCTTTGATGCATTTAATCCTTTGGTGAATAGATCAGCAACCTGGTCCTTTGTGGTCACAAAATGAACACCTACTTCATTAGTAGCAACCTTTTCTCTTACATAATGGTAATGCACTTCAATGTGCTTACTTCTAGCATGATACATGGGGTTATAAGCCAAGTGTATAAAAGACATATTATCTCCATAAGGGGAGATTGTTCCAACCTGCATATCCAAGTAAATTTTTGGATTCTTTCCAAGTCTCCATTTGATTTGTTTAATTCCTTTATGATCACTACATGTTATGATAAGTTCATCCACATATATACAAATAAATACCACCTTAGTCCCTTCTTTCTTCATGTAGAGTGAGGGATCTGATTTGCTTTGAGTGTACCCACACTTTTCAAGGTAATCCACAAGCCTTTGATTCTTGGCCCTTGGTGCTTGCTTAAGACCATACAAAGCCTTCTTCAACCTACAAACAAAATGAGGATGATCCACATCTTCATATCCAATGGGTTGTGCCATGTATACCTCTTCTTTTAGCTCACCATTCAAGAATGCATTTTTTATATCAAGCTGATATATAGGCCATCTTCTACCTGCACATACATATATTGAAGTCCTTATTTTTTTTTTGTTAGCCACGGGGTTGAAGGTCTCTTCATAATCCACACCAAAATTTTGTGTGAACCCCTTAGCAACCAACCTAGCTTTGTGTCTAGCTAGTGAACCATTGGCATTCCTTTTAGTCTTATACACCCATTTGTTTTGAACCACTTTCATACCTGGTGCTTTAGGCACTAATTCCCAAGTCTCATTGTCCTTGAGTGCTTTCATCTCTCCATCCATTGCTCTCTTCCATTCCTCCTTTGTTGATGCCTCTTCATAGATTTGAGGATCATTATCTCCAACAACCTACATCATATAGGCATAGTGCTTGGCCATGAAAGATTCATAGCTTAACCTTTGTATTGGCTTCTTGAGCCTTGAGGATCTCCTCTCATTCCCTTTAGGGAATTGCTTCCTTAACCTTGAAATCTTTACTTATGTTGTAACCACCTCTTCATAGTCTTCTTCATCCTGTGACTCACTATCACCTTTATGATCATCATGAGAGTCACTAAGAGACTTATACCTCGATGTTGGTGATTCTGATAGACTTCTTCTTTCTCCCATGTGCCCTTGGGTAGCTAATCTTGATGTTGAAGCCTCAGGCCCACTCATTTGAGTTGATTCAACGTGCATATCACCTTTACCACAAACCGATACATCATCCAAGTCATCATCTATTACCTTTTCTTTTCCCGTGTCTACATACCAAGGTTTCGATTCATTAAATACCACATCTCTTGATGCATACAACTTCTTGGTGTAAGGGTTAAAGCAGTTGTACCCCTTTTGCTCAGTAGAATAACCAATGAAAACACATTTCTGAGATTTTGCATCAAGTTTAGATCTTACCTCTTGTGGAATGTGCACATAGCAAGTACATCCAAAAACCTTGAGATGTTCCACACTTGGTTTCTTACCATAGTAGGCCTCATTTGGAGTCAACTCATGCACACCACTTGGAGGTACCCTATTCATCAAATAAACTGAAGTATAAACAGCCTCATCCCAATAACATAATGGCATGTGTGCTTCATTAATCATACACCTTGCAATTTCAACAATGTGCCTATTTTTCCTTTCAGCCACCCCATTTTGTTGGGTGGTATACCTGCATGTAAATTGCCTTTTAATACCATTATCATATAAATAAGAGCTGAATTCTTTGGAGAAATATTCTCCCCTCCATTGGACCTTAGGGCTTTGAAATATTTACATGTCTCCTTCTCAACCTCTTGCTTGAACCTCTTGAACATAGACAACACATCTGATTTTTCTTTAATGATGTATATCCAAACTTTTCTAGAATAATCATCAATAAATATAACAAAATACCTTGATCCTCCCAAAGATGACTCTTTGGAAGGTCCCCATACATCAGTATGGATGAGATCCAAGAGATTTGCAGCCCTATGTGTGCTCCTTTGGAATTGTTTTCTTGCTTGTTTCCCTAGTTGACAAGCATCACAAAATTCATGAAGCTCTTTGTTCTCAAACATGGGCAGCCCTCTTACAAGCTCTTCCTTGCTCATATTCATTAGCTTAGGAATGTTGGCATGCCCTATTCTCTTGTGCCAAAGGTCAAGTTCAACATTCTTTGATTACCAATCATAACAAAGCATACCTTGCTTGCATTTGGAGACACATCCAAGGTGAACATTCTTCCCTCCTTTCTTCCTTGAGCAACAAGCTTGTTTCCATCTTTTGGATTCCTTATAAAGCATCCTTTGTCATTGAAGGTGACCTAAAAACCCTTCTCTACCATTTTCCCTACTGAAATAAGGTTCTTAGTAATAGATGGAACATGCAATACCTTCTCAAGCACCTTGGCTGATTTTTCACATCCAATTTTCACATCTCCAATGTGCTCTATGACATGTTGAGTGTTGTCACCTGTCTCCACACACCCTTTGGACTTTGGAACCTGCAAATTGGTGAATATATCACCCTCAAAAGACATATGATTGCTGCAACCTGAGTCTATGTACCATTTGGTATCAAATTTGGCATCTTTTGAATAATCATGACTCATAGCAAGCAATTGATCATTACCTGTTTCCTTGTTTGAAGCATTTGCATAGTTCCCTTGCTTTCTTTGAGTGTATTTACCATCTTTATATCTAAAATCTAAAGCTATATGATTTGGTTTACCACAATTATAGAAAATCATACCTTTGTGGGGGTTGTAGCCTCCTCTTCCTTTGCCTCTACCTCTTGACTTTGCTTGGGAAGTAGAGTCACTTGAGCTCTCTTCTTCTTCTTCTTTGCTTTGATGGTTGCCTTGATTGTTGTAGCCTCTTCCTCTTCCTCTTCTTCCACCTCTCCCTTTGCCTCTTGAAGAGTATAGGACCTGACCATGAGTGTCCTTGCTTTTGGATGAATCTCCAAATGATGCCTCCTCAGCCACCAAGTGAGGAATGAGGTCTTCTAAGCATGGAAGTGGATCTCGATAGAGGATAGTGGTAATGAGAGGCTTCCACTTGTCTTCTCCTCTCAATCCAATGAGAGTGACCTGAACCAAATCTTCATCATCAACCTTGCATCCCACTGATGCTAATTGATTCCTTAGATCCTTGATTTTGAGTGTGTACTCAACCACACTTTGGCTACTACCTTTCTTCATGGTATTGAGCTCATTTTTGAGTTGCATTTTCCTAGCCCTTATAGAGGTTGCATAAACCTTTTCCAAAGCATCTCATACATCCTTGGCATTATCAAAATTTTGTATATGACCAAGAATAGCATTAGAAATTACCTGAGATATGAGAAACATTGCTCTTCTATTCCTTTCTTCCCACTCTTTGAGCTCCTTCCTTTGTGCATTGGTAGTGGTTGCATCTTCAAGGTCTACATCAGGTCTTTCTTCTTCTCCGTTCACTATGGACCATAGACCTTTGCATATGAGGTAATTTGTAACTATGAACCACCAATGTTGGTAGTTGTCCTTGTCCAACAACTCCACTTTTTGCCCCAAATCTTCCATTGAAATGAGACTATCATAAAGAGGTTACCTTGTCAAGCAATCCCTTGTGTTGCACTTCTCTCCCCTTTGATGAAACACCTTCTTCTCCAAGTGTACTTCCTTGTAGTTTGCTGGACCTAATCCAAGCTTCAAAGCTCTGATACCAACTGTGAGGAACAAATCCTCTATATGCACAACAAAAGCACAATGAACCCAAGTAGGTCTCCCAGCCTACTCCTGAAAAGTACCTGACCTGGATCAAGCAATTTGACCTACTATTTGAAATCCAATGACTCAAAGATTTTTCCACACTTATTAGACTCTTTTAGCTTTCCAACAAGCCAACAAACACTCAATTTGGATGTGTATAAGGCAGGCAACTCACTGTTACAAAACAGACTACCTGTCTGTCCACCTATGCAAACTTTTCAGTCATAGTAAAACACACATATCTCGCGGCAGCAGTACGCAATCACTGTGAAACTGTATATAGCCAAAGTAGGGGAGATAGGCTTTCATTCAAGACAAGAATCTATGCATTTGGATTTATACACAGAGAGCAACACTTGTTACAAGTTGGGTATGTCTGATAGACTACACTAGAGAGAGAGAGGGTCTAGTGTGAGAAACGGATCCAAAATCTCACTTACAGAGATAATATGGTGCTGAAACTTCTTGGGCATGCTCCTCTGGACCCTAGTCACTTGCTAGATGCTTCTCCGCAGTCTTGGTATCCCAAAAATGTGCTTTCATGCTTGTATGAGTGAGGGTATGACCTTTCATCTACCCCTTCCTTGTCTCTTGATTGTTCAATGCATTTTTCTTGATGTTCCAAATTTGAATGTATTTTGATGTTTCCTTTGACTCCTAATGGATAAGGAGTCGTGGTTTTACCTTTATCCAAGTGATTATGCACATTTGGAATATCCAAATTACCAAAATTATCTACTAAGCTTGCTCCTTCTTTTTCAACACATAGATGATGCTACCAGAAAAGTCTAGGTATATCCTACCAAATTGAAGGATGAGGTATTCCCTACCTTCAGAAAGTGTCTTGCTTCAATTGAGACTAAAAAGAAACTAAGATCAAAGCTTTATGTTGAGATAATGGGGGAGAGTACTTGATGAATTCATAGAGAGATTACAGCTCTTGATATCCCAATATAGAATGGTGTAATTGAAAGGATGAATAGAACTATTCAGGATAGAGTAGTTTCTATGCTACACCATGCAAACCTTTTACAAGGATTTTGGGCAGAAGCAGTATTGATTGCATTTCACATGACTTACCTTTCACTTAGTACCACAAAAGGTATGAAAGTGGCACAATAGTTATGGACAGGGAAGCCACCATATTATGATCACCTTCAAGTTTTTGGATGTGAATCATATGTTCATATACCTAACATCCTTAGGCAAAAGTTGGACCATAAGTTAGAGAAATGCATTTTTTCTTGGATATGGTCGAGAAAGAAAATTCCGATATAGCTTATGGGATCCTAAAACACAGTCATTGATTAGAAGTATTGATGCCATTTTCAATGACTCTAAGATGCATAAACAGCCCATTAACGAGGTTGAAGTGAGAAGAATGGTGTTTGATGATACTACTCCTCTAGTTAGCATGCATAAAAATGTTACACATAGGGATGTCTAAGATAATGTCCGATCAGATCATTCTGCAAATCTTCTTGTTCAACAACCATTGAGGTGCTCTATAGGTCTCTCACATCCATCGGATAGATATGTTCCAGGTTTGGATTTTGATATGCTAACAGATGTTGGTGAGCCTTCTTGCTACAAAGAGGCCATGCAAACAAAGGATCATGTCAAATGGGAGCATGCGATGAAGAGTGAGTTGGATTCTATTGAATGCTACTTGGGATTTAGTATCTTTGCCAAAGGGTAGGAAACTTTACCAAGTATATGGGTATATAAGAAATTAAATTCACATGAGATAGTGCTTCTCCAAAGTATAAAGCATGACTTGTTGCAAATACAACAACATGGTGTTGATTTTGACGAAATCTTCTCTCTAGTGGTCAAGATGACTACCCTTCAAATGTTGCTTGGAGAGCTAGTCCAAATGGATGTGAAAATTCTTTCTTTCATGGAGATCTTACAAATGAGATCTATATGGAACAACCAGAGGGTTATGTAGTTCCTAGCGAAGAAAATCTAGTTTGTAAGCTCAAGAAGAGCTTATATGGACTTAAACAATCTAGTCAATGGTACCAAAAGTTTGATGATTTTATGAAGTCTCAAGGTTATTCTTGAAGCAATGAAGATAATTGTCTCTACACAAAGAGATGCTAAAACGGTAGCTTGATATGCTTGATACTTTATGTCGATGATATGTTGATTGTTGGGAAGTCCTCTTGTGACTTGTTAATTCTCAAAAAGAAGTTGAGTCAGATATTTGATATGAAGGATTTGGGGGATGCCAAACATATTCTTGGCATGCGCATTAATCGTGATAATAGTAAAACATGCATATACTTGTTTCAAAGTGAGTACATATCCAAAGTACTTCACAAGTTCAATATGTAGTGTGGAAAGGCATTGAGTACACCTTTACCCACATATGTGAAGCTGAGCAAGGATGATTGCCCCAAATCAGATGAGGAAAATGAATTCATGATTGAAATTCCTTTTCAATCTACTATTGGTAGTCTCATCTATGTTATGGTAGCTATGATACCATACAATGCATTTGTAGTGGGAGTTGTGAGTAGTTATATGTCTAATCCGAGCAAGCATCATTGGGAAGCAATTAAGATGATTTTGAGATATCTGCGTTGCACAAAGGACAAGTGTCTATGCTTAGGTAGAAGGAAAGCATCCATTATTGATTACACAAATTCTAACTATGCTGGTTGTGTGATAATTGTAAGTCTACATCAAGGTACATTTTTCATTTTTTTTGGAGGTGCTATCTCTTGGAGATCTCTTCTTCAAGAATGTATAGTTGTTTCCACCATAGGAAGCATTGTGGCTTTCTCCTCTTGCTTGTGATATGGGTTTGCCTCAGCATTTACCTTGTTTTCTCAGTGATAGTTAGAGTTTCATTGCATTGGCTAAGAATCTGGTCTATCATGCAAAGACCAAGCACATTGAGGTATGGTATCACTTCATTAGAGACTGCTTAGCCACTAAGCGCATTATTCTTGAGAAGTTTCATACTCAAGATAATGGTGCAGATGCTTTGACTGAAGCTCTACCACAAGATAGATTTTGACACTGTCACTTGGTGGGGATTACTTGATTCATGATCTTACAGAGTTACTTGTATATTGTGTAACATGCCCATTAGGTTGGAGGTATAGTTTGTATGCTGACACTCAAGTATTCTTTATCATTCTTTATTCTTCTCACATAGTTGCTTTAGCCATATTGGCATTTAGTGGGAGATTATTACCATTAGTGTCCATGTGAAAGGCCAAATGGATGCTAGAAACTTTTTTAAATGTTCTTTGATAAAACATATAGTGGCCTTATGAGCCACAGACTCTAAAACTCATCGCATTTGTAACATCTAAGAAGTTTGTGTTCATGCTCCCTATGTACTGGGCTTTTTTGCATACTCTACAGCCTCCGTGCAAAGTAATGTGTGTGGTGCCTGGAGCTCGGATTTCTACTCCGAGGATATCATCGTGGACATCTCGAGAAGGAGAGCAAACTGTGGTGCATTGCCATTGAAATACTTCACATGATACCCTTCCTCTCAATGAGAGTGCTCAACTATATCTTTAGCACTACCCCATATATCTCAATGAGAGTGCTCCTACCTGATCTGCATCTGGATAGATTTTGATATCCAAATCTAAAGAGTAAGGATCATAGATAACTTCATTAAGTGTCCCTTTGAGGTCCTTGAGTACTCTCTTTGCAGCATCCATGTGTGGCCTTCTAGGTGAGTGCATGAACTGATGAAGCACTCCCACACTATGTGATATGTCTGGTCTTGTGTGAGTAGCATATATCAAGCTACCAACTAAGCTTTGATACTCTTTAGGATCATTAATCTGCTCATCTTCATAAACACTTAGTTTATGGTTCGATTCCAAAGGTGTACCTGCAAGCTTTGTGTTCTCCATTCTGAACTTGACAAGTAGCTCTTGAATATATCTTCTTTGAGTTAGATGCATCCCTTCATTTGTCAAAATCACTTGCATACCTAGGGAAAATGTGAGCTCACCTAAGACATTTATTTTGAACTCCTCTTGCATGTGTCTCTTAAACCTTTGAATGTCACTCATATCATCACATGTGGCAATAATATCATCCACATATACATATATATAGATAACCTCATTGTGATCCCTTTTGATGATAACGAATGATTTGAGTTGCTACGTTTGAACCCTTGATCTTGAAGGTACATAACCAACCTCTAATTCCAAGCTCTAGGAGCTTGTTTCATTCCTACAATGCTTTCTTAAGTATGAAAACATAAGAAGTATGAATAGGGTTTTCAAAACATGGAGGTTGTGACATGTATACCTCTTCACTTATGCAACCATTTAGCAATGCATTTTTCACATCAAGTTGGAGGAGTCTCAAATTTCACTTATCAATGTTCTGATTGTAGTCATCTTTGCAACTGGTGAGCACGTTTCCGCAAAGTCTATACCATGAGTTTTTGAGCATGCTTTTGGAAACTAATCTTGCCTCATACGTGCAAACTAATCCATTTTAGTTTTTTTTTTACTTTATATATGCATTTGCAACCATTTACCACAGTTAAAATAGCCTCTTCCCATAGATAATGTGGCAACCTCTTGTCTTCAAGCATTGTTCTAGCTGATCCAACCAATGTCTTGTTTCTTTCCTCTGCAATTCCATTCAATTGAGGTGATTACGTAGTAGTCACTTCCTTTTTGATACCTTTATCTAGCAAGAACGCATCAACCTCTTTGGAGAAGTATTCTCCCCATCCATCAAATCTGAGCTTCTTAAGTGATCTACCTGTATGATTTTCTACATGTGCTCGATACTTTTTGAAGCAATCAAACACTTCATTCTTACTCTTGATAAAGTACAAAATAGTCCATCTATTGTGGTCATCAATAAATGAGACATAGTACCTTGGTCTTTCCAATGAAGGCTCTTCACTTGGTCCCCACACATCAGTGTGTACTAAGTCCAGTAAGTTTTTGTGGATGTAGCCTTTGTGGTTGAATGGTTGTTTTGTGCCTTCCCAATTCAACATGCAACACATCTGTTGATCATGTGTTGCTTTGATATGTTTGGCAATCCAAGAACACTTTTGATCCCTGCATATGTCTTTTAAGGTTCTTTCATCCAAATGAGCTAGCCTCTTATACCACAATTCAAGCTCACTTAGGGGTTCGAGACCCAAAGTTGAATAGAGAAATGTCTTTGGTTTCTCTTACTTCAAAAGTAAAGAGCCTACCATGCTTCTCACCTTTATCTTCTTGAAGCTTTGACATGGATCTTCCACAAAAGCTCCATGTTGGGTGAACCTAACTTGTGAGAATCTCTCAACTATTTGGCCTACACTTATTATGTCTTTGTAATAGTGAGAACATAGAGTACCTTGCTCAAAATATTTTTCCTACCATTGGAAGCTTTCACATTACCAATCTTCTCCACACTATGCTTTTTTTCATCCCCTATTTGAACTTCATGTCCATGCTTTGTACTTTCCAAATCAAATAAGAGACCTATGTTGCCTACAACATGATTTGAACATACAAAATCTATGTAGAATGAATCAAGGTTGAACATTCTTGTATTTGATTTTGTCATGCTTTGGTCCTTTCTTCTTCCCTTTCCACTCACTCTTGCCTGCAAATTTGGCATGGGAAATCTCCTCTTTGTCTTCTTCCTTTTTCTTTCCTTTCAGCTTCTTGTCCTTCTTATCTGCATATCAAGCACTAGTTGAATTATCATAATAGAAGTTACCTTCCCTTATGCTATTGTTGGCCTCTTGATTGAAGAGATGTCCAAGAAAGATGTTGAAATTTGGAGTTTGCAAATCTCTGATGAGATCATAAGCTATGGTGAAAGATTTCAATTGCTTGTCATCTCTAATTCCATTGAGAATTTTCCTCATGATGGACTCTTCATCACTCAGCTCTCCAATGGATGCCAATTGATCAACAACCTCCTTGACCTTTGTAAGAAACTCAATGATGGTTTGTTTTGGATACTTCTTCATGTGATTGAACTCATTTCAAAGATGGTTCTTCCTTTATTTAGTACTAGCGGAGAAGAAAATCTCTAGGGCATCCCAAGTCTCTTGAGACGTCTTGCATCCTCTGATATATGGTAATAAAAAATCAGAGATTGATTTGAGTATTTATGATATTGCTTGAGCATCCCTTGCACACCAAAGTGTGAGCTTATCTATTTTCTTGAGTGGGTCCTCCTTTGAATATTGGAATATGCATTGCTTCATCACCTGATACAATCCCATATAGATTTCTTCCTTGCAAAAAAGCATGCATTTTGATTTTTCAAGCAACATGATTGTGTTTATCAAACTTCTCAATCATTTATGGAAAGCCATCTCCCATCTTGAAGTTGCTATGATACCACTAAAAGAAGTTCGAAAAGCTTGGAAAGGCTTGGAAAGTTGAGTTGTCAAGTGGTGAAGTTGTTCTAGCAAACCAGCATAGGTATATAGTTATACCTTTAACCACTCAACATATTGTACAAATGTTTTGGAGTCTTTATATATATTCTTGAGGATATGTTCACACCTTTTCTTCATGCATTTGAATTCGAAATAAGGCGGGCTTGATAGTTTGGGTTGATTGGAATCTTTTCCTACAATCTATGAAAAAGAAAAAGTTGAAGTCATATCTGCTTCTTGATTTGTCCTTACATAAAAAAATAGATTTGCAACTAGATGCATGGAACTTACATAATCTCAAATTAAATAAGGTTTGGAACTTACAAGTCCCAAATATGAGTACAACTCCTTGTGCCATATTGCTTATTCAGTTGCAATAGTTAGATATATATATTCTACTTCAATTGAAGATAAAGCAACTCTTGGTTGCTTCTTGGAACTCCATGACACCAATTTTGAACCTACAAATGCTAAGTATCCAAAGGTACTTCTTCTATCATTCTTTGCTCCTACCCAATGTACATCTGAATAGATTTTGATATCCAAATCTCAAGATTAAGGATAATAGATACCTTCATTAAGTGTCCCTTTGAGGTACTTGAGTACTCTCTTTGTAGCATCCATGTGTGGTGTTCTAGGTGAGTGCATGAATTAACTAAGCACTCCCACACTATATGACTTGTTTGGTCTTGTGTGAGTAGCATATATCAAGCTACCAACTAAGTTTTGATACTCTTTAGGATCATCAATTTTCTCACCTTCATAAACACTTAGTTATTGTTCAATTCCAAAGGTGTACCTACAAGCTTTTTGTTCACCATTTTGAACTTGAGAAGTAGGTCTTGAATGTATCTTCTTTCAGTTAGATACATCCCTTCATTTGAATAAATCACTTTCATACCTAGGAAATATGTGACCTCACCTAAGTCATTGATTTTGAACTCCTCTTGCATGTGTCTCTTGATCCTTTGAATGTCATTCAGATCCAATAATATCATCTACATATACACATAGATAGATAACCTCATTGTGATCCCTTTTGATAAATAAAGAAGGATCCAAGTTGCTAGGTTTGAACCCTTGATATTGAATGTATGTAACCAACCTATATTTCGAAGCTCTAAGAGCTTGTTTTGATCCATACAATGCTTTGTTAACTCCGCAAACATAATATGTATGATTAGGGTTTTCAAAACTTGGTGGTTGTGACACGTATACTTCTTTATTTATCCAACCATTTAGGAATGCATTTTTCACATCAATTTGGAGAAGTATCCAAGTTCTTGCAGCATCTACATTTATCATTGTTCTAATTGTAGTAATCTTTGCAACTAATGAGAATGTTTCCTCATAGTTTATACCATGATTTTGTGAGCATCCTTTGGTAACTAATCTTGCCTTGTACCTGCAAAGTGATCCATCAAAGTTTCTTTTAACTTTATATATGCATTCGTAACCAATTACCTTTTGATTGGTTGGCATTGGAACCAAATTCCAAGTGTCCCTCTCCTTCAATGCATCTATTTCTTCTTTCATGGCCTTTTCCCAATTAGGCACTAGAAGGAATACGGGCGCATAGTGATAGTTAACACGACACAATTTTGTCGCTATAAAATTGAATGAAGCATCACAACAAGCATCGATTGCGGAACGTTGGTGAAACAACAAAATCTTTTATGTATTTTTTGATGTGTGGTGCAACGGAAACATTGAGCATCGCTAAACTAATGATTTAAAAAAGCATCACATAAGCGAAGCTATCTAGACCCAAGTTTACGATGCTTTAGCATCGGTTACACGATGGGTTTCTAATGAAAAATAAAAACATTGGAGGCTCTTCGATCGGCATCGACACCCATCTGATCGAAGAGCTCTCTAACGTTCACAATTGTGCTACGCTTATGAGCTAAAACAGTCGCTTGCTAAATTGTTGTTTTGTCTAATCTCTATCTTATTGTTTCTCTCTCTCTCTGTCTACCTCTACTCTTTGAATTCTCTCTCTCTCTCTCTCTCTCTCTCTCTCTCTCTCTCTCTCTCTCTCTCTCTCTCTCTCTCTCTCTCTCTCTCTCTCTCTCTCTCTCTCTATCTATCTATCTATCTCTCTCTCTCTCTCTCTCTCTCTCTCTCTCTCTCTCTCTCTCTCTCTCTCTCTCTCTCTCTCTCTCTCTTTCTCTCTCTCTCTCTCTCCCTCCCTCCCCCTCCCTCCCTCCCTCCCCCCCTCCCTCTCTCTCTCTCTCAATCATGAAAATCAGTGGAATTGCGATTGCAAGCAATGTGGTAAGGTCAAAGAAGTGGACGTCTTGGTAGTTACAAGGTCTAAAAATAAAGGTCCCATTGATTGGCAAGAACAAAGACATATAAGAGACCAAGTTTAAAAACAAATCCAGTAGGATCAACAAAAATAGGTGCAATTTCCAAGTTCATCTCAAGACAAGGAGGAGGATGCAGTATTCTTACAAAAATTGAAGAAGGAGGATAAGATTAAGTCCAAGCAAGATTTAGACAAGGACTAGTTCGAGGTGATCATTAACTCTCCTTTGCAATTGTACTTAGCTTAAGTATTATCTTTGATACCAGCTTTTAATGAGAAGTTATTGAAGAATCTTGTTGGACAACAGTTAGAGCTAGCAGCAATGCAGGTACCATCGACATCCACTAACAACATTGATCTGGGGGATGTAGATTTTATTGTGGCAGTAATTTAGGTATAGTATAACCAAAGGTGATTTGATGAAGTGTTGCTTGATGGTGGATCAAGAGTGAATATATTACCTGAGCATATTTTTTAAGAAATGGGGAGTGGTGCTTTGGCTCTCGTGCCTTTTCAATAAAAAATGTTGGATCAAACTAGAGTCCAACCATTGGGCATTCTAAAGTAGCAACAAATCATAATTATAGGGATGTCATTCATGGTAAACTTTGTGATGATTAGAATGTCTGAGTCTGCATATCTGCATGAAATGTTGTTAGGAAGACCTTGGTTCAGGTTGGCTAATGTTAAGCAGGATTGGGGATTGAATGTGGTGGTGATTACAAAAGGTAAAAAGCACGTGACACTTCCCATGAAAGGTAGAGAAAACATGCCAGTATGAGAGAAACCACTGATGGCTGAGAACATTAGTTTGGGAGATGAGATAGAAGATGATGAGAAGGAAGAATTTTTGAAGGCAAACCCAATTGTTGTACCAGTTTTGGAAGTAGATGTGTGTTGGGAGTAGTCAGGGAACAGAAGGAGCTACAAGACGAAGAGAGTCAGAGCGAAGGGACAGCACAAGCAGACACGGCAGTCAAAGAAGATCTGGCAAATAGGCCAATAATTTTCCTCATGAAGAAGCAAATATGAGCATTCACGCAAATCTAGCACTTAGGCAACCTTTTAACTTTTCAAAAACCCTTACACCGATTAAAAGTGATTTTCATCACTTAACACCATTGTAAATACCATTTCATATTTTTGTAGCTCCATTTTGTGCAAGCCAAGGAGTCCTTGAGCTTGAGGAGCTTTAGAAGTATCTACCTGCCAATTTTCGTAATTTTTGGATCTCGTTTGAGCCCTCAAATAAGCCCTGGAACCTAATTTTTAACTAGGCCGGACACTAGGTCTGAACAGGGCCAAAGCTAGTCAAAAACTATAAAAGGAGCTAGAGAGCTCATTTTTGAGGGGAGGTTGTAATTAAAACAAACTTATAAGAGCTTTTGAAAGTACCCTAAGAACTCCATTGATTCTCTCTCTTTGTCTTGCTGTGTGTGCGCGTGTGTGTGTATGTGTGTGCATGATTGTGTGCTTCTCACTCACGCACTTGAGCCGCCACTTGCTCGAGGTCTTCATACCATCCTCACGTCTTCCCGGATTGACATTAAAGGAGGTGCTACTCATCACTGAGCTACACCAAATTTTGGCACCGTTGCCGGGGATCGAGCTTTGAGGACGAGCGTGTGATGGTAAGACGTAGAGTTGACGCGTTGGAGTTGTAGGTAATTTCTTTATTTTTCCTATTTTTCTCTTTCTTACCTCACCACCATCATCACCATCCTCCACCTCCACCTCCATCATCGCGAAAAATTTCAGTTTTTTGACTATATCCCCATCTCCACCTCATTTCCCTCATTTCACTTGTGAGAGAGAGCGAGAGAGCGAAACTGCGTGTGCTGTTTTTGCATGTTTCTTGAGCTATCTTGCAGGTACAGGTCACATCATCGTCCCCAGCACTCTGCGCAGGTACGGATTTCGAAGTAACTGTCTGTGTGTCGCCGACCTCTGTCAATCGCGACCGACAGTAAAAACGCTCAAATCATCAAACAAAGTGCAAAACCATGATCTACAGGCCTAGAGCTTCCCAAAAATGTGCTTAGAATTTTGAAACTCCTCAGATTTCTGTCAATCGCGATCGCTCTGTCAATCGCGACCGACAAACCACGACGGACAGATCTGTCAATCGCGATCGACACGTCAATCGCGATCGACAGCCCACGACGGCTCTGTCAATCGCGACCGACAGAGTCAACGACCGATTGACCACGACCGACTGACCATACGCGTGACACGTGTCAATCGCGATCGAGTCATCAATCGCGATCGACTCGTCAATCGCGATCGACACAGTCAACGACTGTTTGACCACGACCGACAGACCACGACCGACAGACCACGACGGCTCTGTCAATCGCGACCGACACAGTCAACGACTGTTTGACCACGATCGACAGACCCTCGCGATCAACCTGTCAATCGCGATCGACCCACCAACCGCGACCGACAGAGTCAACGACCCTTTGACCACGACTGATTGACTTTTCGTAACCCCTGTCAATCGCGACTGACAGCCACGACGGACCTGTCAATCGCGATCGACACGTCGATCGCGACTGACCTGTCAATCGCGACCGACAGACTTTGCGAACACGTTAGAAGGGCAATTTAGGTCAAATTTTTAAGGCAAAAGTAGTGGTCTAAATTTTGGCCAAGTGTGGGACAAACACAAGGGTGTAGCATTGCATTACGAGGACACGACCCAAGTAACTCTAGAATTCCTGTTTGCCTGATAACCGAGCTCAATCCTGTTTTAGCCCCAAAACCCTGAACCAGCATAACTTTCTCATACGAAATCCGTTTGCCGTGATTTTTGTTTCGTTGGAAAGCTCACAGGGAGTACAACAAAAACATCGACTGGTTATAGTTAAATTAAGATCAGGAATATTTGCTAGGGTATTTTGAAGTTGACCATACCCAGGGGGAACAAAAATTCAGGGATCTCTAGAGTTGTGTCCAAAAGGTCATAGTGTAAATTGGTGAAGTGTTGCATGAATGAAAGTGATTGGTTCTGTCTTTTGAATTTAAGTCTTGAGCTAACAGTGGGCCTTTTACAGGTCCTTTGAGAGAAGCAAAAGGTACGCAAGGCAAGAGTAAGTGCAAGCTTCGGAACGCGCGTCCTGGGCACATCTGGGCAACACCACAAGGAAAGGAACTCAAGGTTGGAAAATCCGCAACACTCTCTGTCAATTCTTAGTTTAGGCTAAGTGCGGATAGTGTTAGAAGTAATTCCAGGGAACGACAGGCACGAGCTAAGTCAAAGACTATCTAAGAGAATCAAGTGCAAGTTAAGAGATAACACGTGTGTGTGCGAACGTCAATCTTAAAAGGGGAAAGAACCTAACGTGAAACGACCAAACTAAAGTGCGAAACTAAACTCAAGTATTCCTGACGACGTGATATCAGACAAGAGTATAAACACGATAATCAACATAAAAAGAACTAAGTGACAGATACAAAAGGATTCAGAAACGTGGTTGTACCTGGGAAAAATTTGGCTAATCAGTTAGGCATATGAACCTTAGATCAGGACGACACCTAGTAAGAGAGAGACAAAGCCTTAGATCTTCAGAGGCTAGCGTCAATCACACTGCAAGGTCTTGGGCCCAGCAGTTGAGTCACCACTCTCATTACCCTAGCTCTGATACCAGTGAATCAGGGATGTCTCAAGGCATGGAAAGACCTACGGGCAGTTCAGGTGTGCCATACTTGTACAGGGTAGAAGGCCCTTACAAAACACAGTTGGAATACCTTAGGACCAACCGATTAGGTGCTAGCATCTATGAGGACGGCCTAGGAAGATCCGTGGTCCAGATTAAAAATCTTGATCAATCCATTGGACTAGAGCACCCAGCAGTCAAGTTTGAAAACGGTGCATACCTGGATAAAGAAGGAACCATATACGTAGTCACCAGTCACCCAGACAGGACAGATGAATTTGGGAATGTAATCTCAGAAGCGAACTTAGGTGACTTAGAACAAGGAAATATGGGCGTAGAACCTAGAACCCCCCGAGGCAAATCTGTTCTCACTAGGATTATCACACCTGAGTGGGTACCCCAAGACAACAAGAGCATAGAGTTGCTCCTCAATCGAGAAACTGACAAAGCCTTTTGGAGATATAAATCTAATCAGCCAGCTGATATAGGAACTATCATGATCTATGAGTTTAAGGATCCGGATAGCCCAGGTAGAGTGACCTACTTAGATCACACTTCGGAAAGGATCTTTGCGGTGACAGAAAATGATAGGCATGCTTACACTTGGAAGGGTGAATTCGTTTTCCCCCAACCAAGAGCGAATGTATCCTATGGTCACCCCGGAGCTGGAACATCCCAAGCTCATGGAATGCAAAGAGACAGAAGTAGAGATAGACCAGAAGTAAGCTTTGCCAACCCAGTGGGCAGAGAAAGAACGAGGATGGAGACGAATAGGGTAGAACCTGAGATACTTAGAGCTCATAGGAACCAAAGAAATGTGGATGGATTCCCTCTGCCGAGACCTAGAGAGCACACAAGAACTTTGAGACCGACCCAGCTCGTTAAGTCCATGAAGAATTACTTTGATGGCACAGGAGATCCCTATGATCATGTGGCGGAGTTCAAGCAAGTCTTGAGAGCTGAACAAGTGGAGGATCTATTCACACAGTACAATGCCTTCGGTCTAACCCTTAGGAACACAGCACTTACATGGTTTCAGCCATTGGATGAGCGACAATTCAGATGTATAGACCAACTCCTAGAGGCTTTCATTGTTGAATTCTCTAAGAGTGGCATAAGGCATAATACCTCCTCGCTGATTCACAGCTTCAAGCAAACCCCTCAAGAAACCATGAGACTTGCAGGAAGAAGATTTAGGCAATACTTAGAAAGGTGCCCTGTTTCGGAGCTACCCACACCTGCCAAACAAGTAGCCTTATTCCTTGATGGATTGCTAAGTACGAAATTGAGATCCTATGTGTACTTGAAAGATCCTAGGACCATAGAAGAGTGTGTACGCATGTGTATTGACATTGAGGATAACCTAGGGGAGGAGTTAGAGCTTGCTAAGATATACAAAGATTCAGATAGTGCCTCTAGCTTCTCTTCCACGCAATCCACATCAATCGAGGAACTTGCAGAGAAAGTAGCTCAGAAATTAGGTGTGACTAGTAAACAAATCCCAAGGTTTGCCCCTGTGAAAAGGTGCTACACTTGTGGTGGTGACCACATGGCGATTGTCTGCCCCATTATGGCTCAGCCCCAAGCAAATCCTAGTAGCCAGTACTGCACCATAGAACGGAGATATACCAATCACACCGCACAAGATTGCCCTTACAACAAGCATGCAGTTAGGCAACCCCACCCTCAGCCATACCCTCAGCAGGGAAGATACCAGAACCCGTACCCTCCACAACCATATGGCAGGCCACAACAAAATTACCAACCACAATACCAAAACCAACAAAGGCCTCAGCCTGTGCTAGCACAACAACCCCCAGCCCCAGCTAATGTGATTCCGGTAAACTGCTGCAGAAGAGAACCTGAATAGAGCTATAGTCCCTGTAACATCCTTGCTTTCTGAAAGTGACCCCGGTGACCATAGCTTCGATTCTACACATGTCGATAGTCCCCAGGCGTACTACATGCAGTCTCCAGAACATGGTGAGTCCTATTATAGCGAAGAGCCAAATGAACCTAGTTGGGAGTCAGATTACACAAACATCATGTATGCAAACCCCAACCCTAGGCCTCAACCCAGGCAAGTAAGACCTCCATTCCCAAGAGGACCGTGCTACAGATGTCAAGGAGATCACCTCATTCGTGATTGCCCCTTACCTCCACCTCGACAAAACCAATCAGTGACGATCCAAGGCTTTTGCCAAGATTGTGGAAAAGAGCATCTCTTACGAGATTGCCCTAAGAATCCTAATAATATGCCAAAAATCACTCCTATCAACGTTATTGGGTTAGTGGTAGATTCCACAGGAAGTGTCACTTCCACTGCTCCCGTACAGGTAGTCACTAGAGCTCAAGCATTGCAGCAGAATCAAGGGGTAAACCAGGATAAGAGCTCAGAGGCTAGTGAAACCGAGAGCGTAACAAAGAAAAGGACTAGAGCGTGGAAAGATAGTCGAGAAAGAATGAAAAGACAATGGGCCAAAAAGATGAGTGAACTTGAGGAAAGCATAAGAGAAACCAAAGCTAGGATAACTGAAATCACCTCTCAAACCCCCTCTCACACTATCCCATCACCACCACTCCCATCGCCATCCGACCCGCCACCTTCCAACCCACGTCATACGATTCCACCACCCCCTAGAGTAGGATCAGTATTAGCTGATCCCATTCCGGAAGACATAGACATGATGCTTAAAGCATATCAGGCCAGAATTCAAGAAGGGCCAAATGTCACAGATCATGACAAGTGTTACCCTAGAGCTGACCTAGAGATAGAACGAACCAAGCTTTGCGCGAAAATGGTCGCATTGGCTCAGACTATGTTTGAAGCCAGTCGCCTTTTCAATTACTCGGGCTCAGCCAGGACGCAATTACACTTGGATGGACTTCTAGAGAAATTAGAGGGAATAATCGCTAGATCTGCCAAGGAAGAAAAAAATCAAGGAAGGGAGAATGTAAGTAAAATCATGACCCATTCCCCACCGGAAGCTTATGTGCCAAATTCCATTGAACCAGACAATTCCCCCTCCCTAGAACGAATAGAGAGGCTAATGGCACAATCCGAAAAGGAACCTGCCCCTCAAAGAAAGGAAAGGGCAAGAGAACGGATAAGCAAGCCTCTTCAGGAAGCCCATGTGCCTCCTCAAGAAGCTTATCTTCCCCCCCAAAAGGCACATGAGTCTCCCTCGAAAGCTTGTGTACCTCCACAAGTTACCTACATTCCTTCTCAGGGAGCGTATGAGCTTGTTCGAAAAAGTAATAGAATAAGTAACCCTCCCCAGGAAGCTTGTGCTCCAGCCATCTATGAGAACGAGGAGAGAGCCAACGATAGAATAAGCCCTCCTTCCCAGGTTGTTTATGCGCCTAATTCTACGGAGCCAGACACTTCTTCTTCTATGAATCGGTTTGCACCAGACTTCCTACGAGAGATTCAAGAAGACAAATGGGATAACGAAAGTGAAGTCGCCCCTCCCTTTGAACTTGTGGATGATGCACACGACCAATTCCCACAAGACATCCCATCTATTTACGGGGAACATGAGAGTACTCAGTCTCACGAGAGATTGGACTTTGAGTCTAATTCTATACAAGAGCTACCCCACTTCACAGGCCCATGGGAAGCAAAGTCCACGTGTATGAGGGCACCTACAGTCATGGTAAGGAACGACGGCTCAGTCATACCTAGGAACTCGGAGGTAGTAAGGAACACCGAGGTGCAGCACGATCTCACTTTGGAAGAACTGCCTAAGGATAGACCAGAAGCGCGGAAAGATGTAGCCAGTCAAGTGACTGAAGTTGCAAAACCACGTTCCCAGGAAGGATCCCATAGGACAGTGCCAGAAATCCCCTTGGATAAGATAGGAGATATGTGTGAAGGTGAAGAAGGGAACACCTATCTTCCCATCACCTACCAGGAGTACACCACCAAGGCAATTTTGGACTCAGGTGCAGGAGTTGCAATTGCCACCACTTCCCTATGGAAGCGTTGGGGCAAGCCGGCACTCAGGCCAACGAGAATGAAATTGCAAATGGCCGATGGTCATATAGAGAGGCCCTTGGGATTGCTAGAAGGCATAACTCTCACCACTTGTGGTGTTGAGTTTGAGCATAGCTTTGCTATATGTGACTTCAGCAAAAATCATGCTTATGAGATGATTTTGGGAAGACCATTTATGCGACAGTTGCAAGTGGTACAGGATTGGGGGACCAATTCTTTATACCTGCAACACTTAGGTGTTACGACCAAAGTCAATCTCAAGGATTATTCTCATAGAGACGTCCCTCCTATCCAATGGAATCCCATCCATAGAGCCAAAGATGATACAGAATCAGTGCATTCCATAGGGTCAGGATCCTCATGGATGCATGAAGACACTCACTTATGGATGTGCAAGGTAGCAGTAGAAGAAGAGAAGAGAGAGAAAGCCAGAGAGGTAGGCGCAAAAGAAACACATAGATCAATTCAAGACCCAGCCTATGCGCCTGTAGTTTTTCCTGATGAGGAATTTGAACCCCATGGCTGGGCAGAAATTTTAGCAACAATGGACGTAGCCATCAATGAAGAACAATGGACACCTCACTGTGATGAGGATGGCTATGACATTTCAGTCTTCTCCATAGAGCCAATCATGGGAGAGGCAGTTCTAGAAGAATGCGAACCTAGCCCTGATGCATTTGAGGATGCAAGTGACTCCGATCTAGAGTCAATCATTATGGACCCACCATTTGCATCAGATGAAGAATACTTCCATGAAGTAGAATTTCAACCCCAGAGGCATGGGGAGGTTACAAATGATGTAAGATTAGCAACACATGTGACCCCGAAGGAAGAAGGAAAGAAACGAAAGAAGAGAGAAGCCTCACCAGAAGAGGAGGAATCTTTGTTTGAGGTCCCAGAAAATTTTAAGAAGTATGAGATAGATGACAGGAGAGTCATGATAAGAATGCCTAAACGAGAGGCACAATCAGGAGAGGCCCATGATAACAAAGAAACCACCAAGAAAATAGTAGTGGCCATAGAAGAAGGAGAGGAGAGATGCACGTATATAGGCCATGACCTGACAGAAGCAGAAGAGCACGAATTGATTGCCTTGCTGAGAGAATACAGAGATGTATTCGCTTGGAGTTACAAGGATTTGAAAGGTGTTGACCCCGATATATGCTCACACACTATCCCCATGACCTCAGATGCTAAACCCTCTAAGCAAAAGCCCTATACTTATAACGATAATTACGCTGCTAAAATCAAAGAAGAGATAGATAGACTGGTTGAAGCTGGATTTATCTATGAAATTGAGCACACTGAATGGGTATCCCCCATCGTAGTGGTGCCCAAGAAGAATGGCAAGCTGCGTGTGTGCATTAACTTGAAAAAGGTTAATGCAGCCACAATTCGAGATAACTATCCGCTTCCCACCACAGAACATCTCTTAGAAAGAGTGGCAGGCAAGGAAGTGTACAGCTTCCTTGATGGATTTTCGGGCTACAATCAAGTAGCCATAGCCCTAGAGGATCAGCATAAGACAGCCTTTGCCACAGAATGGGGCATTTTTGCTTTTAGAGTAATGCCATTTGGGCTTACCAATGCACCAGCTACCTTCCAGAGGCTGATGTGCCATGTGTTTAAGGAGTTCCTGAGGAAGAGTTTAGAAGTCTACGTTGATGATCTTTGCGCTCATTCCAACATTAGACAAACCCATATCCCTGAACTCAGACAAATCTTTGACAAATGTAGAGAATATCAAGTCTGCCTGAACCCAGAAAAGTGCGTTTTTATGGTCAGGCAAGGCAAGATTCTAGGACACATAGTGTCAAAGAATGGCATATCTACTGACGAAAAAAAAGTGAGAGCCATAGCAGAGCTACCTAGGCCAGAGAATGTCAAGGAAGTACAAGCTTTCATGGGGCATTGTGGTTATTACCGACGATTTATACACATGTATGCTGTCATTGCAAAGCCCATGTACGGACTTCTGACAAACTTTGAGTGGACGGATGAATGTGAGAATTCCTTCCAAGAGCTTAAACGAAGATTATGTTCAGCACCAATCTTGACCACACCAGATTGGAATAAGCCATTCCATGTTCACGTGGATGCATCCAATTATGCCATTGGGTGTGTACTTGCTCAACCTACTGGTGAAGGTAATATGGATCTTCCAATTGCCTATGCCAGTAGACAGTTGAATGCGGCTGAACGAAATTACACCACTACGGAGAGAGAAGGTTTAGGCATGGTATATGCAGTTAAGAAATTTAGACACTATTTGCTTGCAAATAAGTTTAAATTTTTTATTGATCATCAAGCATTGCTATACCTCGTAAACAAGCCATGCAATACAGGAAGATTAGTGAGATGGTTTGTCTTGCTCATGGAATATGACTTTGAGGTTGTGGTAAGGAAAGGTAGGACTCACTTAAGAGCAGATCATCTCTCGAGGCTCACATCGGGAGAAGCCCCACAAGGAGTGTCAGATGACCTTCCTGATGCTTACTTGTTTAATTTGGAAGTTGTACCGCAGTGGGCTAAGCCATTGGTACCAGTATTGACATACGGGCCTAACCATCCAGTGGTAAACACACAGAATAGAGAGGTTATAAAAGCCCAAAAGTACCACATCATGGCAGGAAGTATGTACAAGCACACAGATCAAGGGATCTTGGCTTGCTACGTAGAAGAGGATGAGTACGTTAAATGGTTGCAATTAGCACATGTAGGTGCGTTAGAGCAACACTACTCAAAGCAACGAACTTTACAGACCCTAAAGCGACTCGGAGTGCATTGGCCGACTATGGAAGCGGATGTCCAAAAGTTGTGCAAGGAATGCCCAATCTGTTGCACTAAACCACCTGTGGAACATGCCACTGTTTATCAAGTATCCATTGTGCCAGATTGGAGTGAACCTCTAGTATCATTCTTGAGGACAAACACATTCCCTCCAGACATGACTCTAGCTAGGAAAAGGAGTTTAGAACAAGAAGCCCAGGATTATTCACTCATTGGTGATAATCTATATAAGCGTGGTAAAGATGGTTACCTAAGGCTGTGTGTCCATGAAAGTGAATATCTTAAGATCTTGGAAACTGCTCACCAAGGTGTAGCAGGAGGACACTTTGGACCAGATCGGGTGATCAAGGCGATACTATTTGCAGGCTTCTGGTGGCCTACCCTTCACATGGATGCACATACCTATGTGAAACGGTGTGATGTCTGTCAAAGGACTCAGTATCCCATACGCAAAGATGAGATGCCACTGAAACCTATGATGGGTGGACGTGCATTCTCTAAGTGGGGAATAGACTTCATAGGTCTTATTAATCCCCCAGCTAAAGGTTCGCATGCGGAATACATCATTGTTGCAACAGATTATCTCACCAAGTGGGTAGAGGTAAAGGCTACGACAAAGAACGATGCTCAAACAACTGCCAAATTCTTGTTTGAGAATGTATTCACAAGATACGGGCTACCTATAGAGCTTGTAAGTGATAGAGGCACTCATTTCTTAAATGAAGTGATTGAAAATCTACTCCAAGAATTCTTGGTAATACACAAGAAGTCTGCCCCCTATCACCCTCAAGCTAATGGACAAGCTGAGAGCACTAATAAGATCTTATGCAATGTACTGACGAAATTAGTGAACACTAAACGCTCTGATTGGGACAAACAGCTACACCATGCTGTTTGGGCATACCGAGTTGCCTACAAAACGGTACTCCAAGCCACCCCCTTTCAGATGGTATTCGGCCAAAACGCTGTGCTACCCTTGGACTTCCTGATTCCTACATTGAGAGTAGCACAAGAGCACGAATGGACAGGTCATGAGCTCTCCTCTAGGATCTTTGACCTTGAACGATTAGGAGAAACAAGACTGAGAGCAGCTGCAGGAATCTATGCAGCTAAGAAGAGGCAGAAGGCATACTTTGATGCCCATGTAAAGGATAAAGGCTTGAAAGCAGGAGATCTAGTCTTAGTCTATACACTGAAACAACACGCGAGGAAGCTAGAAAAGAGAGGCTACGGACCTATGATCATCAATAGGATCTCCACGAGTGGAGCAGTACAATTAGCCACGTTAGAGGGTGATATTCTCCCAAACTATATTAGCGGTTGCAGAGTCAAGTTGTATCAGGAACCCCTCACGGAGGAAATGCTCAGTCGACTCAACACTGCTAAGAAACGCAAAGAGGAAGAAAAGCGAGTTCGAGAAGAAGCTCAAGCAGAAGCTTTAGAACGCATCAGAAGGATGAAGTTACGGAGGCAAGGTAGGGATCAGCCTAGAACGAATGACTATGCTGATCAAGGATACCCTATGGCCATGTGTGAAGTCGCAGGAACAAGCTCACATAGGATAACTGACCGACGACCTTTCATAACCTTGGATATAGGACAAGGAAAGAGCGCAAGGACCGTAAGAGCCTTGATTGACTCAGGTGCAGCCACTAGTGCTGTTAGAGTGTCTTACTGTCAAGAGTTGCAGTTAGCTGTCAATCCTGTGGAAGCATATCTCATAGGATTGGGAGGCGTGGAAACCCCTTGCATGGGCGAGGTGGAACTTCCCCTCTAAATTCATGATGAGGCAATGACAGTTAAAGTACTAGTGTGTCAAGACGAGGATCTCACTGAACCTCTTGTCTTGGGTCAAGATTGGATCTATGACCAAGCAGTCAACTTAAACTTAAGAAGTGGATTTCTTCAGGTTTGGGTCGATCATAGTCGAATTACAGTAGAGTTAGATAATGGAGCACTCAAGGAACTAGGAAAGGCACAGACTCCTGGTCCTTCCAGGAATACACATGAAGATGACCATGTTGTTCTTGTCCAAAACTATGTGTTGCAGAGAAATGATATTCGCAAAAAAGGAGTCAGGGATGCACAGGAACTCCCTTCTTTTCCAAAGGCCAGAAGGAGGCAACAACCAAAGGTGGATCAAAGGCAGAAGAAGCAGAGTACTACCTATGTCGGGGATCCAAAGTACCTGCGCAGCAAAATGTCCCAGCAAGTGAAACAAGTGTGGGTGCGGAAAGGCGAACACCCGGTTGCACTCAAGCCAACCACACGGGCAAAGCCTCTTATTAGTAACCAACAACACGACACTAATAAGAAGTCTTTCGGAAATTCTTCTGCTAACGTGAAATCTATTTGGGTGCCCAAGAAGTCGATGAAGGCTAGCCCACAATCAAGACAAATTTGGGTGCCTAAGGCTTGCTTGCGGGCGCAAATAGCTACGCCGAAGCCACAACCTATACAGCGTAACCCATTCACTCGCACAACCGGCATCCACTCGTTTTCAACACTCACGAACACACCAAGGCCCATGAGCACGAACAGAATCATGTGTAAATGGGTCCCTAAAAGGCCTCATGTTCAAGCTGATACACCTATAATGTTCTCTCGCGTCTCTACGAAACCAAGAGAAAAACCCATCCACTGCATTTGGCAGCTTAAGACCTGTAATAAACCCCCCGACCCCAATTTGTAAATTCACCACCACTTACTAACTGCATTAGTCTCCTAGGAATACCCAAGCATTAACTACACACACTGTCTTCGTGCACTTACTAACCACTAACTCACCATCTACCTCATGTTAATGTTGTAACGGGGACAACCACGGATTTATTATGTCCATTACGATGTTAACACGTGGTTCTATATTCTCATAGAACCAACCAGCAAACAGGGCCATGGCAGAAGCAGGTGCAAGTTCTCAAGCCGGATCTGGTGCCCAGATTGTGGACATAGAAACACTCCTCCTCGAGCCACATCTCACCGCAAGGCCGCAAGAACTTCAAGCCGTGCATGTGCTCCCCATTCAGGATCCTCCTCAAGGGCACACTTCTCAAGTAGGTAAACACGCTCACTGGTTCAGTGATGTCGCGGGACCATTGGGCGATGGAACCTATTTCTGGGAAGCAGAATTGGAATTTAATGGCAAATGGGGTCGATACCACTTTTTCACGCGCGAGTTTGAAAGCTATCAAAACGCCGAAGTCATGCGATCAGTTTGGATCAAAGCGGGTGTGGACAGTTATTTCAGGGCCCACTTACCAAAGCCGGATTTCCTACGATGTTCATATCTTATCAGTACCATCACACCAAGCAGGGCCAAAGGAGGCGACAGTACCTTTGTGTTGCCATCACTGCTGCCGGGTCATGAGCTTAAAAGATTCAAGTTGACCCTCAATCTGGTAAGAGAAGCATTGGGTATGTATGGCATGCACATCCCCACTGAGAAGGAAACAATGGTTCCAGGTCGAATGAAACACAAAGATCTTAATAAGTTGAAGGATATGGTAGCGATGACACCTACCATTGCGCTTCACCTGCGGACCATCATGCAACATTTTGCTTTCCCCGCCCAGGAACGATTCACAATGCCCCCGAAGAAAATATGGTTCAGCTTGTATCTAGCAGAGACAGAAAGCCTTCCCATCAATGTGCCACACTGGATCATAGATCAGATCCACCTAGCCCATCAAAGGTGGAACAAGAAGCAGAAAAATGTGCTTCATGGATGTTGCGCTCTAACAAAGATAATCTACCGATGTCTGGCTTATGACGTGCCTATTCAGAGGGCACTCATATGGCCCCGCGCCCAGGAATTCCAAAGAAGACTATCAGCAGCAGGTCCCCCATCAAAGAAGATGAGGGGGGGAGTACAATTACCCTGTGCTCAACCAAGGGGAGCCACCACTACACCAGAAATTACCCCTCCCCAGACACAACGCGTTAGGCCATTCACAATCCGGCTACCAAGACCAAGCACAGAGGGGCCTAATCTGGTGTTTCCACCCGTCCCTTCAGATCTGGAATTCCCACAAGGTTTTACTCTCAACGATCTCACGGATGAAGAAGTGGCTAGACTGATCTATGACTCTAATCTCGAGACGGAAGCTCAGGAACCACAACCCCAGACAACAACAGCAGCCCCCACCCGACCAGAGGTGTTAGAAGCCGACGCCGAGGAACAAGAGGCTGAACAAGAAGAAGAAACCTACGAGGAACAAGAATATGACGAGCTCTCCGAGCTGGCAAGTGCCCCTGCGTATTCGGCACAAATCAAGAGACTATATCGAACCATGCAACTGGTTCAAGAACAGCATAAGATGTCACTGGAATCGGGCAAGAAACTCATGAACCAGTTGCTAGCTGAGGAAGGTGTGGACGAGTTGTTCATTGAGTCCATAAACCTTCATGCCGACGCAGTAGGATTGGATGAGGCCATACATGAGGCAATGGCCTACATTCACAGATTTGAGAAAAGGGTTCCCGTTCGTCCCAGGAGGTCCGGGAAACAAATTCACATCAATGTATCAGCACCAGGAGAGACAACGCAAGCAGAAGAACATCAGGAAGCACCACTGTCACCACCATCCCCACCTCACACTACACAATTCACTCCGCCACATGACACTAGCACTACCACGTCCACTACCACTACCATTGTCATGGGCATCCCACTCTCTCCGGGAATCCAATTCGGGGGAGTCACCATGCCCACTTTCACCACTCTGTTCACTGACGTCACATCCACTCCACCCACGATCCCCATCTACACTGTCACTCAAACAATTGACACGATGGAAACATCCCCTGCCACAGCACCGCTCCCTCCCCCCATGCCACCTTCATCTCCCATACCCCCTCCACCCACATCTCCACTTGTATCCACATCATCCACAACTCCCTTTCCCGCCCCCATTCCCCCTGCATCTTCACCCCTCCCATCATTATTTAATGTAAATAGCATATTTTTAGCATTAAATCAATGTGTATACCAGCTCCAGAATGAGTATAGAGCTCTCGACGGCCGGTATCAACAACTGACAACACACCATCAAAACTTACAGAGGCAAGTTCACGTTCTACAAGAGGAAAATGCAGAAGTGAATCAACGCTATTCAACGCTTGAGCAGGCTCACCAAACACTATTGGAGGCACCCCAACCATCGACAGAATCAGGTGTAAAACAACTAGAAGCTTTGCTCGAAGTATACCAGGCCGATAACCTACGAGTCAGACGCAACTTGGCGCTACTACGGAAACATATGGCCACAGCACTGGAGGAGAACAAAAGACTGCAAAAACAAAATGAAGAGAATCTGGAAGCGGCAATGGAAGGATCCCCTCACGAGATAGATCCAGAGCAGTTCAAAGCAGTTCCCACGGAGACGATGAAAACCATTTTGGAAAGCTATGCAGATCTCCTGGAAGCCCATGATGACTTGGAAAGAGAGCGTGACACACTTCAGAGCAGACTTAAGGAACAGGAAGAACAACCGAAGAGTGTCCCATCAACCTCCACCTCAGACGAAGTAAAGGCCTTAACTGAGCAAGTAGCAGAGTTACAGCAGAGGTTACTGACATACGAAAGGCAGCCATCCCCTGTGGTAGAACCAGAGCAAGAAGAGCTCGTCCCTATTGAGGTAGATGATTCTTACGAGGAACCGTATGTTCCTATGCCAATGCCAGGCGGGCGACGAACCTCAGAGGGACTAGACACATTGGAAGTGGAAGCACCCGAGTGGCTTCAGACACTGGAAAGGACAGCGAACACTCATGAAGAACGGGTGGCCATTCAGATCCAATCACTAGCGAACTTAGAAGACACTGTCATAAAGTCTGAATACTTCAGAAGCATGTCTCACCATAGATGGATCGGCACCAATAATGACCAGTATGTGCCATTCTGTATACTTTTAGCCGATTACAATGCGGAGATTCAACGGCAATGTGGCAAGCCTCCCACATTTGCTACACAATTTGGTCCAGATGATATACCGGAAAGTGCTCAGCGTGGGTCCATCCATCAACCCACCTGGAGAATCAGGCTTTTGGAAACATATCCAGAAATGGTCCGAACCTGGAACAACATGCCGTTGTTTATCAAATACAATCCTTGTTACATTCCAGTTCTTCGAAGACGCACTTGGCCTGAATTCACTATTGCCGTCAGAGACATCAAAGCCTGTGCAAAATGGTTGAATTATGTTTATCTGGCACCTCCACGAGGACCCCCCACAGTCAACTATATGATTTCTACAATCCGTCACTGGAGTACTCGGCTACGCAATAATCCTGATGTGATGGCCCAGATGTGTATGAAAATATTTGAACTAATGCTGATCACTTTCAGGACGTTTAAGAACATTAAGGACCCTCACTTCTCAGGTGCAGGCTTTGTGACAGGAAACCAGGATCTAGTGTATGATATGAGTACCACCCCGTCCATTGAAGTAATATATGCTTGGCACGCCAGAATCAAGTACCTCCCAGCCTGCTTTAAACAGACATTTGAGGAGATGTTCATCACAGGATTCTGGGAATACCACTCCGAAATCTTTATACCCAGACCATCACATCTCCTCCAATTATTTGCTGTGGAGAGAACTATTTACTTAGAACAATTGAGGGTGCCTCATCCAGATGTTCCTGGTCCTGTGAATTGGGATGATTTGCTCACGGATCTAGCACGCGGATTGCGACTCGAAGAACACCACCTAGCCTCCGATGTCGTCCAATACTATGTTCAAAAATCCTCTAGACAAGGGTCTGTCAGGGGCGACAGACGCGAGAGTGGGGGGGGGGTGTTGGCAGTAGTCAGGGAACAGAAGGAGCTACAAGACGAAGAGAGTCAGAGCGAAGGGACAGCACAAGCAGACACGGCAGTCAAAGAAGATCTGGCAAATAGGCCAATAATTTTCCTCATGAAGAAGCAAATATTAGCATTCACGCAAATCTAGCACTTAGGCAACCTTTTAACTTTTCAAAAACCCTTACACCGATTAAAAGTGATTTTCATCACTTAACACCATTGTAAATACCATTTCATATTTTTGTAGCTCCATTTTGTGCAAGCCAAGGAGTCCTTGAGCTTGAGGAGCTTTAGAGTATCTACCTGCCAATTTTCGTAATTTTTGGATCTCGTTTGAGCCCTCAAATAAGCCCTGGAACCTAATTTCTAACTAGGCCGGACACTAGGTCTGAACAGGGCCAAAGCTAGTCAAAAACTATAAAAGGAGCTAGAGAGCTCATTTTTGAGGGGAGGTTGTAATTAAAACAAACTTATAAGAGCTTTTGAAAGTACCCTAAGAACTCCATTGATTCTCTCTCTTTGTCTTGCTGTGTGTGCGTGTGTGTGTGTATGTGTGTGCATGATTGTGTGCTTCTCACTCACGCACTTGAGCCGCCACTTGCTCGAGGTCTTCATACCATCCTCACGTCTTCCCGGATTGACATTAAAGGAGGTGCTACTCATCACTGAGCTACAATGTGGAAGGTGTGTTAGCAAAGGATGATGAACTAGTGGATAACTCAAGTGAGCCAACTCCAGGGGATACATTGGAGGGTACACAGTTGAGACTGATGTTTGAACAAAGTCTGGAAATTATTATGCAGCAAAAACTAGAGCAGTAAGGAAAAGAGGTAATTAATTTGGCTGAAAAGATTTATGAACAAAAATATGCAAGTTCTAACAGGGTAAAAGAGGAAGAACTTCAAGAAATTAATTTGGGGATGTGTAGCTCAAGCGTAAGCACCACCTCCTTTACTTGTCAATCCGCGGAGACGTGAGGACCGGTATGAAGACCACGAGCAAGTGAAGGCACAAGTGCGTGAGTGAAAGCACACAAACATGCACACACATACACACACACGCGCACAAAGTAAGATCAAAGAGAGGAACAATGGAAAGCTTAGATTGCAAAAGAGTTCTCTTACAAAAGTTCTATTCTCTAACAAGCTAACCTCAAAAATGAGCTCTCTAGCTCTTTTTATAGTTTTTTGACTAGTTTTGGCCCTGTCCAGACCTAGTGTCCGGCCTAGTTAAAAATTAGGTTCCAGGGCTTATTTGAGGGCTCAAACGAAGTCTAAAAATTATGAAATTTGGTACGATGGTACTTCTAATACTCCTCAAGCTCAAGGATTCCTCGGCTTGAACAAAATGGAGTTACTAAAAATAGATAATGGTATTTACAATGGTTTTTAGTGATGAAAATCACTATTTTTGTAGGGGATTCTTCTGAAAATTTGACATACACTTCTTGGAGCTCCCTACTTGCTCCCTTTCCTCGTGTGTCCACCTTTTGATGTGCTTCCTGCTTTGTCCTTGACTTTGAGCTTCAACACTCCCCCCCCTCTCGAGTCTGTCGTCCCTGACAGACCCTTGTTGGAAGGGCTGTTCTGTGTAGTGCTTTGAGAGGTGATGTCCATCCGTTGTATGAGCTGGTTCCTTGGATTCCAACAAGAATGTGTCGTTGTGAGCTTTCAAAACTGCAAGTTGCTCAGAAGAGGTTGTCAAGAGTGATTTGGAGCAACTACTGGCTTCAATTTGCTTCCGAGATATGGATGTTGTTCCCATGATGTCTGCTAGCTCTTTTAAAGATGATGTTGAGAGCATTCATGCCAACTACTCATAACCCATAATGAATGATGGGTAAGTGTGTTCGTGCCTGGGTTGAAAAAAGTATGTGCCTTGTGCACGGCCTTGTAATGTAGCCCTACGCATGCTTACTTGGAAAATGCATTGGAAGAAGTATGGTGCAAAAATTGCGGGTCTTGAGCTAAGTGCTCAGGGGTATGCTGACGAAGAGGTTTCCTAAACTATCATGGTTATGGTGTTTCCAGAGTAAAGATACTTACCATGGCGAAGGTTGATGGATGTTTGCCTCTTCGTGTTGTACACTCGGCCTTTGGGATGGAACCTTGTTGATGAATGTCCATGTTGATTGTCCACTGATGAGATCTTTTGAGTGGTTGATCCCCTCTCCTCTTTTCAAAGCAACATTTGTCACTAACAATGTGCATTTCTGAGCTTGGGCTCCTGCACGTTCACTTCCCTATATTGACACTCAGAGGAATATTGGACACGTGCCGGTTTCTAAGAGATTATCATGCTGATTGACATAGACCATTCACCAGTGCTACTGTTCCATACTGGTTCAGGAAATACTGAGAATTGAATTGCTTTATATTCCTTGGCAAGCAACATCGGGTAACTACACCAAGCTGAGTTTCACATATGCTCTTTAGCTCACCATATGCAGGAGTCTTCTCCTCCAAAACTACCTTTTGCAGATATCTCCTTGGATGCTCTGGTACATGAAGTAGTTAAGCATCACTCAAGTTGCGGACCTTCAAGCTCTTCATTCCTACCATGGCAAGAGAAAATCATAGTTGTAGATGCCATGTTCATGCCAAATGCTTGTCATCTACCAGATAAGGCAGCAATAATCCCACTGCTGGCCGAGACACACTGGGAACAAGCTCTCTCCCACTTCTTTTTTTTTTTTTTTTTTTTTTTTTTTTTGAGAAAAAGGATATCACAAAACAAGAACACAAAAGTTAGTATCAATAGAAATGTTCGACATATGTCACTGTGCTCTTGTGCATGGGATTCTCAAGTGTGTCTATGCACGGCCGTATAATGTGGCCCTATATTAATGCATACTTTGGAAATGCATGACCTAAATGGTGCAAAAGACAGGGTTGTGCAAGGAGCACATGGTTGTTGCTCGTTCGAGGCTTTCGATGTTATTTGTGGAGGTTGATGCCGACCTTGGTGGAGGTATCCATTGAGTCTCGAATTGATGTAATCCTCCTTATTGGAGTCCATTTTAGAACATCATTTGGCACTGTAGAGATCACTTCAGGCGTCTTCCTCTTTGGATGCGTTCTGAACGGTGGTATCCAGTGTGGTTGGCGCTTTGGTTCGATGGAGACTGCTTGTACTTTTGGCTTCCAAACCCATATCCTTTTTGCACGTCTTCCTACTTTTCTTGAAGAGCTGATTTGATCTTCTTTCGGTCTCTGTACGTGGTTCTTACCCTCTTCTCTTTTTGGCTTCTTGGGTGAGACCTTTCGCATGTGGGAGAACATAGGTTGTTGTGGATGTAAGAGCTTCTTAGGTACCCACATCTGTAATTGCCCTTGTTGAGCTGCAGCTAACTTCTTAGGCACCCAAACTTGTTGGATACCTTGTGATTGAGCTTGTCTGAGCTGCTTCCTTCGTCTTCTGGCCTGGTTGGTGTGCATGGATGGGATTTGTGGGGGCAAGGCTGGTGGTTGCTCTCCTTTGCGTACCCATATCTGCTTCATGCTCGGAACTGCTTTTTTATCGAATGGTGTCTTTCTATTTGATGTAGCAGTTGTCGTGAACGGTTGTGTTTGCTTGTGTGGTGGACTCACTACTGTGGCTACTTGATTCTTTGGAGAAGAAGAAAGATCCACCCGCCTTCGAACCTGGTCTTCCATGATTGACTCCTTCTGCATCATAGAGCTTTTGACACATACAACATCTTCTTTCATATGATTAGTCTTGGAAGAACTAAGAGAGTGTGTGGTGCCATGATCTAGGAGCATGCAGTTCTCTAATTCTAATGTAATGCATTGTTCATGTACCCAAACTTGAAGAATTTGACTTCTTAGATTTAAGTTAACTGCATGGTCATAGATCCAATCTTGACCCAAGACAAGTGGTTCTGTAAGGTTCTCATCTTGACATACTAGCGCTTTGACTTTCATTGGAACATCTTGAAGGTAGATGGGAAGTTCCACCTCGCCCAAACAAGGGGTTTCCACACCTCCCAATCCTATGAGATAAGCTTCTATGGGATTGATGTTCAACCCCAAGTCTTGGCAGTAGGAAAGTCTAACTGCACTACTTGCTGCACCTGAGTCAATCAATGCTTTCACCGTCCTTGCACCCTTCCCTTGTCCTATCTCTATGGTCACAAAGGGTCTTCGGTCAATGACCTGAGAAGTTGCTATGTATGACTTTTGACACATATCCATGTGATATTTTGGGGCTTTTGAGTTGACTTCTAGGCCTAATCGCCTTAACTTATTTCGCCTAATACGCTCTCTGGCCTCTACCTGTGCTTCTTCTCTCACTCTTAACTCTTCTTCTTTTCGCTTCTTCGCAGTGTTGAGTCTCATTAGCATATCCTCAGTAAGAGGTTCTTGATATAGCTTGACTCTACAGCCACTAATATAGTTTGGCAAGATATCTCCTTCTAGAGTGGCCAACTGAACTGCACCACTAGTGGAAATTCTATTAATGATCATGGGTCCATATCCTCTTTTTTCCAACTTACCATAAGGGTAAGCTTGAGCAAGCCTGTTCCTCCTCTTATGCACATGTGAGTTGGATGGTCTCCTCCACACAAGCTGTATCTTTGTAAGATGGGTACTCTTAGCAATGGATGATGGTAGTTCCACTGCCCATGGACTCCTAACTTCTTTGGTGCCAACTCTACTAACTCTTCTACATTACTAGAGTTGGACATCACCGTACTTCTTATGTCTTCTAATTTCGTAGGGCTTGGTGTGCTTTTGAGATCATCTGCTAGATTATCCTCTAGGTCAATACACTCTTGGAGACATTGACTCAATGTCTGCAGCCTCTTCACATAGACTAAAGTTCTTAGAGTCCCATTCGTCAGTCCGTCCAAGAATAGTGATATCATTTTTTGTTCTGTGGTTCTTTCTGCTACTGGGCATCTATCGACATGTTGATTGAATCTTTGGGCTTTTGTTTTTATAGTTTCATTGGGCTTTTGTTTAAAGCTATGGATTAACAATGAAGAATTGTGTTTAATCCCTCTCTTAGTGAATTCCCCTATGAATTCCTGAAAAAATTGCTCAATATTTCCAAATTGGTTGGGATCTAATGGCTGGAACCAAGTCAAGGCCGTTCTTGTGAGAGTGAGTCCAAAGGACTCATATTGCACAAAGAAATCATCCACTTGTTCAGCCCGTAAAACCTGTTTAAACTCAACTATGTGATCGTAAGGTTCTCCCATCCCATCATAATGATTTCTCATACACTTAGCCACTTGAATCGGTCTTAATCGTCTTAGAGGCTCTGGCTGTCTAGGCATTACAGGAATTGCTGGTCTCATTGGAGGCGTTCTAGGTTGCACTCCTAGAGGTGGTCTTGGCCTCACTGGTGACCAATATTGCTTGCCTAGTTCTGGGTGAGTTTGATTATGTGATTGAAATCCCGGCATTGTGAATTGCACATGAGTGCGGTTGGGAATACTCCGATGGCTTGTCTGTCCCGACATTGTATGTTCTGAGTCTTGTTGCATCCCAAAGGGATTTTTGGAGTTAGTTGCCTGCTCTCGCTGAGGGAATATAGTCAATCCCATATACTTCAAGTGAGCCCTATCAATGGCATCAACAAGCCAATATCTTTTTTGGTTCTTCTCTAGGTATGTGACTCTAGAATCATCTTCAAGATCTTTTAACTCGTAGAAGGTCATTGGACTCTCCTCTTGTCCGCGTGTAGTTGAGTCAGTTTGTAGCTGTAAATCTGATCCATGGATCAATTAGACGTCTAGTAGGTAATCATCTTGAGGTATCAAATCCCCTCTCAAGATGCGAGTTACTACTGATTTGCCTCTAGGAGTGGTGACCAACTCTTCACGGTCCGGTCTTCCCAAGTTTTCTTGTCCTTCTAATCCTGTTCTCTTGTTGATCCGATCCAAGTGTTTTGTTACAATGTAGATGTGACCTAACTTGTCCTTGTACACTCCTCCTTCATACTTGACTGCTGATGTGGGCACTATTGTCGAATCAATGGAAGTTACCATCTAGGCTACTTACCTATTTAAGCCATCCAGGTAGATGGGAATCTCCTAGGAATTAGTGGACACATATTGTAGAGAGATACAGTAGTCCCCCTCTACTGTAGACATGAAGTTTCTCCTAGGAACAGAACCTTGCATGTCTTCTGAGGCCATTGGTATCTCTTCTTCTAAGTCACTAGAGGTGTCTAAATAGATAGAGTGATGACTTGCCTGAGTTGCACTTCCTATCGACGAAATTACACTTCTCTGACTACGTAGCACCCGTCTTGATCTCAAGTTCATCCACCCTCTTGGGGATATCTTGGTTTCTCACTATCCCCTAATTGGCTCCTCAATTGCCTCAAATTTTGCCCTTAAAAAGAATCAAAATGTTCTGGACGATACCACTCTGGCGATACTGTTCTAGGCGATACTGCACTAGGCGATACCACTTTGGCGATACTGCACTAGGTGATACCGGTCTTACCACGACATGATACCAAAGCTTGAGACGATATGATACCAGGAATTACCGTGATACGATACTTCTACTGATGGCGATATGATACTTGGGATAGGTGGCGATACGATACCAAAATCCATGCGAGAGGATACTACTCTCTGTACGATACGATACCAGTGCACTACACGATACGATACTAGATAGCTTAGGTGATATGATACCACCTGAATGCATGATACGATACTGCTGCATTGCATGATACGATACTAGGAACCAGAGAAAATATTATGGGTGATTTATAGCCCAATAGTGAATATTCTAGATTTTTGAAGAAAAATGGCTAATTTTAATAATTTTGAGGATACTAAATTATCCCAATAAACTATAGATTAGAACAAACAAAATTGCATAAATTAGCCCCTTTAATATGAATGCATGGGGCTTAGATGGTAGACTTTCACCAAGATTTTGTATATTTTCATGTATATTTGGGGGATGAGTGTTCTTTCCCTTCCTCTCCCTTCTTTGCATTCGTAAGAGCTCACGCGCTAGCAGGAATCTTTATCCATAGATGCTATACTTTTGGTGCTAACCTACAAAATGGGTGTCCCTTCCATTTCTCCATCAAGCAAAAGCCAAGGAGTTCCCTCATGGAAAAGCGCCCGTTAGCTTTTCCCTCATGCTCAAGCATGAAGAGGAGAAGATACAAAAAAAGTCTCTCTCTTTCCCTCTTCCTTGATGAAAATCCATTGAGGAACTTGGGCTCTCTCTTGCATTGCACGAGAGAGAAGGGTATCCGCGCCTCCAACCACCATGGATATGGGATTGTACTTCGGGAAAAAGGAAGGTAGGGTTCTATGAGTTTTTCGATCCCTTGCATATGGGATTGAATGGGAGCCATATGTTCATAGAATTCTATATTCTCATTGAAAATTCTCATATATATTCGCCAAATATTTGATATTTTCTATTAAAAATATAGTAAATATTCACCCAAATTTCTATACTTATAAGCTTAGTAGAGGCTCTTAATTTATACCCTGCTAGGAACCCTCACGATACGATACCGATGCAAGTTGCGATACGATACCGAGACCTTGCACGATATGATACTGGGATTTTGCACGATACGATATTAAAATTTGTCACGATAGGATACTATGGAGGTTCAACGATAGGATACCAAGTACACGTTATTATACCAGTGTTGTGTGCGATACGATACCGCTCTGCCGACGATATGATACCGTGACTGGGACGATACAATACCAAGTGGACCGCGATACGATACCATTGGAAGATCGCGATCACGATACCAATTTGACGATACGATACCACAAAGGGTATCGTGATACCTCAAGTGGTATGCGACCATATGATACTCGGCGAGTATTGCGGTACTAGGGAATTTTGGTATCGCGATACCAAAACTCAACGGATCGAGATACTACAGCCAAAATTGCTCAAATCACAAAAAGTTTTGCACCTCTAACCTTATCTCTCACTCCTCTTCACTGCTGACCCTCTATCTCACTCAAAAAACCTCTCAAAACTCTTCGTCCCACCCCGCCATATTGGAAATGACTTTAATCACATGTGGTGGTTATGAACTGATTTTTGTAACCCAAAACTTATGTGGCTTACCTTCTAGAATGTCTCAATCCAAATGTATGCTCCTAGATCCTTTCTTTAGCTCATCTAGCACGATACAGCACCGATGATACTGATCACAGTCTGCAGATGATACCAACTCTTGGGCAAGTGTCAAATGAAATTTGTTTTTTGGGTTTTTATAGTTTGTGATGCCTGAAGCCTATTCTACACTAACTTGGAAAATTTTTTGGGATTTTTCTTGGTGATTTCAATTTACTCATACTCCTCTTCTCTCTCTAACCTAACCCTAACTCTTCCTTCTCTCCTCCACTACTAACGCTAAACCTAAAAACTCATTACACACACCTCGGGGATGTGAGGTAACAAGTGTTGAAGTGTCTGACTACTTGCCACTGAACGAATTCACTCCTACAAGTACGATTCCTCCACTCTAGAGATATAATCATCATGAAGGCACCTTGGTTGAGTGTGCTTCACGAGGTCTTAGGGGCTTCTGTCAAAGAGACTAAATCTCATTTGCCCCACAAGTGCATATAGTGATGGATTGACACATGCTTAACTATCAATCTGAAGAACCACATGAACCAAGTGTATGAGGACGTATGCACACGTGATTGAAAGTGAAGTGGTTTAGCTAAAAGGCATGAGAAAAGACTAAACTACCTCTCCTACTCACTCAATCTTTAGAAGTGTCTATTGTGATACCACTTACAATAGTAAATACAAATTCAAATGTTTCTCCCAGCTCCATTAGGGGAAAAAGTGAGCCCTGCATGGGCCTTGTAAGGATTCCTAATTTTCAGGGATTAAAATGCTTAATCAGTGGGATTAAGGTGGCATAGAAAACCACTAGTGGTATTGTCAAATAAAATATTATTTGATGGCTCTTATATTTGAATGATCAAATTTGGAATTTTATGAGCCTTTGGATGCTTAATTTCAATGGCTTAGATTGATGCGTTCAAGGCTCTACAGAGATAATCATTTCAAATCGTGGGATTTGGATTTATTCACGCAGGCTTTTTTAGACTCCCTCTGCACATTTTATGGCCATTGGATCCCCTTAAATTCAACGATAGCCCGCATTTGGGGCTGATTCTATTTTCGCTTGCCATATCAGCCGTCGGATGTGGCCTGAATCTAACGCTCAAGCGCGTTTGGGGCTGAGCGAAATCGGCTACTATTCAGAGCCGTTAGATCGTAGTCTGATCCAAGCGTGGAGAAGAAAAGGCGCCCTCATCTTGAGGGGCTTTAATCTTGACCATTAGATGAAGCTGGGATCCAATGATCCATATTGCAAGCGCCGCTCAGCTTCGAAAATAGCGCCGATCTGCTGCGAAATTCATCTATAGCGTCCGATTTCTGGCTTAATCCAATGGTTCTCATTGAAAGGCGCAGGTTTGTTGAGTGCTTTGATCAATGCCATTGTAAGCTTTGCCAATCCAAGGGTCCAAATGAGAAGTTGCCTTGACTTTTGCAATTCAAACACATCCTTTGGATCTTTGAGCCAATCCAAGGGCTATAATCCATTTTTAAGACTTTCAAAACCACTCAAACAAGAAAAACCATGAGATCTATCCGGTTTTCTCCTCTTTGACCACACAAAAACCAGGGAAGCCTATGCCTAGCCTATGTGATTAAAGGACTAGACTGTGGCCACCACCCTCTTCTCATTGGTCGATCACTAATCTCTCCTTAATCTAAAAGGCCCATTCAGGGTTCATTTTCTCCCCTAATGCAGAACTCCGAAGATGGCCGATACAAGTGGAAGCCTCGATGAGACACATCTATTGGTGTATCTTCACTTGAATCTGAACACCGCTCTTCAAGTTATGGCCAAAATAGTGAATGGCACAAACACCTTCACTCACTCCACAACTCATACTTGCTCACACACACACTACAATAGCTCAAAAGTGATGGGGAGGGGTAGAGAACAGTCCTACAGACACATTCCAAGCTTCACACACACACAAAAGATCATAGAGAAGATGAAAATCTGACGAAAAGAAGCAAATTCGAAATTTCAGCTCTCCTTCTTCACAATGGCAAAAAGTCTTTACAAGGAGTCACAAAGTGACTTATATACATGTGCCCTAAAAATGGTCCTTTCGCACAAGTGACCGGCACTTTATTGGCTAATCTCTAGTTTCCTATTATTTTACAAGAAATATTTTACCATGAGTTGGGCTTATGCATCTAAAGGACTCCTCTAGTGCATTTACATAGCTTTGAGGGAATTTTCTAGGATTTTGAAGAAGAAATTTATGCCCATTAATTTAAAAATTTTGGGGCTCCTCTTTTGTGCCTCTTTTCTCCACAACAGTCTCCAACTTCTTCCAATGGTATCATAGCAACTTCATGATGGGAGATCGCTTTCCATAAATGATCGAGAAGCTTTATAAACACAATTATGTTGCTTTGGAAAATCAAAATGGAGATTTTTTATAAGGAAGAAATCTATATGGGATTGTATCAGGTGATGAAGCAATGAATATTCCAATGTCCAAAGGAGGACCCACTCAAGAAGGAAGAAATAAGCTCACACTTTGGTGTGCAAGGGATGCTCAAGAAAGGTCAAACATACTCAAATCTATCTCTGATTTTCTATTACCACATTTTAGAGCATGCAAGACATCTTAAGAGACTTGGGATGCTCTAGAGACTTTCTTTTCTACTAGTACAAGATCAAGGAAGAACCATGTTTGGAATGAGTTCAATCAAATGAAGAAGAGTGAGTTTGTTACAAAGGTCAAGGAGGTTGCTGATCAATTGGCATCCATTGGAGAGTTGATTGAAGAAGAGGCCATCATGAGGCAAATACTCAATGGGATTAGAGGTGACAAGGAATGGCAATCTTTCACCACAATGTATGATCCCACCATGGATGTGCAAACTCGTTGATATATTTAGGTACACTAGGATTGCTGTGGTACTTTTTTCCCTCTTTAGGTACATTCGGTATTGCATGTTGTGCTCCAAGCTTCTTCTTCTTCCTTATGCTATTTGCGTGCTTTCGCACACCTCAAACTCCAACAATTGGTATTAGATGAGGTTGCTGCTTCATCTAGGATATCATCATCACCCATCTGGTCACAATCTTAGAATCACACAAAAATTGGTGAGCATACTTAGGACGATTAGGAGTTCAAAATTGCTTTGCTCTATGGTGTCCAAACCATGATTTAAGCTTGTTTTGGCCTCTGAACACACTATCATAGCGGTTATGCAGGCAATTTCATCTTTTTGTGCCAAAGCTATATATAGGTTTTGGTTCCGCAGTATAAGCACCTCAAGTCTACTACATGTCTAGCAGATATTGATAGGGTAGTTTTGTTCAACGTTTTGAGATACAATCATTGTTCTACATCAGGGTATTTTAATAAGTGGCTATGGCTATAAGTAGGGATGTATTTTGTATGTTGGCTATTAAGGATAAGTTGGATGGTACCAATTACCCATTATGGGATCATATGATACGTCATGTATTGGTGACAAAGGGACTATAGAATATTGTGTAGGGTGTTGAAAAAGGTCCTATTATACTTGCAAATACACTTACTGAAGTTGATGGAGATGGCATCAAAGATGGTGATATTCTTTTGTTCATGCTGCGGTTCCTGTTGCACCTATTACAAAACAACTTTGTTGGGATAGGAGAGATGCTCAAGCACATGCGTTAATAGGCTTGTTTCTCAAATGTGCCATTATCCCACAATTTCTCCTACAAAATAGGAAAGGATGCTTGGGATACACTAACCACATTATACTAGGCAAGGGATGAGGCTCATGTTGCTTACATCTGAAAATAGTTGGAGAGTGAGCACATGAATGAATGAGATCCCATGGAAATTGTTTTGACAAAGATCAGAGATTTGAAGGAGCAATTGATTTCTGCTGATGAAGTCTTGCCTGGCAGTTCACTTGTGCAGACTGTTCTGAATGGTCTTCCAGGTTCATATTAGAGTTTTGCTTCTACTCTTTGTTTGATGATGAAAGGCAATCTAAATGCCTTAACATTTGAGGAGTTAGTCTCTATCTTGTTGCAAGAAGATTTGTCTAGGAAGAACAAGGAAATTATGCATGTTGTAGTTCAAGATTTCCTGGTTAGTTAGAAGGGAAAAGGAAAATGGAGCTCATCTACTAGTAAGAAACAATATGCTAATTCTGCACAATGAAAGAAGGATGATAGAGAAGAGAATAAAATAGAAAAGCAGCAATTGTTTTTCGAGTACTCTAAACGAAATGATCATGTCATAAAGAGTTGTCCAAAACTAGCTGCAAAAGAGGCAAAGAAGAAAGAGGCTGGAATGGTTGTTGCAAAAGCCTCTACACCCAAAACAGAGTCCGATAATCTTGTGCAGAATGAAGAACGGGAAAATACTACTATTTGTAGTCATCAACCATCTTCTCATGAACAATGTAGTAGATTAAGATGTTTTGTACTTTGATAGTGGGGCAACCAAACATATTACCTCGCAATAGAGTTGCTTCACTTCACTTGAGCTTGCCTCTATAGGGAATACTGTCATATGCGCCAAAAACACCTCTTATCCTATCATGGGATTTGGTAAGATCATTTTGAATACTATTGATGGTAGTTCTTTTACATTGTCCAATGCTTTATTTGTGCCAGAGATCAAGAAAAATCTGTTATCAGTTTCAACATTAGCCATATGGGCTTGGTTTTAAAATAGGTTGATGAAAAATGTACAGTTCATGATTTGTCAAATGGTGATATCACTATTGCTTTTGTCATTCTATGTCATGGGTTGTATAAGCTCATAGACTATGAAAAATCTATGAATGATTCATCATGTGAAGTACATGATTTTGAGGCTATTGTTATCGTTAGTGTCCATGTTCAAGCCAAATGGTCACCAAAAACTTTTGTATATTTTCTTTAATAAAACATATAGTGGCTTGGTTAGCCACAGACTGTAAGTTTGATCACATTTGTAAGAGTTAAGAAGTCTGTGTTCGTGCTCCTTATGTACTATGTTTTTCTGCGTATTATGTAGCCTCTATGCAGAGTACCATGTGCATCACTAGGAGCTCGGTTTTCTACTCCAAGGATATCATCATGAAGCTCTCAAGAAGGACAATGCACTGTGGTGCCATCAAAATACTTCATTGCTATCAGAGCATTTCAATGCAAAAGCTTAGTTTTGGGTGCTGAAAGCTTCATTCTTTGCTTTCAAAGCCTATTTTTGAAGCATTGTTGGGGTGACTTTTGGAGCCATTTTGGAGTACTTTTGTGCATAGTTCTCTTTAAAGAGGTCCAAGAACATCAAGAAGAATGTTTTTTGTACTTCTTTGACAACAAATGCTCACCTTTTGGGGATATGTTTTCAGCCACACTAGTTAATCTCCAGGTTTCTTGAAAGGTTTAGTTGTGGTAGGAGCAACCACTCCAAGTCTATGGAGGTTTTTGTATGATAGTTGTTGATAGGTGCTCAATAAGCCTAGTTGGCTTCTTTTGAGTAACTGATTATATGTAGTGGAGTCAGTGACTCACTATGTAGGTATACATGTTAGGACTTGTAGTTTTATGAGATTTGGAGAGTGTTCATATGCGTATTTTGCAAAGGATACTTTGGCAAAATTTTTCATATTTTTGGGTTTGTGAACTATGTAGTGGTCGATTTACTCCTTGATACACATTGGTGTGAGCACATATATTCTCACATAATCTTTTTGGTTGGTCATTACTGTTCATTAACTCATTTTTCTGGGAAGATTATTGAATTCTCTTCCAAAATCTGACACTTGGCCATCTTTCTTTGAGCCTTAGTGGTGTTTGGACTCTTCTAGCTCCATTATCATTCTATTCAATTCTCTACCATCATGGCATCAAAGGTCTCAGTCACATCTAGTGGATGAGGTTCTAGCAGGAGTGTTCCGAGGAGGGACTACAACTTACAAGGCTAAGATCATTTTGAGATTCAAAAATTTGATGGCATAAACTTTGCTCTATGAAAGAATCGGATTAAAGATGTGCTAATTCAGAGAAGGCAATGGAAGCTAGTAAATGGAATCTCAAAGAAGCCTGCTGATATGGATGAAGATAATTGGGATGTGTTAGATGAAATGGCTAGGTCTACCATTCAATTGCACCTGGCAAACAATGTTTCCTTTACAATATTAGACCGTGAAAGTGTAAAGGAGCTTTGGAAGAAGTTATGTAATACAAACGAAAAAGAGACAACATCAAATAAAGTGTATCTGAATGGAACATCCTTCTTTGTCAAATGTGTGAGTGGTAAAGAAATATTGGCCAAGTACCTTAAATACCTAGCATGCCACTTAATCTGACCAATAAACCTCCTTACTTCCTTGACATTTATGGGAGCTTTTGCTATCCTAATAGCTTCAATCTTCTTAACATCTATAGCCATTCCTTCTTGAGAAATGACATGTCCCAATAAGATGCCACTCTTCATAGCAATGACACTCTTGAATGGATTGAGCACCATCCTGAATTTCCTACATCTGTCAAAACAAGATTACAGATGCAATAAGTGTTGTACCTTTTTCCCAAATAATGAAGAGTCGTTCACAAAGACTTGCATGAAATCCTACAATAAAGGTTCAAATACTTTATGCGCCACATAAGTAAACGAACGCCGTCCATTCTTCAATCCAAAACTCATGTCTGTAAACACATAAGCACCAAATTCTATAATGAATGCAGTTTTGTGCTGATCCTCCTCAACAACACGAATTTGATTGTAACTTGAAAATCCACCCAAAAACCTATACATCTCATGTCCAACTACTGCATCCAATACTACATCACAAAATGGCAGCGAAGGGATCCGTAATTGTTGCTACATTTAACTTTCTATAACCATCACAAATTCTCAACTTTCCATTCTTTTTAGGGACCACTATAATAGGAGACAACCATGTCACCTGATTAACCGGTTTGATAAATCCAACTGCCAACAATTTATCAATTTCCTCTTTAACCTGCTTAGCAAAATTAGGATTCATCCGATACTTTTGGTATACAACCAGAATTGCATCCTTCTTTAAATTAATGCGATGTTGATGTAGATTAGGGTCTATAGCTTTCACCTATGAGTAATCCCAAGCAAAAACATCCACATATTCCTTTAGTAAGCAAATAAAGTCTTCCATGAACTGACCCTCTAATTCTTTGCTTACTCTCACCATCTTCGATTCAGTCTCCATCCTGTTGAAGCTCAAAGTCAAGGACAAAGCAGGAAGCACATCAAAAGGTGGACACACGAGGAAAGGGAGCAAGTAGGGAGCTCCAAGAAGTGTATGTCAAATTTTCAGAAGAATCCCCTACAAAAATAGTGATTTTCATCACTAAAAACCATTGTAAATACCATTATCTATTTTTAGTAACTCCATTTTGTTCAAGCCGAGGAATCCTCGAGCTTGAGGAGTATTAGAAGTACCATCGTACCAAATTTCATAATTTTTAGACTTCGTTTGAGCCCTCAAATAAGCCCTGGAACCTAATTTTTAACTAGGCCGGACACTAGGTCTGGACAGGGCCAAAACTAGTCAAAAAACTATAAAAAGAGCTAGAGAGCTCATTTTTGAGGTTAGCTTGTTAGAGAATAGAACTTTTGTAAGAGAACTCTTTTGCAATCTAAGCTTTCCATTGTTCCTCTCTTTGATCTTACTTTGTGCGCGTGTGTGTGTATGTGTGTGCATGTTTGTGTGCTTTCACTCACGCACTTGTGCCTTCACTTGATCGTGGTCTTCATACCGGTCCTCACGTCTCCGCGGATTGACAAGTAAAGGAGGTGGTGCTTACGCTTGAGCTACACCAAATTTTGGCGCCGTTGCCGGGGAGAGAGCTTCGAGGACGAGCGTTGTGATGGTAAGATCGTAGATTTGCGACGTTGGAAGGTAAAAAAACTGTCATTTCAGTTCATTTTCTGTTTTTTCCTCTTCATCTTCATCATCATCATCATCTCCACCTTCTTCCATCTTCTTCTTCATAGAAAATTCTTGTTTTTTAGTGCATTTTCACCATCTTCATACCATTTTTCATGCATTATTGTGTGGGAAGGAGTTAGGAGAAGCAAGGGAGAGCAAGCGCTGTGTTTTTTTCATGATTTTCTGCTCATACGGAGCTCGCCATAGCCGGCGCTCAGAAATTTGAATTTCCCGCCAAAAAACGCGATTCTGTGATGAAAATCGCGATTCTGTGAAAATTCAAATTTTTTGAAAAATCACGATTTTCAGTTTTCCCGCCTAAAAGTTGGTTGAAAAGAATCGCGATTCTGTGTTTTTTCTCAAAAAAAAAAAAAAAAACACGATTCTCTGCTCAAAATCGCGATTTAAAAAAAAACACGATTCTCTGCTCAAAATCGCGATTCTCACCAATCACGATTTTCAGCAAAAACACGATTTTGTGAAAAACACGACTTTCTGCTCAAAATCGCGATTCTCACAAATCACGATTTTCAGCGAAAAATACGATTTTGAGAAAAACACGATTCTCTATGACAAAATCGCGATTTTCATGCCAAAAACACGATTTTGTGAAAAAGGCGATTCTGTGAAAACACGAATTTTTTGCTCAAAATCGCGATTTTCAAAAACACGATTTTGTGCTCAACATCGCGATTTTCATGTGAAAAATACGATTCTGAGAAAACACGATTTTCAGTCAAAAACACGATTTTGTGAATCACGATTCTCTGAGTCAAAATCGCGATTCTCTAAAACACGATTTTGTGATCAACATCACGATTTTCAAATCACGAATTTTTGCTCAACATCGCGATTTTCATGTGAAAAATACGATTCTGAGAAAACACGATTTTCAGTCAAACACACGATTTTGTGAATCACGATTCTCTGAGTCAAAATCGCGATTCTCTAAAACACGATTTTGTGATCAACATCGCGATTTTCAAATCACGAATTTTTGCTCAAAATCGCGATTTTCAAAAACACGATTTTGTGATCAACATCGCGATTTTCAAATCACGATTTTCTGCTTAAAATCGCGATTTTCAAAAACACGATTTTGTGATCAACATCGCGATTTTCAAATCACGATTTTCTGCTCAAAATCGCGATTTTCAAAAACACGATTTTGTGCTCAACATCGCGATTTTCTGAGTTCACAAAATCGCGATTCTCTGAAAGTTCACAAAATCGCGATTTTCTCCAAAGGCCCTGTTTGCCTGTTTTGACCCCCAGGAGCCTGAATTGGCATAACTTTTTCATCCAAAGTCCATTTTTTGAGCTCTATAGCTTGTTGGAAAGCTCGTTTCAAATCCTACACGACCTCAACTGTTTTTTTCAAGAATAACATGTTGATTTTGAGATAGGATAATTTGAAGTTGACCCTCAGGTGGGACTAGGGAACCAAGGGGGCTCTAAAGAATTTTGAACCATACCAAAGGGAAAATTTGGACTCTTGACTAAAGCTTATGAACCTGAGATCTGGTAGACACTTAGGCAAGGATAAACAAAGCATTAGATCTTCTGAGGCTAGTGTCAACCATACATCCAAGTCTTGGACACAACAACTAAGTGGTGATCTTTTATTAAGTTCAGACACAAGTGATTCAGAAATGTCTTTTAGCATGGGAAAACCTGCAGGTGGCTCAGGGACTGCCCATCTACAAACACCGGAAGGTCCCTATAAGACACAGTTGGAATATATTCGGACCAACCAATTAGGTGCTCGCATCTATGAGGATGGTCTGAGGCGATCAGTGGTCCAACTCAAAAATCCAGATCAATCCTTTGGACTTGAACACCCGGTGGTCAAGTTCGAAGAGGGTTCATACATTGATAAGGAAGGAACCATGTATGTGGTTACCAACCAGCCAGATAGGACCGATGAGTTTGGAAATATCATTCATGAGAATGAGATAGGAGACCTAGAACAAGGAAATATAGGACAAGGACCCCAGACTCCTAGAGGCAAGTCAGTTTTGACCCGAGTGATCACTCCAGACTGGATCCCTCAAGACAACAAAAGCATAGAACTATTTTTGAATAGAGAAACAGAGGAAGCCTTTTGGAGATTCAAGCCAGAACAACCTAGCCAATTGGGCATAGTCATCATCTACGAGTTCAAGGATCCAGAGATACCAGGGAAGGTTGTCTACCTGGATAACACATCAGAGAAAATTTTCTTGGTAACAGAACATGATAGACATGCATATACTTGGAAGAATGAATTGATTTTCCCCCCACCAAGATCCAATGTTTCCCCTGGCCTCCAAGGAGTAGGATCATCCCACGCTCATGAAGCCCAGAGAGGAAGAACTAGAGAGAGACCTGAGGTAAGTTTTGCACACACCGTGGGCAGGAATAGAGCAGGATTTGAAAATGAAAGACCTGAAAGAGAGAGACATCAAGCACATAGGCAACAAAGAGATGAACAGGATTTTCCATTGCCTAGACCCCGAGAGTACCCAAGAACCCTTAGACCCATTCACGTGATCAAGGCAATGAAGAACTATTTCGATGGGACAGGGGATCCTTATGATCATGTGGCCGAGTACAAACAAGTGCTGAGAGCCGAACAAATTGAGGACTGGTTCACCCAATACGAGGCATTTGGTTTGACCCTTAAAGGCACTGCCTTAGCTTGGTTTCAACCATTGAGTAGAAGCAGCTATCGCGATATAGGTCAACCGCTAGACGAATTCATTGTAGAATTTTCCAAGAGTGGTATCAGGCATAACACATCGTCCCTGATCCATAGTTTCAAGCAGACACCCCAAGAAACAGTGCGACTAGTAGGTAGAAGGTTCAGACAGTACCTAGAAAGATGCCCTACTCCAGAGTTACCCACACCAGCTAAACAAGTGGCCTTGTTCTTAGATGGCTTACTGAGCACCAAGTTAAGATCATATGTGTACTTGAAAGATCCTAGATCCATAGAAGAGTGTGTGCGGACGTGCATAGACATAGAAGATAACTTGGGTGAGGAGTTAGGATTGTCCAAACTCTACAAAGATTCAGATAGTTCTACTAGTCATACTTCAAAGATCTCCACAGAAATAGAAGAGATAGCTGAGCAAGTTGCCAAGAAGCTGGGAGTCCAAAATAAACAAACACAGAGAGTCACTTCATTGAATCGGTGCTATACTTGCGGAGGTGACCACATGGCTAACGTATGCCCAATGCAAAACCAAAACATTAGAGAAAGAAATGCTCCATATTGCACTATTGAGAGAAAATACACAAACCACACGGCTCAAGATTGTCCCTACAATAGGCAGGCTGTTAGACAAAATTATCAGCAACCTTACCCACAAGGTAGGTATCAGAATCAATACCAACAGCCATATTATAGACCACAACAGCAATATCAGGTACCATATAGGCCACAACCTGTCTTGGGAAACCAACCACCAGCTCCAGCCAACGTGATTCCAGTCAAATATGCTGTGGGAGAGGAAAATCCAAATAGAGCATTGGTGCCACTAACCCCATTGATACCAGATAATGACTCTCATGCTCATAGTTCAGACTACTCCCATGAAGGTAGTCCACATGCTTATTACACAGAGTCACCTGAACATAGTGAGATTTACTCGTATCAATATGAGGTACCACCTATGGAGCAAAATTGGGAGCCAGAATACTCCAATGTCATGTACACAAATCCTAACCCTAGGCCCCAGTTGAGACAAATGAAACCACAAGCCCCTAGAGGATCTTGTTTCAGATGTCATGGTGACCATTTCATTCGTGACTGTCCCCACCCACCATCTCCGAGTCAAGGACAGGCTATCACAATACAGGCTTTTTGTCCTGATTGTGGCAAAGACCATCTCCCCAGAGATTGTCCAAGAAACCCCTCTAGTGCACCCAAGATTACACCCATTAATGTGGTAGGCTTAGTGGCAGATCCAAGTTCAGGTAGTAGCAATGTGGCTCCTATACAAGCTGTCACTAGAGCACAAGCCTTAAAACAGGATAAACCAGTAGAACAATCAGATTCGAGTGAATCGGGAGAGCCTAGTAAGAGGAAAACAAGAACATGGAAGGATACCAGAGAGAAGGCCAATCGTAAGTGGAATAAAAAGTTATCGGAACTAGAAGAAAGCTTAAAAGAAGCGAAAACAAAAATTGAAGACATTGCATCTCAAAGCCCCTCGCATGCCGAAACTCCATCCACTCCACCTCATCCCACCCCACCACCCATTGTAAATAGACCGCAACCAGGGTCTGTTCTTGCAGATCCAACCCCAGAAGGCTTGGACATGATGTTCAAGGCCTACCAGGCTCGACTTCAAGAAGGGCCTACAGCGGCAAACCTAGACAAGAGTTACCCCAGAGCAGATTTAGAGATTGAACGGATGAAAATGTGCATGAAAATGGTAGAACAAGCTCAAGCCATACTTGAGACTAGTCAAAAGTTCAATCAGACAAACTCTATCAAATCAGATTTGCATTTCCAGGGCTTACTAGAAAGATTAGAGCAATTGGTAAACAAACCACAAGTTTCTTTACCTCCACAGGCTCAACCAGTTATTGAAAGAGGGAGCTCACCACCAAGGGGAGCTTATGTTCCTAATTCCACGGATGCTGGAATACCTCCTTCAATTCAACAATACTCTCAAGAATTCTTGCGGGAAATACAAGAAGAGAAATGGGCCAAGGAGAAGGGTAATTCCCCTCCTATTCCTGAGATTGATGATCTTCATGATCAATTTCCCCAAGACATTCCATCTATTTACGAAGATGAAGCAGAACAAGAAGACGAAAGATTAGATTTTGAATCTAATACCTTAGAAGAACTGCCTCAATTTCCAGGCCCATGGGAATCTGAATCACTCCAGATTAGAGCTCCCACAATACTAGTAAGAAATGAAGACTCAGTGGTTCCAAGGAACACGGATGTCGTGAAGAACACTAAGGTTCAGTGTCATCTCACTGTAGAAGAGTTGCTCAAAGCAAAACCTGAGTTATGGAATCATGTGAAGGATCAGGTCCCAGAACTTGAGTCCAATATGCCAAAAGCAGGCTCTAAGCAAAGGGTACCAGAGATACCTCTAGACAAAATAGGGGACATGTGTGAGGGTGAAGAAGGTAATACTTATCTTCCAATCACCTACCAAGGTTACACAACCAAAGCAATCATAGATTCAGGTGCTGGTGTTGCTATTGCGACCACCTCCTTGTGGAAGCAATGGGGCAAGCCCACATTAAGACCAACTAGAATGAAGCTTCAAATGGCTGATGGTCATTTTGAAAGACCTCTAGGATTGCTAGAAGGGATCACTCTAACCACTTGTGGTGTAGAGTTTGAGCACACATTTGCTATATGTGACTTTGAGAAAAATAATGTCTATGAGATGATCCTAGGAAGACCCTTCCTACGACAATTGCAAATAGTACAGGATTGGGGAACTAACTCCTTGTACTTACAGCACTTAGGGGTTACCACCAAGGTCAATTTGAAGGATTACACCTTCAGAGATGTACCACCCCTACAGTGGAATTCTATCCACAAAGTGAAAGAAGATTCCATCTCTGTGCATTCTGAAAGTTCACCTGATCCATCATGGCTGCATGAAGATACTCATTTGTGGATGTGCAAGGTGGCAAAGGAAGAGGAAAAACGTTTAAAGGCAAGAGAAGAAGGAACTTCGCTAGGAGATAGACCAGTTAGGGACCCAGCCTACACACCGATGATCTTTCCAGATGAGGAGTTTGAGCCTCATAGCTGGCCAGAAATCTTAGCCACCATGGACATTGCTGTCAATGAGGAACAGTGGACACCTCATTGTGATGAGGAGGGTTATGATATCTCAGTGTTCATGTGTCAACCCTTGCTAGAAGAATGTGACCCTAGTGATGTCATAGAAGAAGAAGAGAATGACGATGATTTGGAGTCTATTGTGATGGATAGTTGCTTTAACTCAGAGCAGCACTATCTAGAAGATATAGGAGTGTTCACCCAGAAAGAAGAAGAACCTCTCACAAGTATTAAAACAGTAAACTCAAAGGATGGAAGTGAGAGTAGTCAAAAGAAAAAGAAAAGAAAAGTAGTGAAACAAGAAAAGGAGGAATCAGTGTTTGAAGTACCAGAAAACTTCAAGAAATATGAAGTTGACGACCGTAAAATTTTGGTACGAATGCCTAAGAGAGAGGCCATCATAGGAGAATCATATGATAATAAAGAAAAGACCAAGAAGATTGTAGTGACCATTGAAGAGAACGAAGAGAGATGCACATATATAGGAGATGACCTAAGTGCAAGAGAAGAAATGGAGCTCATAGCTCTATTAAGGGAATATAGGGATGTGTTTGCATGGCACTATAGAGACTTAAAAGGGGTAGATCCAAGAATTTGCTCTCATACTATCCCCATGACTTCTGATGCTAAGCCCACCAAACAGAAGCCCTACACATATAATGATACCTATGCAGCAAAAATAAAAGAAGAAATTGATAGGTTGATTGAAGCCGGATTCATCTATGAGATTGAGCATACCGAATGGGTGTCCCCCATTGTTGTGGTACCCAAGAAGAACGGGAAGTTGCGAGTGTGTATTAACCTTAAAAAAGTTAATGCCGCTACGATTAGAGATAGTTATCCACTTCCAATCACAGAACACCTATTGGAGCGTGTTGCAGGCAAGGAAGTTTATAGCTTCCTTGATGGATTTTCAAGTTACAATCAAGTAGCCATTGCCCCAGAAGATCAACACAAAACAGCTTTTGCTACAGAGTGGGGAATCTTTGCATTTCGGGTGATGCCATTTGGGCTCACCAATGCACCTGCAACCTTCCAAAGGCTCATGTGTCATGTCTTCAAAGAGTTCTTGCGAAAGAGCTTAGAAGTGTATGTGGATGATTTATGTGCTCATTCCCAAGAAAGAAGGGTTCACATCCCTGAGCTCAGACAAATCTTCAACAAGTGTAGAGAATATCGAGTGTGTCTAAACCCAGAAAAGTGTGTGTTTATGGTGCGTCAAGGTAAAATCTTAGGTCATATTGTTTCTAAGAATGGAATCTCAACAGATGAAGATAAGGTACGAGCCATAGCGGAGCTACCAAGGCCAAGGAATATTAAAGAGGTACAAGCCTTTATGGGCCATTGTGGATACTACCGTAGGTTTATCCACATGTACGCGATCATAGCTAGACCCCTTTATGCCTTGTTGTCTAATTTTGAGTGGAACGACGAATGCGAGAATTCTTTCAACGAACTGAAGAAACGTTTGTGCACGGCACCAATACTCACCACTCCTGATTGGAATAAACCATTCCATGTCCATGTGGATGCATCCAATCATGCCATAGGATGTGTGCTAGCCCAACCCACAAGTGAAGGAAACTTAGATTTGCCCATAGCATATGCTAGTAGACAGCTCACTGCAGCTGAACGGAACTATACCACAACTGAGCGAGAGGGCTTAGGCATGGTATATGCTGTGAAGAAGTTTAGACACTATTTATTGGCCAACAAGTTCAAGTTTTTCACTGATCATCAAGCTTTGTTATATTTGGTCAATAAACCTTGCAATACTGGACGCTTAGTAAGATGGTTCCTCTTACTAATGGAATATGACTTTGAAGTTGTTGTCAGGAAAGGTAGAACCCACCTTCGGGCAGATCACCTTTCTCGCATCACTTCAGGAGAGTCACCGCAAGGAGTGTCTGACGAATTACCCGATGCTTATCTGTTCAATTTAGAAGTTGTTCCTAAATGGGCAAATAAGTTGGTACCAGTCCTAACCTTTGGCCCTGCAAATAAGAATGTGAAAACATCACAGGAAGAAATTGTAAAATCACAAAAATATCACATATTAGCAGGAAGCATGTACAAACAAGATACGGAGGGCGTATTAGCTTGTTGTGTCGAGGATGATGAACATAATAGTTGGTTGCAGCAAGCTCATGAAGGATTGCTAGGAAATCACTATTCTAAACAACGAACATTGCAGAATCTAAAGCGTTTAGGAGTGTATTGGCCTAGCATGGACAAAGAAATACATGAGTGGATTAAGAATTGTCCAAGGTGGAGAGAGAGACCCCCAGTGGAGCATGCGACCCTTTATCAAGTGTCATTAATTCCAGATTGGAGTGCTCCATTGGTAGAATTTATGAGATCGGGAAAATTACCCAAAGAGGCTAGTCTAGCAAGAAGAAGAAGCATGGAGCAAGAGGCTCAAGGCTATGCCCTAGTAGGAGACAACCTATACCGAAGAGGCAAAGATGGTTACTTAAGACTGTGCGTTCACGAATCAGATTATTTGAAAGTCTTAGAAACTGCACACAGCGGTGTTGCAGGTGGACATTTTGGTCCTGACCGAGTGATCAAGACCATTCTATTCTCAGGACTTTGGTGGCCCACTCTTCATATGGATGCACATACCTATGTGAAGAAATGTGACACATGCCAACGTGCACAATATCCAGTGAGAAAAGACGAGATGCCCTTGAGGCCAATGATGGGAGGACGTGCATTTTCGAAGTGGGGCATAGACTTCATAGGTCCTATTAACCCCCCAGCTAGAAACTCCCATGCAGAGTACATCATTGTAGCCACAGATTACCTTACAAAGTGGGTAGAAGTCAAAGCCACAACAAAGAATGATGCTCAGACTACGGCTAAGTTCTTATTCGAGAATGTGTTCACAAGATATGGACTACCAATAGAGTTGGTGAGCGATAGAGGCACACACTTCTTGAATGAAGTCATTGAAAATCTTCTCCAAGAATTCTTGGTGATACATAAGAAATCCGCCCCCTATCATCCACAAGCCAACGGACAAGCCGAGAGTACCAATAAGATCCTCTGTAACGTATTGACAAAACTGGTGAATAATAAACGCTCTGATTGGGACAAACAACTTCATCATGCTGTTTGGGCTTATCGAGTTGCCTACAAAACGGTAATCAACGCCACCCCATTTCAGATGGTCTTCGGACAGAACGCTGTGCTACCATTAGATTTCTTAATCCCTGCCTTAAAAGTAGCACAAGAGTATGAGTGGAATGGGCATGAATTGTCCTCTAGGATCTTTGATCTCGAACGCTTGGGTGAAACGAGGCTACGAGCGGCAGCAGGCATCTACGCTGCAAAGAAGAGGCAAAAGGCATACTTTGATGCACACATCAAGGATAAGGGATTGAAAGAGGGAGATCTAGTGTTGGTATACACACTAAAACAACATGCCCCAGCCACATCAAGGAACCGCTCTGTATTGCCACATAGAAAAAAAATACACCAATCATACCACTGAGAATTGTCCATTCAACAAGCAGATATGACCTTTAAATCAACCTCAGTATAGGCCATATGGATACCCACCTAGAGAGCCAAGAAGGGAGATTCCCAGATATAATCCCTATCCAGGACCACCAGGAGCACCTAGACCATATGAGCAAGGACAATATGCACAACCTTAGCCAGTGTTAGGAGAGCAACTTCCACTTCCTCAACACATAGTACCAGTCAAATATGCTCAACCGGAGGAAAATTTGGAGAGAGCCATAGTGTCAGCATCACCATTAACCAGCACAGAACCAACAATTCTAGGTTACGAGCAAACTCAAGGAGATTACTATCCCTATGACTTTAGTATGGCAGAGCACGAGCAAGCGTATGACCCAGAATACTATGCGTATGAGGGATATGACAATGTCCACGGACTAGAGGTGACAACACTAATGTACACTGCTCCCAAAGCACCAGCAGTCGTAAGACCACCCATCAAACCACCTATGCCAAAAGGCCCATGTTATAGATGCGGTGGAGATCACTTTATCAGAGAATGTACTCGGCCATACAACCCACCACCCCTAGGATGTGGAAAGGGTATTGCAATGATTGTGGAAAGGAACATCTCTTTCGTGATTGCCCAAAAAATCCCAATAAGGCACATGACACTACACCTATTAATGTGATCGAAGTAATTGAATCATCAAGAAGTGACAAAGAGTACATTGTACCATTAAAGGCCATCAAACGAGCACAAACGAAAGGTCAAGAAAGAAAATGAGTAGACTCAAAACAAGAAAAGAGTAAAACCCTAGAACCCAAAAAACAAGTAGTGGATGTGTGCAATGGAAAGAAGTGAATCAGGTCCCAGAGGATGACAAAGAATATTTAAGAATAGGACCTTTAAAATGTAACGCTCACTTAGAAGGGAGAAATCCTATAGAGTAAGGTGTGCGGTGGAAGAAAGTAAAAAGGCTCCAAGCAATACAAGAGGGTCAGTTGTGTGAAGACAAAGACATATCAGAAGACCAAAAGTTAGAAAGGGGAGAGGCTAAGAAGTTGAAGAGAGTGACTAAGAATATCACATTCTTAGCCACTGATGACGTGCATGGCAGCCCGTCTTAATACAACAACCTAGATTTGTGATTTAAGGAATACCAAGGGGCTTATAGAAGCAAAGGATTAAGTTTGGATAAAGTAAAAAATTCTCTCACAGTCCTTATCGCTTCTTTGACCACTAGGTGTGTGTATTCAAGAGCCATAGACAAGCTGCAAACAAGATACAAAGTCTGTCAAGGGACGACAAAGACAAAGAGGGGGAGAGTGTTGTAGAGAAAAGAGGCACAAAAGAGGAGCCCCAAAATTTTCAAATTAATGGGCATTAATTTCTTCTTCAAAATCCTAGGAAATTCCCTCAAAGCTATGTGAATGCACTAGAGGAGTTCTTTAGATGCATAAGCCCAACTCATGGTAAAATATTTCTTGTAAAATAGTAGGAAATAAGAGATTATCCAATAAAGTGCCAGTCACTTGTGTGAAAGGAACATTTTTAGGGCGCATGTATATAAGTCACTTTGTGACTCTTTGTAAAGACTTTTTGCCATTGTGAAAAAGGAGAGCTGAAATTTTGAATTTGTTTCTTTCCTGCAGATTTTCATCTTATCTATGATCTTTGTGCGTGTACGAAGCTTGGAATGTGTATGTAGGACTGCTCTCTACCCCTCCCCATCATTTTTGAGCTACTATAGTGTGTGTGTGAGCAAGTACGAGTTGTGGAGTGAGTGAAGGTGTTTCTTCCATTCACTGTTTTGGCCATAACTTGAAGAGCGGTTGCTAGATTTGAGTACCATAGATATGTCTCATCGAGAGCTTCAAAATGAATATGCTATTGGCCATATTGGACGTTCGGAGTTGGGAGAAACATTCAAATTTGTATTTACTATTGTAAGTGGTATGGCGACAGACACTTCCAGAGATTGAGTGAGTAGGAGAGGTAGTTTAGTCTTTTCTCATGCCTTTTAGCTAAACCACTTCACTTTCCATCACATGTGCACACATCCTCATACACTTGGTTCATGTGGTTCTTCGGATTGATAATTAAGCGTGTGTCAATCCATCACTATACGCACTTAGTCTCTTTGACACAAGTCCCTAAGACCTCGTGACTTAGGTACACAGAGACACTTGGAGAGGCTTGGAAAGTTGAGTTGTCAAGTGGTGAAGTTGGTCCAGCAAACTAGCATAGGACCAGCCCTATCACTTTGGATATGTAACATAGACCTTTTATGTTTGTAGTCAGTGTAGTAAAACCCAATAGGTACTTTGCAACATCAACAAGAACAACTTGATGCAAAATAGATAACTTGCACCTTAACTGGCTCACAAAAACCTTCTAAAAGTGGATGGAAGTTATGACTTCAATCATTGAGAGTGGCAACATTCCTCTTAAGGGAGTTTCATACAAAGGTTTGGCTTTCTAAATGCATAAAAACCCTAATTTATATCACTCAATGAAGGATAAATCACCTTAACACTAATTGGATGTCATCCCGATTTTTCAGGGATGTGTAGACAATGACCTCGAGACTATAAAACTCCATTTTCTCTAAAACCACTAAACTAAATGACTTGAAAATGTGTACTTATAAATTAATTATACCTTTCCACTTGATTCGGACATTTATAGAGAGAGCCCCAGTTTGTGCAAGTTGACAAAGTCTAAGGAAGGAGTAGAGAGTAGAAGTGGCACCAAGCAATGATCAAAGAGTATTTGTATTGCTTCAAATCAACACTCTACTTATTGTAAACTTGTTTTGCAGTCCTTATATAGACTCTTGAGGATATGTTAACACCTTTTCTTCATGAATTTGAATTCAAAATTAGGCGGGTTTGGTAGTTTAGATTGATTAGAATCTTTTCTTACAATCTACGAAAAAAAGAAAGTTGAAGTCATATCTACTTCTTGATTGATTGATTGAGCTCCAAAGATTCTATTTTTTATGACATTTTTGTTAGTTGTGATGTTGTTTTTGTGGAAGATATCATTCAGCCACTACTTTCATATACTAAGGAGACATTGTTAAGAGTCCAACAAAAAGAAAAAAAGAAGAAGAAAAAGAAAGAAGCTTCACTAAAGGTATTATATCTGAAGACACATCTCTGCAGGAAGCCCCGTAGGGGCATGCAACACCCATCTTTGCACAAGGCCCCGTATGGGCATAAATCAGGGGAAAGTATGTCGGTGACAAGGGGGGATCAAGGCCAAGAAGTATCCATGAAGAAGTGCAAGAAGATATCTAGCAGATCCTGATCCTTAACGAGGTCCTTCAACATCTGGGTCTTCTGAAGGTCTAGATCGAAGGCTGAAGATCCACACCTTCATACCTTCCACTGGTGGCATGTATGGTAGCCCGACTTAACACAACAACCCAGATTTAAGGAGCGATTGGAAAATTATCCATGGGTTGCATATGGAAAAAACAAGAAGAAGAGGCCACGACTAATGCAACAGGTCCCGAGTTATGATCAGTTCCTTGCCCACTAGTAAAACGATATCATTACAACTTCCACAGAAGCGGGCAATGGTCGACTACAGGTGCAAAGCTACAGACAAGAAGTGAAGCATGTCAAGGGACGACAGAGACGAAGAGGGGGAGAGTGTTGCAAAGCTAAGAAGAGCAAAGAGGCAGAGAAAAAGAGGGGCCCCAAAATTTTTCCGATTTGGAAACTTTATTCTTGTATTATAGTCATTTTGTAATATATTTTCCGATGTAAATGCACTATAGGAGTCCTCTAGATGCATACCCATAGAGATTTTTAGCTTATCTTTGTAAATTAGTAGGAAATTAGCCTTATAGTTAATAAAGTGTTGGTCTCTTGTGTGAAAGGACCATTTTTAGGGCACATGTATATAAGTCAATTTGTGACTCTTTGTAGAGACTTTTTGCCATTGTGAGAATCAAGAGCACAGAATTTCGAATTTGTGTCTTCTCCTCTTTGTACCTTCTTCTTGCTGAGCTTGTATGCATGTGTGATGCTTGGAAAGAGTGCTTGGAAGTGTTATCTACCCATGAAAGTGCTTTTTTGTTGTTGGTAACGTGTGTGCAAAGTGTAGGAAGTCCTGAAGTGTCAAAAGGTCATTCCCACGACTCAGTATTTTGCTCATAACTTGAAGCAGGAGCATCAGAATCAAGTGAAAAGACAACCGTTGGATGCGTCTTCTCGAGAGCTTCAAAACGAATATGCTATCTACATTCGGAGTTTGGAGCTGAGAGAAAAGATTGATTTACTGTTGACTGCTACTTCAAATGTCGTGACACCATAATTGAACCGTGAGACTTGTTTGGAATAGAGTTATGCTATTTTGCACTTTGTGAGAGTTCATTTGCATTGACCATCATTTGAATGCATGTCTTCATACACTCGGCTAGGTTTTGATACTCCTCGGATTGATAATTAAAGCGTGAATCCCCACTATATGCACTTGAGGGTGATTGAGGTATAGTCTCTTTCTCCACAAGTCCCTAAGTTGGTACTTAGGTACACACATTTCTGGCATCGTTGCCGGGGAAGGTCGAATCAAATCGAGGCATTCGTGTGATGGTAAATAGCTCTTAGCATTGAAGCGAGTAGAGGAGTTGTGAATCTCTCTTCTTTGGTAAGTCACACTCATCTGCACTTACTACTCCTTACTCTTGGAGTGTGTGCAGTGAGTTGATAGTCTAGGGAAGTGAGTAGAGTGAGTTAGAGTAGGAAGGAGGAAGTAGGCAAGTAGTCTAAGAAGGTAGGGTAGTTGTTAAGTTAGTTTTTCAACTCTTTGGTTTCAAAACAATTCCCAAAAAGTATAAAAATAAAAAAAATTCAACCTTGTCCATTCATTTCTGCATGTGCAAGTATCGATAGGGCTAGAAACCAAATACACGTTTGGTGAGCAGGGTGATTGGGCCACGTAGAGCAAGTGAGAGTTTGAAAGTGTGAAGAATAGCATCCAAGGTGAGCGCATCAACTTGATATTCTCAACATTCATTTGAATCAAGCCAAAATAGCTAAAACGATCTGCAACAGATATCACGAGGGGTTATTCAAGGTGTGAGGAAGTTTTTTTTTGTTATTTGTTGTGATTCAGACATTTGAGAGGGGGAAGATGAATTGTGGTATCACCTTCATTATGTAGAAATCTAAATGCAATTGCTAAAATTTGAAAAAATGCTAAGTATCATGTTCTCCCGCGGTTGAGTATCGTGATATCTGGATGTCGTGATCTCCTGTGGTCGAGTATCACAATACCTAGCCTTGTGAGATATCGAGTATCGTTGAGTTTCTCACGATACCTGCCAGATATTGAGTATCATTGAGTTTCTCACGATACCTGATAGATATCGAGTATCGTTGAGTTTCTCACGATACCTGACAGATATCGAGTATCGCTGAGTCTCTTCTCGTGATACTTGTCACATATCGAGTATCGAGGAGCCTTAGTTGTGACACCTATCAAATATCATCTATCGTGAGAATTCTCTCGCAACACTTGTCTGACATCGTGTATTGTGGGTTTGTCTCCTCCGATATCTGTTGAATATCGAGTATCACCAAATTTTTCTTGCGACCTTTGTTGAATGTCGTGTATCGCTGAGTTGCTGGCGAAACCGGACCAATATCATGTATCGTGTTCTAGCCTCGTGACATCTACCTGATATCGAGTATCGTGAAGTTCTTTTCACGATACTTGTCGCATATCGGGTATTGTGACTTTGCGAGTGTGTCAAGTATCGAGTATCATGAGTTTAGCTAGTGTCAGGAGATTTTCAAATACTTCATTGTGAACCTCCAAGTCAGCCAAATATTTCATACAACTGTGTAAATCCACAAAGAGCATTGAGAGCTAGGGGGTTGTCAAAACTTGACTGAAGCTTTTAAGTGAATGAACCTAAGATCCGAAAGAACCTTAGGGAGCCGAAGAAGTGTAATCTCAATAGTGGGAAGTGTAGCCGAACCAAGTAGTCGTTCACACTACTCTGAAACTTCGAGTGAGTCTGAGGAATAAACTCTTATGGCCTCAGAGGACATGCAAAATTCTGTACCAATAATTGGCATGATATCAATTATTGAGGTGAATATCGAACATCTTTAGAATATGTGAACACCAACCAACACGAGTTACCCATCTACCTAGATGGGCTAAACAGATCAGTGGCTAGGTTGAAGAAAGCTACAGATGCTTACATAGTACCTAGGCTAGTTGTTAAGTATGCAAGAGGATTCTACATGGACAAAAGGGATATTCAGTACTTAGTCATGGAACATCCTGAAAACATCAATGAACAAGGGGAAGAAGGGAATGCCCACAACCTTAATGAAGAGGGACATGAAGAATAGGTGTCTACACTTAGAGGGAAATCCATTGTGATTAGGGTGTGGAGAGGAGACCTAGTTCCCCAAGATGATTCCCTAATGGATGTCTATTTAGTCAACGGAATGGAACATCTTCTAAGGGAACACTCTTCATTGTTGGAAGAAGCCACCAACCCAGCCACCATCTATGAGTTATAAAACCCTGAATTCCCCACCATTATTACGTATTTGGACAAAAACCAAAGGAGGTACTTGCCCTTAACTGAGTTAGAAAGAGCAGGATTGAAATATCATAACATCCCAATGTTCCCTCCTAGGGATCAAGCCATGACTTCACAAAACCCCCAAGGAACCTATCAAGATAATTCATATCAGCATTTGGGATAGACACAACAAACACTGTCGGGAAGTTGTGGACACACGGCTGGTGGATCAAGTCAACCGCTAAATCCCTCATGCCGAGTACATAATTGTAGCAACGGACTATTTGACCAAATGGGTAGAGTCCGAAGCAACAAAGAAAAACGATGTGAGGACTACGGTGAAGTTTCTCTTCGAGAACATATTCACTAGGTTTGGATTGCCTATCCAAATTGTGAGTGATAGGGGAACACATTTCATCAATGAAGTGATAGAAGCCCTAATGAATGAATTCTTAGTGATTCATAAGAAATCAGCCCCTAATCACCCACAAGCCAATGGACAGGCTAAAAGTTCAAACAAAATCTTATGCATAGTTGTTGGAAGCAGTCAGAGGCACAGTCAGAGGCACAGACGACGTGGAAGCATGTAAAGACAGAGCAGGGAGCCAGTCGGATCATTTTTTCAAACAACTATGTTTTCATTACCTCTTCAAACATCCAATAGTGATTTTCATCACTCTTGTAACATATGTAATATAGACAAAACCCCATTTTGTAATCCATAGCTCCATTTTGTGCAAGCCGAGGAGTCCTCGAGCTTGAGGAGCTTAGGTAGAATACGCGTACCAATTTTCGTTATTTTTAGACGTCGTTTACCCTTCCAAATAGCCTCTAGGACCTATTTTTTAACTAGGCCGGTCACTAGATGTGAAACCGGTCAAAACTAGTCTAGAAACTATAAAAAGAGCTATAGAGCTCATTTTTGAGGTTGGTTCATGTTGGCTAGTGTGAGCTTATAGCTACTTTGAGCTTGTAAGAGTGTTCTTGAGTAATAGAGCTAATTTCCCACCTTCCATTGTGTCTTGCTTGTCTCTTCATTGTGTGTGTGTATGTGTGTGTGCATCTTTGTGCTTCTCACCTTCACTCTCACATCATCTCTCATTCACGATCTTCATATCACTCCTACCTCTTCCGCGGATTGACATTAAGGAGGTGAAGCTTCTGAACGTGGTTCTCACCATCGTGCTAGAGCAACACCAAATTTGGCGCCGTTGCCGGGGATCGAGTCTAGGACGAATGTGTGATGGTAAGAGTATAGCAAGAAGTGGCGTTGGAAGGTAAAAATTTCAGTTTTTGTTGTTGTTTTTACTTAGTTTTTAGTGTTTTTCACCTTCCCCATACTCCATCTTCATCATCGCATCATCATCTTCATCTCCAAAAAAATCAGAAAATTCACCATATCCACCCATTCACCTCATTTCCCCTCATTTGTGCATGCGAGAGAGCGAGAGAGAACTTTTGTGCTTGTGTGTGCTTGTGTTTTCTTGAGTTTTCTTGCAGGTACAGAGCTCTAGTGCATCAGGAAAGCTTGGAAAAGGTAAAATTTTACTCTCTGTCAAAGATCTGCCGAGTGTGGCGGACCATCGCGATGGTCTGCAACCTTCGGAATTCTTGGTAGGCGACCACACCACGAGGTAGGCGACCCTTGCGCATCTACGAATCCACAGGCGCATCTCAAAAATTCACACTTTGGTGGACCATCGCGATTGGCTCAGACCATCGCGATTGTGTTGCACCATCGCGATAGGCTCACGCCATCGCGACGGTTCGACCTCACGCCATCGCGATCGTTCACTTTGAGCCATCGCGACGGTTCGGCCTCACACCATCGCGATCGTTCACTTTGAGCCATCGCGACGGTTCGACCTCACGCCATCGCGATCGTTCACTTTGGGCCATCGCGACGGTTCATCTTTTCGCGCCATCGCGACTGTCCAAATTCCACGCCATCGCGACGGTTCGCTCGGACAATCGCGACGGTCCCAGACTATCGCGATTGTGCACCCCCATCGCAAATTTAGGGTTCCATTTTTTGACCAATTTTGGGGGTATTATTGAGAAATTTTTGGACCATTAGACTCATAGGAGACCCCTTAGCTCATATTTGAAGGAAAACTTGATTGTCAGTTTTTACCCCCCAGGGCCTGAACGCTCATAACTTTTTCATCCGAAGTCCGTTTTTTGAGCTTAATAGCTCGTTAGAAAGCTCGTGACGAGTACTACGTGACCTCAATTGTTTTTTTCATAAAGAATACATCTATTTTTGGATAAGCTATTTTGAGGTTCACCTAGTTTGGGACTAAGAAACCAGGGGGCAAGTATTGAAATTTTGGGCAAAAGGGAAGGGACTTAAAAGGTGTATATACTCAAGTGTTTGATCATCCAACTGTGAATTGGTCTAATATTGGATTTTTCCAGGTCTAGCAAGGGCAATCAAAGGCAAGCAAGCAAGGCAATGAAGACAGCAAAGCTTGGGAAGCGCGGCTTCTTGGGCATCAGAGCAACCAGAAAAGCCGACTCGAGGTTGGAAGATTACTCAACCCCCTCAGTCAATTCTTAGCTTAGGCTAAACGTTAGCATTGTGGATTAAAGACGATAGGAACGCCTCAAGTTCAAGATACTTAATTCTTTCAAGTTTAAGACTACAAGTAAAGGTGTGTGACACAAAAACCTAAAGGAAAGAACCTAAGTCTGACGGAACGAGAACTCAAAATCATCACGGAAAGTCGAATTCCTGACGCATATATTAAGACAAGAATCCAAAGAAAATTAAAAAGAATTAAGAAAGTAATAACAAAGAACCATTGACGATCTAAGCGTGTACTGAGGGTGCAAGGAAGAAAATTAATGAACCTTAGATCAGGGAGACACATAGGTAAGTCGGACTGACGAAGCCTTAGATCATCAGAGGCAAGTGTAAGAACTACTGCACGATCGTGGGCTCAGCAATTGAATAGTAATTACCCCTACGAGAGCTCAGATACTAGCGAATCAGAAATGGCATTTAGCACAGAAAGACCAGAAGAAGGGTCGAATGCAGCCTATTTAGAAAAACCAAAAGGACCCTATAGAACGCAATTAGAGTTTCTCCGAACCAACCGATTAGGTGCTCGCATCTATGAGGATGGTTTGCGAAGGCAAGTGGTGCAACTGCACAACCCTGATCAACCCATTGGATTGGAAAGACCAGTGGTGAAATTTGAGAGAGACGCGTACATAGACAAAGAAGGAACCATGTACGTCCTAAGTACGCAGCCAAACGATACTAATGAGTTTGGCACAATTCAATTAGAGACGGAAGCGAAATTTCAAGGAAAAGAACCGTTAGAAGAACCTAGGACACCTAGAGGGAAATCCGTATTAACAAGAGTACTCATCCCAGAGTGGATCCCTCAAGATAACAGGAGCACCGAGTTGTTTGTAAATAAAGAGACAGATGAAGCCTTTTGGAGGTACAGAAAGGAACACCCTGGTGAGATAGGCATCATTACAATTTATGAATTCAAGGACCCAGATATGTCTGGAAAGGTTGTATACCTGGATGAGACTTCAGAAAGAGTCTTTGTGGTGCCTGACCGCGCTAAAAACACATACACATGGAGAGGTGAATTGGTATTCCCTCCATCTAGAACAAACATGAATACAAGTCAACAAGGGGCAGGAACATCCTCAGCCCATGGAAATCAAAGAGAGGGAAATAAAGAGAGACCGGAAGTAAGCTTCACTCACCCCATAGGGAGAGATAGAACAACCACGAACACTAATAGAGCGGATAGACAAAGAGATCATGGAATACCAGGTGGTAGAGATGATTTTCCTCTACCCAGACCACGTGAACATGCAAGAGTATTGAGGCCCACTCAATTAGTAAAATCAATGAAGAATTACTTTGATGGGACAGGAGATCCCTATGACCATGTCGCAGAATTCAAGCAAGTACTAAGAGCAGAACAAGTCGAGGACATGTTCACGCAATACAATGCATTTGGACTAACGTTAAAGAATACCGCTTTAACTTGGTTCCAACCATTGCAACAAAGGCAATTTAGAGACATCCATCACTTTTTGGAGTCATTCATCACGGAATTCTCTAAAAGTGGGATTAGACACGACACGTCTTCGTTGATTCATAGCTTTAAACAGACCCCTCAGGAAACAGTTAGACTGGCAGGACGTAGGTTCAGACAATATGTCGAACGATGTCCAATGCAAGAGCTACCCTCACAAGCCAAACAAGTATCACTGTTCCTAGATGGCTTGTTGAGCGCTAAACTATGCTCCTATGTGTACCTAAAGGAACCCAGAACGCTAGAGGAGTGTGTAAGAATATGTATAGACATCGAGGACAACCTAGGAGAGGAATTAGAACTCTCAAAGGTCTATAAGGACTCAGATTGTTCTTCTCTAGCATCCACAAAATTGTCTAGCTCGATAGAGGACCTAGCAGAAAAAGTGGCCCAAAAACTAGGAGTTTCTAGTAAACAGGTGCCCAAGCTACCAACTAATGTACGTTGTTACACTTGTGGTGGAAATCATTTGGCAAACGTGTGTCCCAATGCACCACAACCTCAAGCCAACCCTAGTGGCCAATATTGTACAATTGAGAGAAGATACACGAATCATACGGCTCAGGACTGCCCATACAACAAACAAACCGTGAGACAGAACTACCCGCAAACATACCAGCAGCCAGGTAGGTATCAAGGCCAATACAATGCTCAGCCTTATTACTATAGGCCTCCTCAGAACTACCCATACCAGGCTCAACAGAGACCTCAACCTGTTTTAGCTCAATAGCCACCCCCACCAGCGAATGTCATCTCAGTCAAATACGCTGCTGCAGAAGAGAGCCTAAATAGGGCCTTAGTGCCTTCTTCACCTTTGATCACAGAAAGTGACCCGAACTCAAACAGTTTTGACTCTACTCATGTAACTAGTCCACCCGCTTATTACACGGAGTCACCAGAACATGTGGAGACATATCATTATGATAGTCCACCAATGGAACCTAGTTGGGAGCCAGACTATGCTAATGTGATGTACGCAAACCCAAACCCACGGCCCCAATTGAGACAACAGAGACCACAGGGCCCTAGAGGACCATGCTTTAGGTGCCAAGGAGATCACTTCATTAAGGATTGTCCACATCCCCCAATAGCAAGGCAATCACAGTACTATAACATACAAGGCTTTTGTGCCGACTGTGGCAAAGAGCACATAATCAAAGATTGTCCTAAGAACCCAGTTAACGCTTCGAATGTGACACCGATCAACGTGATAGGTATTGTAAACAACGCAGATGGATCCAACCCTACATACGTGCCTATCCAAGCTATAACCAGAGCCCAGGCGCTCTTACAGAACCAACAGCTTAATCAAGAGAAAGTAGCCGGAAGTAGTGAAAATGCAGAATCTAGTAGTAAAAAGACAAAATCTTGGAAAGATTCTAGAGAAAGAATCAAGAGAAAGTGGAGTAAAAAGATAAGTGAGTCGGAAGGAAGTTTAAGGGAATCTAGAGCCAAAATACAAGAATTGGCTTCACAAGAATTAAACCAAGAAAACCCAGCTCAAAAATCAGGATCAGTTTTGGCGGAACCCATACCAGAAGATCTAGACATGATGTTTCGTGCATATCAGGCTAGAATAAAAGAGGGACCTCAAGTAACTGAAATGAGTAAAAACTACCCTCGAGCTGATCTAGAAATTGAGAGAACTAAACTTTGCATGAAGATGGTAGAGTTAGCACAAGCTTTGTTCGAAGCCTCTAGATATCTTAATTGGAATAACATGGCAAAACCGGAATTACACTTTCAAGGACTAATGGAGAGGCTAGAATACTTGATAGAAAGCAAAGAGAAAAAGGATCAGCATAGGAACTCTACTGTCACAGAGACACAGGAAAGGAATGCACCATCCCTGTCTCAAGTTCCCAATACAGAAAGTCAAGACAATTTGTCTTCCATACATAGGTACTCACATGAATTTTTGAGAGAAATACAAGAAGAGAAATGGAGAAAGGAACAAGGAACCCATCCTCCTATTCAAGAAATAGACGACTTGCAGGAACAATTTCCCCAAGACATCCCCTCTATATATGATGATGTAGAGGTGGAACAACTGAGTGAACCCACAGGATTTGAATCTAATTCTTTACAAGAATTACCTCAGTTCACGGGACCATGGGAAGCAAAGTCTATTAGTATGAGAGCACCCATGATAATAGTGAGGAATGAAGAATCAGTGATCCCTAGGAACACGGAAGTGATCAAGAACACTAAAGTACAGTGTAATCTCACTCTGGAGGAATTGTTAAAGGTAAAACCAGAATTGTGGAAGCACGTGGCAAATCAATTCCCTGAGCTTGCTACCACACCCTCTCAGATAGGATCACATAAGAAGGTACCAGAGATACCCGTGGAAAAGATTGGAGATGTGAGTGAAGGAGAGGAAGGTAACACATATCTTCCAATAACCCATCAGGGCTACACCACGAAAGCTATCTTAGATTCAGGAGCCGGAGTAGCCATCGCTACCACCGCTTTGTGGAAACGTTGGGGTAAGCCAGCACTCAGACCCACCAGGATGAAACTACAAATGGCTGATGGACACATAGAAAAACCATTAGGCTTACTAGAAGGCATATCTCTCACCACTTGTGGTGTAGAATTTGAGCATACTTTCTCCATTTGTGACTTTGCGAAAAATCGTGCTTATGAGATGATATTGGGACGACCATTTATGCGTCAGTTGCAAATTGTACAAGATTGGGGAACTAATTATTTGTATTTGCAACATTTAGGAGTGACTACCAAAGTCAATCTTAAAGACTATTCACATAGAGATGTACCCCCAATACAATGGAACACCATCCATAAAACACCAGTAGAGACCGAATCCGTGCACTCATTAGAATCAGATCCTTCTTGGTTGCATGAGGATACCCATTTATGGATGTGTAAAGTAGCCAAACAAGAGGAAGAACGATTAGAAGCAAGAACCTTAGGTGCGGAACAACATTCACGAACCCTTCAAGACCTAGCATATGCACCTGTAGTATTCCCAGACGAAGAGTTTGAACCCCATGGTTGGGCAGAAATACTAGCAACCATGGATGTAGCCATCAATGAAGAACAATGGACACCCCACTGTGACGAGGATGGCTATGACATTTCAGTTTTCACGATAGAGCCAATCATGTGCGATGCAATTTTAGAAGAGTGTGAACCTAACACTGATGCATTTGAGGATGCAAGTGATTTCGATTTAGAATCAATTATCATGGACCCACCCTTTGCATCAGAGGAAGAATATTTCTACGAAATAGAGACTCACACTCAGGGACACGAGGAAATTATGAATGATGTGAGGTTAACCACACAAGTGACTAACAAGAGTGAAGGCAAGAAAAGAAAGAAGAAAGACACCATGTCAGAAAAAGAAGAATCTTTGTTTGAAGTACCCGAGAATTTCAAGAAATATGAAATCGAAGATAGAAGAATCATGGTGCGAATGCCTAATAGAAAGGCAAATGACGGACAAGTATATGATAACCGAGAGAAAACCAAGAAAATAATAGTTGCTATCGAAGGAGAAGAAGAAAAATGTACATACATAGGGCATGATTTGACAACTGAAGAAGAAGAAGAGCTAGTTGCCCTATTACGCGAATATAGAGATGTTTTTGCTTGGAGTTACAAAGATTTGAAAGGAGTAGATCCAGATATATGTTCTCATAGAATCCCTATGACTCCAGATGCAAAACCGACAAAACAGAAACCGTACACGTACAATGATAACTACGCTGCGAAGATTAAAGAGGAGATAGATCGCTTGATAGAATCAGGATTCATTTACGAAATTGAACATACCGAATGGGTATCCCCCATTGTGGTTGTGCCCAAGAAGAATGGGAAATTGCGTGTGTGTATTAACCTTAAAAAAGTTAATGCCGCAACGATTAGAGACAGTTATCCTCTTCCTATCACAGAGCATCTATTGGAAAGAGTTGCGGGCAAGGAAGTTTACAGCTTTCTTGATGGCTTTTCAGGCTATAATCAAGTAGCCATCGCTCCAGAAGATCAACACAAGACGGCATTTGCCACTGAATGGGGCATATTTGCATTTCGTGTGATGCCATTTGGCTTAACAAATGCACCCGCCACTTTCCAGCGACTCATGTGTCATGTTTTCAAGGAATTCTTACGCAAGAGCTTGGAAGTTTATGTCGATGACTTATGTGCACATTCAAATGTAAGGCAGACACATATCCCAGAGTTAAGACAAATATTTGACAAATTTCGAGAATATGAGGTTTGTTTGAACCCAGAAAAATGCGTTTTCATGGTCAGACAAGGCAAAATTCTAGGACACATTGTGTCAAAAAATGGAATCTCCACGGATGAGGAAAAGGTGAAGGTAATTGCAGAATTACCTAGACCAACTAATGTGAAAGAGGTACAGGCATTTATGGGCCATTGCGGATATTATAGGAGATTCATACACATGTATGCAATCATAGCCAAGCCTTTGTATTCTCTTTTAACCAATTTTGAATGGACAGATGAATGTGAAAATTCATTCAATGAACTTAAACGACGCTTGTGCTCAGCACCTATATTGACAACCCCAGATTGGAGTAAGCCATTCCATGTACATGTGGATGCATCCAATTACGCCATAGGATGTGTGTTAGCACAACCCACGAATGAAGGTAACATAGATCTCCCCATAGCTTACGGGAGCAGACAATTGAATGCAGCAGAAAGAAATTACACCACGACGGAACGAGAAGGATTAGGGATGATCTATGCAGTAAAGAAGTTTAGGCACTACTTGTTGGCCAACAAATTCAAGTTCTTTACAGATCATCAAGCCCTATTGTACTTAGTCAACAAACCATGTAACACAGGACGACTGATACGCTGGTTTCTATTACTCATGGAGTATGATTTTGAAGTGGTAGTCAGGAAAGGAAAGACGCATCTTAGAGCTGACCACCTTTCGAGATTAACCTCAGGAGAAGCTCCTCAAGGAGTAGCGGATGATCTACCAGATGCATACTTGTTTAATCTTGAGATAGCACCAGAATGGGCTAAACCAATAGTCCCTATTCTCACATATGGACCCAAGAATCCTAGGATAAAGATCAAAGGAGGAGAGATTACCAAGTCTCAGAGATACCAAATAATGGCAGGAAGCATATATAAACAGGATAATCAAAAGATTCTTGCTTGTTGTGTAGATGAATCAGAACATGCGAATTGGTTGCAATTAGCACATGTAGGTGCATTAAAGCAACATCATTCAAAATATCGAACACTACAGACTCTGCAAAGACTAGGAGTATATTGGCCTTCTATGGAAGAAGATGTCTACAAGTTGTGCAAAGAATGCCATGTTTGTTGTGAAAGACCACCAGTAGAACATGCTACACTCTATCACGTGTCTCTCACACCAGACTGGAGTGAACCTTTAGTGACATACTTGAGAATGAACACATTCCCTCAAGGAATGACCTTAGCTCGACAACGCAGTCTAGAGCAGGAAGCTCAAGACTATTCACTTATTGGCGATAATTTATACAAAAGAGGACGAGATGGATATCTAAGACAATGCGTTCATGAGAGCGATTATCTGAGCATACTAGAGACTGCACACCAAGGTGTTGCAGGAGGTCACTTTGGACCAGATAGGATAATCAAAGCCATCCTCTTTGCAGGATTATGGTGGCCCACTCTTCACATGGATGCACATACCTATGTAAAGAGATGTGATGTGTGCCAAAGAACTCAGTTTCCTACTCGCAGAGATGAAATGCCATTGAAACCCATGATGGGCGGACGTGCATTTTCTAAGTAGGGTATAGACTTTGTAGGACCCATCAACCCCCCTGCAAAAGGTACACATGCGGAATACATTATTGTTGCCACAGATTATCTAACCAAATGGGTAGAGGCAAAAGCCACAAAAAAGAATGATGCTCACACGACTGCAAAATTCTTATTTGAAAATGTCTTTACAAGATATGGATTGCCTATAGAGTTAGTGAGCGATCGAGGCACTCACTTTCTAAACCAAGTCATTGAATATCTGTTGCAGGATTTTATGGTGATTCACAAGAAATCTGCACCATATCATCCTCAGGCCAATGGTCAGGCTGAAAGCACTAACAAGATACTTTGTAACGTACTGACAAAACTCGTGAACAACAAACGTTCAGATTGGGACAAACAGTTACACCACGCTGTTTGGGCATATCGAGTGGCCTACAAGACCGTACTCAATGCAACTCCCTTTCAGATGGTTTTTGGTCAGAATGCAGTGCTTCCTCTGGACTTCTTGATACCGACCCTTAAGGTTGCACAAGAACATCAGTGGACCGGCCATGAATTATCAGCGAGAATATGGACTTGGAACGATTAGGAGAAACCAGGTTGAAAGCAGCAGCAGGAATATACGCAGCGAAGAAGCGACAGAAAGCATATTTTGATGCACATGTGAAAGATAAAGGCTTAAAAGAAGGAGATTTAGTTTATTGTATACACTGAAACAGCACGCACGGAAGTTAGAAAAGCGAGGTTATGGACCTATGATCATTAACAGACTTTCAACAAGTGGAGCAGTACAGTTAGCCACCTTAGAAGGAGATATAATGCCTAATTACATTAGTGGCTGTAGAGTCAGGTTATATCAAGAACCTCTTACTGAGGATATGCTTAGACGACTCACGTTGGCAAAGAAGCGTAAGGAGGAAGAAAATAGAATACGAGCTGAAGCTCAGGCAGAAGCCATAGAACGCATTAAGTGCATGAAGCTAAGAAGACAAGGACTAGGGAGAGAACATTATAACCATCTGGAAACATCACCCAGATATCCCATGGCCATGTGTCAAGTAAAGTCAACCACTCATCCTAGCATAGTGGACAGGAGACCATTCATTACGGTTAGGCTAGAGCACGGCAACCCTTGCCAAGAACTCAGGGCTTTAATTGACTCAGGCGTTGCGACTAGTGCGATTAGATGGTCCCACTATAAGGATTCAGGAATAGAAATGCGGCCAATTGAGGCATACCTCATAGGCCTAGGAGGCATGGAAACCCCTTGCATGGGTGAGGTGGACCTTCCTATCCTCATTAAGGATATAACCATGACAGCGAAGCTACTAGTGTGCCATGATGACGACCTGATAGAACCCCTAATCCTTGGCCAAGATTGGCTATACAATCACTCAGTGGACCTAAATCTTAGACAAGGCTCCTTACAGATTGGAACCTTAGAGCAGAAGCGAGTGATACCGCTTGACTTCCCTAACGGCATTCCGATGGAGGTTTGTAACCCTAGACCCTATGAAATACATGCGACGGAAGACCGGAAGATCTTTGATCAGCTCAGTCACGTTACGTCTACACCAACCCACTCGGGCTTGGCTATAGACAGTTGTCAATCAGAAGGACGATAGGAGATCTTCCCTGGGACTTCTTGCAAACTAGAAGGGGAAGCTACCCAACCGCTAGGGCAGATGGACACAATCAGCGGTCAGGTGGGTTGCATCAGCGACCAAATGAGCACGACACCCTGCGGTGCTCATCCTTCCAAACTTGTTGCGGACTGGCCTAGATTAAAGTCAAAGAACGAATCACTTCCTAATGGGCAGGTCACGCAAGTGTTGGATCTCCCTTCTTTTCCAAAGCAGAGCGTCCATCCGACCTCTCAATCTCAACAACAACAGAGTCACCCACGACGAAGGAACCCAGACCGACGGCAGTATCAGAAGACACAACAAGGAAAGCAGTCTAAGCCACCCAAAGGAAGCGGCACCAGACAAATATGGGTGCCAAAAGGACAAAAAGCACCGAAGAAATCCAACCAAGCAGAGATCGACAAGCAAAAGGCAGGGCAGAAACAGAATCAGTATCCACCATCCCCTCGACCTTCTTCTACAGGTCCGAGCATTCAACAAATTTGGATCGCCAAGAAATACCTTACCCATAGACCCACACCCACGCAGATTTGGGTACCCAAACCATGTATCATAGCTCAACCCTTAAGCCATGTAATATATACCCCTCACAAATCTTTCCATCCCTCAATACCACCACACCCGATACTACCTTTTGCCCCTCAGCAGAAACCCACCACCCACTCAAAGACTCTTAAGAAATGGATATCGAAGCGTGTCCAACCGTCTTCCCCTAACCCATTGTCTAAATACCCCCCGACTAACCTACAACCTTGTAATAAATCACTAACCTTTAAACCGTGTATAAATTCACCCACCATCATCACACATCACTCATAATCTCATCTCATCAAGAAATGTATGCATAATCTGAAACGTGTAGGTGTCTAGAGATCTGCACTAGTGCTGCAAGAAGCATTGCATCCATCACATCACAGCACTTGGCTACACGGGTTACGCATCAGTTATGGAAAGGGATTGCGGTCTCACTTTAATGGGATCATAATTAATTTCCATGCTAATGTGTTAATCTTTTGTAGCAGATCTTTCTCATTAGCGCCTCAGTCATCATGCAAACCGACGAAGGACCATCAGAAGCAGGCCCCAGTGTAGCTGCAGCGCCCCTCAATGTTTTACGAGCAGAATCCCACCCGACTGCTCCACCGCCAGAATTCCAAGGATTTCCAGGGCCCATGCCGATCGATAACCCACCTATGGGCTACACAGAAAAGATACACCGTAACTCTCACTGGTTTCAGGGACTTGCAGGACCCTTAGCGGACGCGGATTTTATATTTGAATCTAATTTGACGTTTGATGACCGCACTTGGGGAAAATACCAATTCTTCTCCAGAGAGTTCGAAGGCCTACAGAACACTCAGGACTTAACTCATGTTTGGGCCAGAGCCGGCTTCACGGAGTATTTCAGTGATCCTCTGCCCAAACCTGACTTTTATAGGTGTTATTATTTAATCACCACTTTGCTGGCCTCAGAGAATAAGGATATCCCAGGAACTTTTATTTTGCCTTCTTTAGTGGATGATCCACCTTACAAAAGGTTTTATCTTTCGAAGGATTTAATCAGGGCTGCCATCAAGATTCATGGAACCCACACGCCCACAGATCGAGAAAGATTAGTTCCAGACCCTATGAAACGTGGGGATGTCACTAAGTGGGAGGAGATCTCAGCAATTACACCTGAGCTGTCAAAGCCGCTACGGATATGCATGCAACACTTCGCATTCCCCGCTCAAGACAGATTCACCATGCCACATAAGAGAATATGGTTCGGATTGTACTTAGCCTGTACCGGACTTCAGACTGTCGATCTGGCGAGCTGGATCATTGATCAAATGTATTTGGCACAACACAGATGGGAACGAAAGAAAGTGCTTAATGGATGTTGTGCGCTGACAAGAATTGTTTATATGTGCTTGGCTTATGACTTGCCAATTGAACGTGCATTAACAGGAGAAGAGCTGAAAGCATTCAAAGGAACTACGAAGAAAGCCAGGAAGCCCAGCAGAGCACGGGCAGGTAAGCGCATGAGAGGCACTATTCCTTGCCTTCAAGTGCCAGAGTCACCATCACCACAACCCTCCCCAGAGCAATCACCGACAGAAGCCGCTCCCACAGTACAACCCATTCGAATAAGGTTATCTAGACCAGTGGTAACGGAGGGCACTACCAGTACCGTTGCACCTCAGGCAGCTACAACCACAGAACCCACCACCACGACAGCAGAAGCTCCCACCACTATTGGTGCGGAAGCCTTTTCTTTCCCAATACCACACATGGAAGCAGAACCAATAAACACAACGTTCGATTTTGAAATGCCTGACGCATTCTCCAATGAATTTCAGTACTCCGAGGCACAAATGTTCTCTCAAGAATTTGAAAGGCCGAGTTACCCTACCACACCGCGGGATCAGCCGCAGGGACAAGTGGTGTCGAGCTCTGATGACGAAAGAACAGCATCTGATGACGATGAAGGTGACGATGAAGCCAGCCAGGGCACTCACGAGTCCCAAGAACAGGAACAGACAGATGGCCAAGGCCAACAAACCGATGCACACGGTGACACTAGCACGCATGAAGAGGAGACTTTCGAAGCAGCAGCTTACACGCTGGCAATCAAGAAATTATATCGAACGATGGAGAAAGTCTGGGCACGGAAGAAATTGACTGAAGAAGAAAGCCAGACCATAATCGAACAAGAACTCATCTCCGGAGGGTTCGAAGAAGTTTACATCAGAGGGTTTAGAGAACTGGTCAAATCCATTGGCCCGGTCGAAGCACTGAGATATTTACAAAGGAAGCCACTCCCCCAATATGACCCTCGCAGAGTTCGCCTGTTATCGAAGCCCGGTGAATATATTCGAGTTCCGGTAGGTGCTCAATCATCCCACCAGGCGCAAGATGCACGCCTACGTCCCGAAAGATCCTTCACCGACGAAGCTCTCCTAGTCGACTCCCCACCACATACTACCGTTGTACATACTACCACTATCTTTGAAATAACATCCACACCATCTACTCCTCTCTCACCTCATGTTTCACCAACCCATCCTTTATCCCCCGCACACCCACCTGCTCCTCCCACATCCACACCTGCCCACGGCAACATAGCCACAGCCTTTGCCCTACCCATTCATGCCACCATGCCCGTACCCACCCCACCTCGTCTACATGTTAACCCCTTCATCCCTTCATCCTTCCCATCTTTTCCCCCACCTTTAAGACACCCTTTCACCTTTCTAACCCCACTAACCTTCTCACCAGTTTCACCTCCCCAACCCACTGTAACCCCTATTTCCCCTTTTCACCAAGCTGCTCTGACCATTCCCCTTGTAAATTACTCTACATTTGTAAATCCCGTCTTCACACCTACACAACCACCCACATACACACCGCTTTTCACAGTCACCGCACTTGACACGTCCAATGACATGGACATCTCACCACCCACCGCACTAGCACCCACTCCACTCACAGCACCATCATATTTAGGTACGTCACAATTTTCCACGATCACCACTGCATCCACCTTCCCAACCCCATTCCCCATTCCCGCTGCATCTACTTCCACCGCATCCTCACTTAGCACTCCATTACTATTATCGCCAACCATAGACACTTCACTTCAACAAATGTTCACATGCATGTCACAAGTACGAGATGAGTTTGCATCTCTTGGCAACAATTATCAACAGCTGCAGAGGACGACAAATGAATTACAGTCGCAGCTTAATTCATTATCAATCGAGAATGCCTCTTTAAATACGCGATACCAAGAACTAAGAGAGGCATATCATAAGCTAGAGCTAGAAAGTGAAGAGAAAACAAAAGAAGCCACTGCTGATCTGGACAACCTGCTTCGAGCCCAAACAATTAGAAACGCGACGCTGACAAGGAATATGGGCTTACTCAGGAGACACCTAGCCGCAGCAAAAGAGGAGAACCAGAGACTCCAAGAGCAGAATAGAGAGAATTTGGAAGCGGCATTGGACCATCCAGAACAACCCTTAAGTCCTAGCAGATTCAAGGCAATCCCATCCGAATCGATGCAGATGTTGCTAGAGGATCACGTGAGATTGCTAGAGGACTATGATCGAATGAACGAAGAGCATCAGAAGTTAAAAGAAGATCACAAGTTACTACAGCTCAGAGAACTGGCACCACAACAAGTACAAGCAGCAGCAGAAGTACCAGAACCTGTGGACCCCTCTCCTGACCTCATAGAGGAACTCAACGCATTACGGGCCCAGGTAGCCACTCTCCAATCACGCATAGATGTATACGAAGCACCACCACGGCCTGACTCCCCACCGGAGATCCCAGCTGACGACGAGAACATAACCATTCCGGTGGAGGAAACGTTTGAAGAAGCATACGAACCAATACCCATCCCAGGCAGACAAGTCACGGCCGAAGGCCAGATGACCTATGAACTTCCTACCCCCGCGTGGATGAAAACAATTGAGGAACTTGGAACGACACATTCAGCCAGAGTAGAGGCACAGTTGCATGCCATGGCCATGATTGAAGAGAGAATCTTACAATCCCCCTTCTTTGCTCATTTGGCCCCCCGACGCTATATATCTGGGAATGAGCTGCAGTATAAACCATACTTCATGTTAATGGCTGAATATCAGCTAGCTATAGAGAAAGAAACCGGCATGAAACCCACACATGCTACACAATTCGAGCCGGCGGACTTGCCACCAAATGCGCAAAGAGGAGAGATCCATCAACCTGATTGGCGCAAAGACCTCCTCCAGAAGTACCCAGAAATGATGAGCACATGGGTGAAAGCGCCTTTACATTTAAAGTATAATCCTTGCTGGGGACCAGTACCACGACGCCGCTCCTGGACTGCATTCGCTATCAAAGTACAAAACAATAGGCAGTGTCAGGATTGGTTGAATTACCCCTACTTCAAGCCACCCACCGAGTTGCCCACTGTTGGCTATATGATGGCTACAATCCGTCACTGGCTCCCTCGCCTGAAGCATATGGATGATATCGCAGCGCATATGACTGTCAAAATTTTTGACATGATGCAAATGATATTTAAAGTCTTCCGACGCGTCAAGGCACCGCCGGGTTTTGGGAATACCATTCCGAGGTATTCATCAGCAGGCCCACACATTTATTGCAACTTTTTGCCTGTGAGCGAATGGTTTATTCCGCGCACTATCAACTCCCGCCACCCGACGAACCGCAACCGATCGACTGGGAGAAACTCGAGGCTGATCTGGCCCGAGGCATTCGAGTATCTGAGCACACCCTCGCTCACGACCTCCTACAAAACTACATCCGGCAGACCGCACAACAAGGTTCTGTCGAGGACGACAGAAGCGAGAGGGAGGGGGGTGTTGGAAGCAGTCAGAGGCACAGTCAGAGGCACAGACGACGTGGAAGCATGTAAAGATGGAGCAGGGAGCCAGTCGGATCATTTTTTCAAACAACTATGTTTTCATTACCTCTTCAAACATCCAACAGTGATTTTCATCACTCTTGTAACATATGTAATATAGACAAAACCCCATTTTGTAATCCATAGCTCCATTTTGTGCAAGCCGAGGAGTCCTCGAGCTTGAGGACCTTAGGTAGAATACGCGCACCAATTTTCGTTATTTTTAGACGTCGTTTACCCTTCCAAATAGCCTCTAGGACCTATTTTTTAACTAGGCCGGTCACTAGATGTGAAACCGGTCAAAACTAGTCTAGAAACTATAAAAAGAGCTATAGAGCTCATTTTTGAGGTTGGTTCATGTTGGCTAGTGTGAGCTTAGAGCTAGTTTGAGCTTGTAAGAGTGTTCTTGAGTAATAGAGCTAATTTCCCACCTTCCATTGTGTCTTGCTTGTCTCTTCATTGTGTGTGTGTATGTGTGTGTGCATCTTTGTGCTTCTCACCTTCACTCTCACATCATCTCTCATTCACGATCTTCATATCACTCCTACCTCTTCCGCGGATTGACATTAAGGAGGTGAAGCTTCTTAACGTGGTTCTCACCATCGTGTTAGAGCAACAATAGTCCTCACTAAAATTGTTAACAATGGTAGATCCGACTGGGACAAGCAATTACATCATGCTTTATGGGCATTCCGAGTAGCCTACAAAACAACCATAGGAACTACTCCCTTTAACCTAGTGTATGGACAGAATGCCGTCTTGCCAATTGATTTCTTGGTACCTACTCTCAAAGTAGCTGCAAATTACGAATGGACCAAGCATGAGTTATCAACTCAATTTGGTCAAATAGAAAAGTTACACAAAACAAGATTACAAGCGGTGGCAGGTATTGACGCTGCAAAAAGGTGGCAAAAGGCAAAACCTGAAGGAAGGAGATTTGGCCTTGGTTTATACTTTGAAGCAACATGCAAAGAAACTACAAAAAAGAGGATATGGCCCATTGATCATCAATCGTATATCTACCAGCGGAGCCATCAGTTTAGCAACCCTAGATGGAGAAGTATTGCCAAACTATATAAGTGGTTGCCGAGTAAAAAATATTTAGAGCAATTGACGAAGGAAATAATGTCACGACTTATAATGGCTAAACATAGACGAGAAGAAGACGAAAGAATATGAGAGGAAGCAAGACAGGAAGCTCTAGAACAAATCAAGAAACAAAAGGAATGGATGAGAGAGAGGGATGAAAGATATAGGCAAGGAGAGGAATTCATCCCAATGGCTAACTTTAGAGCCTCTGAAAACCTAGGGCAGCACACAAAGCAACCATATTTGAATTTAGGTGTTGGAACAGAAGAGTACCACTTGGTGGATGATCTCATTGACATAGGAGCAGCTATAAGCTGTATCAAGTCTTCATTGACTCAAAAACTCAAGGAAGAATTATGCCCCTCTAAGGCACAACTGATTGGAATAGGAGGAAAAGTTATTGAATGCATAGGTGAGATTACCTTATCACTGCATCTTGGAAACAACATGATGCAACAAAAACTCTTAGTGTGTCATGATCAGGACTTATTAGAGGAACTCGTGTTGGGTCAAGATTGGATATATGAATATGACGTGACTATCCAATTAGCCTTAGGTTACATATCGGCCAAGATAGGAAACCATGAGGTATTCAGCATGTTAGACGAATGACTTGTCAAAGCCAAATGTATAGGCCCGAGAGACCACTCACACATGCATGATAATGAATGTAAATCCACCCCCACTATGGAAACCCCACCATCAAGTACTTCATGTGAGAATGCACCGAATCTCAATCTCGCACACACTTCCAAAATAGTGAACCTCACTGCTAACATCATTCACAATAAAACCCCCTATGAGGTAGCGAGCACAAGAGGGACTAGTCACCAAGACTATCACGAACTTTCACGCATTAGGATCCATCCCATTCCTCACACTAGACAGGCATGGATCAGAAAAGATCAAGTGATAGCATATCATCAACAATAGAGCTACACTCCACACCAGAAACAATAACAACTCAAAAACATGAGCTTAGCTGGACTCCGAGGCCCACAAAGGATTGCTATAGTTTGGATTCTGAAGAAGGTGATGGACGCTCAATCGGCACGAATGCAAATATGGATTCCCAAATCATGTGCACTAACGACAATCATTAACAAGGAAATATCGAAGCTCAAGGAGGATCAGTACAACATGAAGGCTAAGCAACAAGAAACAAACACCTACAGGACAATGCAGGAGCCGAAATATGCAACAAAAACCATTCAAAGATTCAAAAGGCGGACGAAGCAGAGGTACAACGTGAGAAGCACAACAATTACCAAAAATGCTAGAGATACAGGCCACCACAATAGAATGACATAGATTTGGATTCCTAAAGGCAAAACAATATGTATGCATCAACCAAATAATTCAGTTTGCAGACATCTTAAGTTACAAGAGTCCAAAGTATGCATAATAGGGCCACATTACAAGGCCATGCATTCTGCACCTAAATTTTCTCCTACTCGATAGCGAAGCACATTTCCCTCTCAGGGAATAGGAGAGCACTTGTACAATAATCTCAATGAAAATAACTAATGATTCAATCAAAGCTTTGGCTAGGTACTAACACTTTTGTTTTCTGTCAAAGAAAAAATATATATATAAAAAAAATATGTATGAAGAAAATCCTAGGTACTACCTTTCTCACACCCACGGGAAAGAGACAACTCACATCACTCGAAGAGTTGAAAAATTTATGGAGGATAAGTAAAGGATAACTCTTGATACCAGCTTTACACTGATTACTGGTATGTATTGAGTGCAGATGGCATCTTCAAATTCTCAGGCCACACAGGAGGAAGAAGTCCTCCTACTTCCCTTGGAATCGATCTCAAGAGCAAGAGGTCATTGGTTCCTTGAAGATCAGCCGGTGTCAGAACTTCTTTTCATGGACACCATTAAGATTATGGACAGGGATCACTACTTCCGAATCATGTCACAAGATTTCCAAACTATAATACAGGGACTACCTCGCATCACAGATGTTTGGACAAGAGCTGGAATTGATGCTTTTCTGGGACTTCCTATATATTTGTCAGATTTTCAGAGATGCACACGAGTTATGAACACACTCCAGTCTGCAGCAGAGAAGCCGTCAATCCCGGAAGCGAAAGTGCTCGATAAAGTTGGTGCATGGAAGATAATTTGATTCACCCATGAATTGATCAACAAAGCTTTTGGTTGGAGTCAGGATGGCCTCACTAATGTTAAAGATGAATGTCATGATCCAAAAAAGAGAACCTTTCTGGAAATAAACAGGACAGATATAGAAGAATCGGTTCGATTAGTGCATCAACATTTTTGTTTTCCCAACATGCATCGATATACAGCGCCTCAAAAAATCATAGTTCAATTGCTTTCCCATGCGATGAGGCAAGTTGGAAATAAAGTAAATCTTACTCCATATATTCAAGACCGCTTATTCAAAGCTAAGAAGAAATGGAGTCAGAAGAAGTTCTTGAATGGAAGTGTAGAATTGACTTTACTAATCTATGAAGCACTTGAGATGAAAGAATGTCTACGTTTGATGCCAAACTCCACCGAGATGGCAAAATATGTGAAATCAGCTACTGTTCCAAAGAAAAAGAAAACAGTTATCTCCACTGAGGAAGTGGGAACAAGTTCTAAGAAACCCATAAGAGGGACTAAGCGTGCTCGAGAGGAAGCAGCAAAAGAAACACTACAGTCCAAGTGGACACACATATTACCAAAGATCCCACTGACACAACAACCCATCACAAAAAGAGATCTCTCAATGGCTCTAGAAGAAACGCATACATATATGTAGGGCCAAGTGAACCTAAATGTCCAAGGACATCAATATAGACAGGCCAGACAAGGGTAGCAACAAAAAGACAAAGAACATACTCCATAATTAGCTGTCAGATACAAAGAATTGGGACTAGAGGATTCTAGTTCTAATGTGAAATCTAGTCACGAGAAAGACACCTTGGACACTGACATAAGAACTGAAACAAACAATGAGGAGTGGATAGAAATAAACCAGGTCGAAGTCACGCCAAAAAATTAACAATCGCGCATACAAAACCAGGAAGCGTCCACGGAACAAACACACCTCATTCAGTTAAACAAAAAGTCACAAATCAGCATATAAGAAGCTCCAATCTCACACAAAGATGCAGTACCATAAAAGAAGAAATATAGACAAGAATGGAAAAAGAAAGAGGTCTACAACAAAATATGGAACAAATTGTGATTGAGATTCTTGATGGCACGCCCCAAGGTAAGTCAGTAAGTAAAGAGGCTGTGCCAAAGATACAACTTCATATTCGACAGCCACACGATACAACATTGCATATGGCACAAGGAAAAGATGTTATGACAGGTGAAGAACCTAACATCCCGACAACTTGGTTAAATGTCGATGTTACTCAATTGAACCCAATAGTCAAACAAATGATACAGACAGCCATGGATACACAGCAACAAATGATGGAAACAGATGCAAATTATGACAAGGCCATGAGGGAAAAGAATCAATTTCAAGTGATGAAAGAACAACTGTCTGCGCAACTAATACAAGTTCAATAGGTGATGTCAACTAAAGAAACGGAAATAACCGAAATCAAAGGACAATGCACTACATTAATGGAGCAGAATCACAAGCTTCAAGAATAGCTCATAGAGCTACAAAGACAACATGAAGTAAGTGAAGGGGACAAAGAGAGGATAAAGGCTAGAAGCAATCTGCTAGAAACACAGCTCAAAGCATATATGGAGGAAAATGATAACTTACGCAGCAGAAATAAAGACCTGATGAAGGCATTATTGTATGAGCAACCAATAGAAAAACAAGAGACAACAGCAACTAACCAAAAAGAATTGAATGATCAAATAGCAAAATTTGACAATTTGATGAGACAAGAGCAGACTCTAAAAGAAGAATGGGAACGCGGGTATATCAACGAAACCAATGAACTCAAAAAACAACTGCAAAATGCCAAAGCCAAACTTTTGGTGAGCTACAATGAAAATGTGGATCAAATAGCAGAGATCGGTAATGAGCTTCTCGTGGCTAAAGACGCACTATAGACAGCCCTTCATGAAGTTAAAGAAAAGACTGAACGTCTTGCACAACAAGAAGCTCAAATAGGACAAAGAGCAAACATCGGGACACCAGTAGAGCCACAACCAGAGAATCCTACTGACGAGGTAGAGGTATGTCCTCTATGTTGCTCTAGCACAATGGTAAGTACCACGTTAAGAAGCTTCACCTCCTTAATGTCAATCCGTGGGAGAGATAGGAGTGATATGAAGATCGTGAATGTGAGATGATGTGAAAGTGAAGGTGAGAAGCACCAAGATGCACACACACGTACACACACACAATGAAGAGACAAGCAAGACACAATGGAAGGTGGGAAATTACCTCTATTACTCAAGAATACTCTTACAAGCTCAAAAGAACTCTAATCTCAAACAAGCTACAATGAACCAACCTCAAAAATGAGCTCTCTAGCTCTTTTTATAGTTTCTAGACTAGTTTTGACCGGTTTCACATCTAGTGGCCGGCCTAGTTAAAAAATAGGTCCTAGAGGCTATTTGGAAGGGTAAACGATGTCTAAAAATAACGAAAATTGGTACGAGCATTCTACCTAAGCTCCTCAAGCTCGAGGAATCCTCGGCTTGCACAAAATGGAGCTATGGATTACAAAATGGGGTTTTCTATGATACATATGTTACAATTAGTGATAATAATCACTGTTGAATGTTTGGAGAAATAAGAAATATATTTGTTTGAAAAATTGATCCTCCTGGCTCCCTGCTTTGTCTTCACATGCTTCCGTGGCGTCTGTGCCTCTGGCTGCTGCCAACACCCCCCTCCCTCTCGCTTCTGTCGTCCCTGACAGAACCTTGTTGTAAGGTCTGCCGGATGTAATTCTGTAGGAGGTCTTGAGCGAGGGTGTGCTCTGATATACGAATGCCTCGGGCTAGATCAGCCTCGAGTTTCTCCCAGTCGATAGGTTGTGGCTCGTCTGGTGGTGGGAGCTGATAATGTGTGGAGTACACCATTCGTTCACAGGCGAATAATTGCAATAAGTGTGTGGGCCTGCTTATAAATACCTCTGAATGGTACTCCCAAAAGCCGGTGGTGAAGATTTCTTCGAATGTCTGCTTGTAACATGCCGGTAGATATTTGATCCTGCAGTGCCAGGCGTAACACACCCGTAGCGATGGCGTTGTGCTCATATCATAGACTAAATCAAAGTTGCCATGCTCAAAGCCCAGGGTGTTTACATGGGGAGCCTTGACGCGTCGGAAGACTTTAAAGACCATCTGCATCATGTCAAAGATTTTGACAGTCATGTGCGCGGCAACATCATTCATATATTTTAATCTAGGGAGCCAGTGGCGGATCGTCGCCATCATGTAGCCTACTGTGGGTAACTCGATTGGTGGCCTGAAATAGGGATAGTTCAGCCAGTCTTGGCACTGCTTATTGTTCTGTACTTTAATGGCGAAGGCAGTCCAAGAGCGGCGTCGTGGGACTGGTCCCCAGCATGGGTTAAATTTTAAATGCAACGGCGCTTTTACCCATGTGCTCATCATCTCGGGATAGTTTTGCAATAAATCTCTACGCCAGTCTGGTTGAAGGATTTCACCTCTCTGCGCCCTTGGTGGCAAGTCCTCTGGCTCGAATTGAGTGGCATGCGTGGGTTTCATGCCTGTTTCTTTCTCTATGGTTAACTGGTATTCGGCCATTAACATGAAGTACGATTTATATTGGAGCTCATGCCCAGATATGTATCGTCGCGGGGCCAATTGAGCAAAGAATGGTGACTGTAAAATTTTCTCTTCAATTATGGCCATGGCATGTAGTTGTGCCTCTACTCTGGCCGAGTGTGTCGTTCCGAGTTCTTCAACTGTCTTCATCCACGCGGGGGTAGGTAATTCGTAGGTCATCTGGCCTTCGGCCGTGACACGTCCGCCTGGGATGGGTATCGGTTCATATGCCTCTTCGAATGTCTCCTCCACCGGGATAGTGACGGTTTCTTCCTCAGCTGGTAGCTCAGGTGGGGAGTCTGGCCTTGGTGGTGCTTCATAGACTGCAATTCTCGATTCAAGATTTGTTACCTGGGCCCGGAGTGCGTTGAGTTCCTCTAGAATTTCAGGGGCAGGGTCCGCAGGCGCTGGTAATTCCGCCACTACTTGTTCTTGTTGTGTTGCTGGTTCTCTGAGCTGTAGCAGTTTGTGATCTTCCTTTAACTTTTGATGCTCTTCATTCATACGATCATAGTCCTCGAGCAATCGCACATGATCATCTAGCAACATCCGCATCGATTCAGATGGGATTGCCTTGAATCTGCTTGGACTTAGTGGCTGTTCTGGGTGATCTAAAGCCGCCTCCAAGTTTTCTCTATTCTGCTCTTGGAGTCTCTGGTTCTCCTCTTTTGCTGCGGCTAAGTGTCTCCTTAGTAAGCCCATATTTCTAGTAAGCGTCGCATTGCGGACAGTCTGGGCTCTAAGTAGGTTATCCAAATCCGCGGTGGCCTCTTTGGTTTTCTCCTCACTTTCTAGTTCTAATTTGTGATAGGCCTCTCGTAAATCTTGGTATCGGCTATTCAGTGAGGCATTCTCAATTGATAGTGAGTTAAGCTGCGTTTGTAGTTCATTCGTTGTCGTCTGCAGCTGTTGATAGTGGGTGCCGAGTGATGCAAACTCCTCGCGGACTTGTGTCATGCATGTGAACATGTGTTGAAATGCGGTTTCTATGGTGGGCGATAGTAGTAGTGAAGTGCTAAATGAGGATGCAGTGGGAGTGGATGCAGTGGGATTGGGAAATGGGGTTGGGACAGTGGATGCAGTGGTGATTGTGGAAAATTGTGAAGTGCCTAAATATGAGGGTGCTGTGAGTGGAGTGGGTGGTGGTGAGGTGGATGGTGATATGTCCATGCCATTGGACGTGTTTAGTGTTGTGACTGTGAAAAGTGGTGTAATCGTGGGTGGTTGTGTAGGTGTGAATACGGGATTTACAAATGTAGAGTAGTTTACAGGGGGGATGGTAGGAGCACCTTGGTGAAACGGGGAAATAGGGGTTATGGTAGGTTGGGGGGGTGAGACTGGTGAGAAGGTTAGTGGGGTTAGGAAGGGGAATGGGGGTCTTAGAGGTGGGGGAAACGCTGGGAAGGATGAAGGGGTGAAGGGGTTAACATATGGATGCGGAGGGTTGGGTGTGGGCATGGTGGTATGAATGGGTAAGGAAGAGGTTGTGGCTATGTTGCTTTGTACAGGTGTGAATGTGGGGGATACCGGATGGGTTGGTGAAAGGTGAGGTGAGAGAGGAGTAGAAGGGGTGGAAGTTATTTCGAGGATAGTGGTGGTATGTACAATGGTAGTATGGGGTGGTGAATCTACAAGGATGGTTTCTGCGGTCAATGAACTTTCTGGGGCGAGGCGTGCCTCCCTGGCTTGTGCTGAAGATGGAGCTCCTGTTGGTACACGAATATACTCCCCGGGTTTTGAAAGTAGTCGCACTCGGCGGGGATCAAACTGTGGTAGTTGCTTTCTTTGTAAAAACCTGAGTGCTTCATGGGAGCCCACTGATTGGACTAACTCTCTGAACCCTCTGATGTATGCGTCTTCGAATCCTCCGGAGATGAGTTCCTGTTCAATTAATGCCTGGCTCTCCTCTTCAGTTAACTTCTTTCGTGCCCAGACTTTCTCCATGGTACGATATAATTTCTTTATAGCCAGTGTGTACGCTGCGGCTTCGAAAGTCTCATCTTCATATGTGCTGGTGTCGCCGTGTGTGTCGGTTTGTTGGCCTTGGCCCTCTGTCTGTTCGTCATGTGAGCCCTGGCTGGCTTCATCGTCGCCTTCCTCGTTGTCTGTTTCAGTTCTCTCTTCTTCAGAGCTTGACACAGCTTGTCCCTGTGGCAAATCTCGTGGTGTGGTCGAGTAGCTGGGACGTTCGTATTCCTGGGAGAACAGTTGTGCTTCTGAATACTGGAATTCGTTTGAGAATGCATCAGGCATCTCAAAATCAAATGTCGTGTTTATGGGGTCGGCCTCCATATGTGGTATCGGGAAAGAAAACGCTTCCGCACCAATAGTGGTGGGAGCTTCTGCTGTGGTGGTGGTGGGTTCTGAAGTGGCAGCTGCCTGAGGTGCAGCGGTACTAGTGGTGGCCTCCGTAATCACTGGTCTGGACAACCGTATGCGAATAGGTTGTACAGTGGGAGCAGCTTCTGTCTGTGGTCACTCTGGAGATGGTTGTGGTGATGGCGACTCTGGCACTTGAAGGCAGGGGATGGTGCCTCGCATGCGCTTACCTGCCCGTGTCCTACTGGGCTTCCTGGCTTTCTTCGTTGTGCCCTTGAATGCCTTCAGTTCTTCTCCTGTTAGTGCACGCTCAATTGGCAAGTCATAAGCCAAACACATATACACAATTCTAGTGAGCGCACAACATCCGTTAAGCACCTTCTTGCGCTCCCATCTGTGTTGTGCCAGATACATTTGATCTATGATCCAGCTTGCCAGATCAACTGTTTGAGGTCCCGTACATGCCAAATATAATCCGAACCAGATTCGTTTATGGGGCATGGTAAATCTGTCCTGAGCTGGAAATGCGAAATGTTGCATGCATATCCTTAGTGGCTTTGACAGCTCAGGTGTAATGGCCGAAATCTCCTCCCACTTTGTGACGTCCCCACGTTTCATCGGTTCTGGAATTAACCTCTCTCGATCTGTGGGTGTGTGGGTTCCATGAATCTTGATGGCTGCTCTGATTAAGTCCTTAGAGAGATAAAATCTCTTGTAAGGTGGATCATCCACTAGAGTAGGCAATATGAAGGTTCCTGGGATGTCCTTATTCTTTGATGCCAGCAGGGTAGTGATTAAGTAATAGCACCTGTAAAAATCCGGTTTGGGCAGGGGGTCACTGAAATACTCTGTGAAGCCTGCTCTGGCCCAAACATGAGTTAAATCCTGGGTGCTCTGTAGGGCTTCAAACTCTCGAGAGAAAAACTGGTATTTTCCCCATGTGCGGTCATCAAATGTCAGAGAGGATTCAAATATAAAGTCCGCGTCCGCAAGGGGTCCTGCAAGGCCCTGAAACCAATGAGAGTTCCTGTGTATCTTTTCAGTGTAGCCCATGGGTGGGTTGTCGATAGGCATGGGCCCTGGAAATCCCTGAAATTCCGGCGGTGGAGCAGTCGGGTGGGACTCTGCTCGTAGCACGTTAAGGGGCACAGCCGCTACACTGGGGCCTGCTCCTGATGTTCCTTCGTCGGTTTGCATGGTGATTGGTGCGCTAGTGAGAAAGATCTGCTACAAAAGATTAACACATTAGCATGGAAATTAATTATGATCCCATTAAAGTGAGACCGCAATCCCTTTCCATAACTGATGCGTAACCCGTGTAGCCAAGTGCTGTGATGTGATGGATGCAATGTTTCTTGCAGCACTAGTGCAGGTCTCTAGACACCTATACGTTTCAGATCATGCATACATTTCTTGATAAGATGAGATTACGAGTGGTGTGTGATGATGGTGTGTGAATTTATACAAGGTTTAAAGGTTAGTGATTTAGTATAAGGTTGTATGTTAGTCGGGGGGTAGTTAGACAATGGGTTAGGGGAAGACGGTTGGACACGTTTCGGTATCCATTTCCTAAAGATCTTGGAGTGGGTGGTGGGTTTCTGCTGAGGGGTAAAAGGTGGTGTCGGGTTTGGTGGTATCGAGGGATGAGATGAGTTATGGGGGTTATATATTACATGGCTTATGGGTTGAGCTATGATACATGGTTTGGGTACCCAAATCTGCGTGGGCGTGGGTCTATGGGTAAGGTACTTCTTGGCGATCCACATTTGTCGGATGCTCGGACCTGTAGAAGAAGGTCGAGGGGATGGTGGATACCGATTCTGTTTCTGCCCTGCCTTTTTCTTGTCGATCTCTGCTTGGTTGGAGTTCTTCGGTGCTTTTTGTCCTTTTGGCACCCATATTTGTCTGGTGCCGCTTCCTTTGGGTGGCCTAAACTGCCTTCCTTGTTGTATCTTCTGGTACTGCAGTCGGTCTGGGTTCCTTCGTCGTGGTTGACTCTGTTGTTGTTGAGGTTGAGAGGTCGGATGGACACTCTGCTTTGGAAAAGAAGGGAGATCCAACACTTGTGTGACCTGCCCATTAGGAAGTGATGCATTTTGTAACTTTAATCTAGGCCAGTCCGCAACAAGTTTGGAAGGATGAGCACCGCAAGGTGTCGTGCTCATTTGGCCGCTGATGCAACCCACCTGACCTCTGATTGTGCCCTTCTGCCCTTGAGGTTGGGTAACTGTCTCTTCTAGTTTGCAGGAAGTCCCCGGGAAGATCTCCTGTCGTCCTTCTGATTGACAACTGTCTATCGCCAAGCCGGAGTGGGTTGGTGTAGACGTAACGTGACTGGTCTGCCCAAAAATCTTCCTGTCTTCCGTCGCATGCGTTTCATAGGGTCTAGGGTCGCAACCGTCAAGCGGAATGCCGTTAGGGAAGTCAAGCGGTATCACTCGCTTCTGCTCTAAGGTTCCAATCTGTAAGGAGCCTTGTCTAAGATTTAGGTCCACTGAGTGATCGTATAGCCAATCTTGGCCAAGGATTAGGGGTTCTATCAGGTCGTCATCATGGCACACTGTAATAAAGTAAGTCTATGATCCAAGGGTCTGGCCGGTTCAGTCAGATCTGAAATCGGACACCGTTTGGTCATCCGTGTGTATGACCAAAGATCTCGAGTTTAGACTTACTAGGAGGTCTTGTGCTCTTGTGAACAAGTGAACCACTTAGCTTAGTGGTTAAGTCTCAAGGATGTGAAGGATGAGGTCTTGGGTTCAATCCCCATGGGATACATGGGAAGAGTATTTTGCCCAAAGAGCTCTAGAACCTTCTAGAAGCATCCATTGGACACTTGGCGCACATGCAGTTACATGGCTGACACTTGGCTGGTTAGTATCCACCTGCCCAAGAAGGCAGTCCCCTGGAGAGAGCTATATATAGAGGCATTTGGTTGGGAGGAGAGTCATCTCTCTAGCATGTGGTGGTCGTAATCCTCGTTCTATTGCATTGGTATCAGAGCCATCTCCATAGCTTTTCTCTTCTTGCTCGAATTTTGGCGTGCGAATTCTCTCCTTCCCGCATCAATATGCGTGTCGCAATAGTTCCCATGCTTTAGCTTAGAGCAAGAGAGTATTAAAAAGTAAATCATCTTTGTGTGCTAAGTGGGAATCGAACTCGCGCCCCTCTGTTGAGAGGGCGCTGCCTTAACCACAAGACAGAAGCGCCGTTCGTGGTATTGATTAACGAGGAGATCTATTTAGATCGACTGTTCGCTGAAGGAGACTCCATCGAAGAAGATTCAAAAAGGGTATTCTCTGTGTGCGCTCGACGGATTTGAACCCTGGACGTCCCCGATGAGAGGAGGCTCTCCTAACCACATCTCCAAACTCCATCCGCGTCGAAGATTCTTCAGCAGAACTTAACGGTCAGTTGCGGCGCTGAATAAGACCCGAACTTGAAGTTTTAAAAGGTGTGTTCCCTGGTGCAGGGATCGGGTTTCGAACCCCTGCCCCCCCAACTGAAGGACGCCCGCCTATCCATACTGCCGACGGCGGTTCACGCTCCATATGCCTGCAGAGAATGTTTTCTCTTGTAATCGAGCGCTGCAGCAGATCGTAAGAAAGAACAAATAAAAAGCCACTCTTCTCTGCTTCCGCCCGCGAGATTCGAACCCAGGCGGCCAGATTGAGAGGAAGTCGACGTGACCAAGGCGCCAAGGAGTTTTCCTTGTCAACTGTTGGGAAGACAGTATTCTAATGCAGTAATCTGCTCAGAAGTAGTAGCCAAGTTTTTTTTTCTTCATCCAAAGAGCCAAGTCCTCTCATCCATCCAAGAAGAATCAAAGATTGAGCAAAGCATTTGAAGCTGTGGAGTGAAGATCCGGAGGCCTAAGTTAGTCGATCTCGACGGACCAAGTCATCCAAGACTATTTCTTGATGAGGAAGCTTCAAGAATGGTGAATAGCTCCTCGCAAGGATCAAGAGGATGAATCACTCTTTCAAAGGATCAAGGGATGGACGAAGCTTTGATCAAAGCTAAGTATTTTCCAGTTTCTGCTTGATCTTAATGCTTGATTTATCTTGTTTTCATTATTCTACACTTAATCCTAGATGCATATTGAAATAGCTAAGATTTCAATCGATTAATTCTAGATTAGGATAATGAAAACAATCAAATTCTCATTCCAAGCATTAGTTTGCATTAAGGAAAGACTTGATTTCAAAAAGATCCTTGTGCATCAAAGAATGTATTTTGGTAGTTTAAATACATATTTCCTTTCCATTGAGTAAGTTTTCTATTGCACTTCAAGGGTATGTTTTTATATCATAGTGCATTAGGACAAAGGAAAGGATATACATGCATCAGGATTGCATGATATACATTCTTAGTACAAGAAAAAATCGTGCATCAAGCTCATGCATGATTATTGTATTACTTTTTTGAGCATGCAAAGAACATGCATGCATACGCATGTGAACATATGCTTTTGCATGTAGATACATGCATTTGCATGGAAGAATGGAATGTTGTTTGCAAATAGATATGAAAATGTACTCTCTTAGTATTTAGCTTACTTTGTAAAGCTCGCAGATTGACATTAGGGAAGACCAAGGACTGGTTAGTTGCAAAGACATACTAGTTCTAGTTTGCAACTCAAGTAATTAGTCAATTTCTTCCCAAGTCGATACTCTACTATCAAACATAAATACTTAATGAGAATTAAGTATGTTAGATGTCTTGCTAGGTATAAGTAAGCACTAGGAGAAAGTTAAGTAATAAATTTTCTTGATAACCAAGAAAATTTAATTACTTGCAAACTCTTTTGTGATGTATGATGACTCTTAAGTCCTGGATGTACTTAGAAAGTCATGCGGATAAAGCTTTAGTTGATTAGTTATATATTTTATAACTTCTCAAGCATCCCAAGGTTGGATGAGAGCATCAACTATATTTCCAAAGTTCCATGAGCACTCTTCTATTTAGAAGATTTTGAAAGTTTTAAAGAAGTTTCTTGTGGTTTCAAGATTTGTATCTCATGATGAAACCTCGGTAAGTAACTTTTTGGAATAGAGATATGAAATAGTCAAGCCTTCTATTTCATGTGAGATCATTCTCCTACTATGTTCAAGATGAATTTAGCGTTGGGAAGGAAGATGTTCCAAGTAGAGGATCTTAATTGATTCATGAACTCTTCCCAAAATACATATAAATTCATATTATATGATAGGTCCAAGGAATGATGCAGGCAAAACCTCTTTAGGATATAAATGTTTTGCCAAGATATAAAGGTACCAATCTTTTATAAATTTTCATTTGATTTCATCCCAAGGGGTGATGGAAATCAAAGGTTAAACCTCAACATCAATTGATCCTTGACGTCAATAAAAGGATGTTAGGTTCCATAGTTGCATCTCTGGTAAATGATGCAACTAGCTAAGCAATCTTTAGGAAATAATATAAGTTCCTAAAGACTTGAAGCAAGTGTGAACTTTTTATTTAGGAGTAGAAAGTTCCAAGAAATGGATCTTGAATCCATGAACTTCTCCTAAACAAGTTATAAAGTTCAAAGTTGTGTTCACAGTAACATTACTATTGGATCAATCATCAATAGATGCTTGGACTTTAAACATAATTTTGATTGGTGAAATATGTTTAAAGGACTCTAGTAACATCTGAAGATTGACCAATAATAATGAGTCTTGTATCAAACTCGAGAATAGAAGTCGATATCACATAAATGGAAGTTTAACTTAAACTTTCATACTGGCAAATGTGATATTTCGTCTCTAGTTTGATACTCAAGAAATGAATACAATTGAATCAGTAAATTTTTTGGATATTATTTGAAAGAAGTTCTTTCAAATATTCTTTTTACAAACGATTCCAAGATGAATCATTAGACTGGAAAGCAAAAAATTCCAAGATGAATCATTTTGCTTCAAATTATAGCCTAGTATTACTTGATAGGAATCAAAAAGTTCTTGAAAGAAAAATCTCCCCAGACGTGAGACTAGCATCTTTCAAGAAAAGTTATAGAGTAAGTAGTTCCCAGTAAATCCCTAACCACCAGTTTTGGTATTTAAGTCCAAATAAGTGATATAACCTAACGGTATATCAAAGATTCTTAGCTTTGGAATCTGAGAGGCATAAGTGTATGCTTGGACTTGTGTAAAGGGAAAGATCTCTAAAATCCTGCAGGTAAGAAAAGAAGCTTAAGATAGTTTAAGAGATCTTAAAGATAAAGACTAAGTCTTTTTATCGCAAGATCAACCAGACTTGATCAATCTTGGCCATGATTGTCCAAGTAATGTGCGATTAGAACTACTTTGTAGATTGCCCAAGTATTGGCAATAAAATTCCTTTTGGGAATTATTCACTCAAGTTCCATTTATTCGATGGAAAACTGTGAAAAAGAGTAAGTTGTTCCAAGTCTGAACAGAGTAAAGAAATTCCAAGAATGTAGTCTGCAACCGTGAAAATGGTAATTAAGTCTGTGGAAGGTAAACCATAAGTGTTTACCTATCCTTAAAGGGATTTTGGTACAAATCCAGAAAGCATGAGCGGATGCTTAAGACTTAAGCAGTAAAGAGATTCCTAAATAAAGTCCCCGGGGAAGGTACCTAAAGCAACAGTAAAGAAAGGAATCTAAAGACAAGAAGTCAAAAGCTCTTGTCGCTACAAAATTGGTCAAGGGTAAACCAATTGAACTTGAATTCGAGAAAATTCAAGAACTTGGAATTTCTGATTGATATTCTGTCAAAGAGGTTTTCAAGTTTCCAAGGCAAAGCACATGATTCTGAGGTGATCATGCAAAGGAATCAAAACCTAGGAAAATCTAGTTAGAGGTAATGCCTGAAACTTCCAATTCTTGTAAAAGAATTGAAGAAATAAGGTACTCTATCAAGAGATGTTTAGACTTTAGGATAAGAATCACCCACACATTAATGTGAATATAAAATAGGGTGGTATGGGACACCAGATTTTATACTCAGATTGATGTAGGAAAGATGGAATGGGACATCGGACCGTGGGATGATGATTATCTTTTAGTCCTAGTTTGGATTTTGAAGTTAGGTTTCATCCTCAAGGGAATTAAGACTTCAAGAAAAGTTTAATTCATAACGGATGAAAGTAGTATCTTACGATACTTCTAGGTAACTTCAAGATTAAGGAAACTGAAGATATGAAGTAAGTAACTTCCAAGATCTTCTTAAGACACTTCAAGCTTAAGTGTTATTGATCAGAAATATTTGATAAATTTCTGAAAGAAGTTGGACTTTTACTTTGAGTTGATCTTTTCAACTAAAGATTTGATTGACTTAGAACCTCAGTGGGTCGACACACTGATGTTGGTTACCACACTAGTATCTTGTGGTTGGATGATGTTTTTGATTTTCTTTGTATCTTTCTGAGAATCCAGCTTATTTCTCTGAAAGATAAAGACAATGCTTCAATACCTTGTTGAAATTGATCATTGAAAAGTTAAAGTCCTGAGTCATCTAGTCTTTGACTCATAGCAAGTTTATGTATGTGCGAAGTTTGAATTGGTTGTACAAAGTCTTAGTTATCTCTTTCCGCTTTCCAAATCTTTTGGAATTGACTCAGATATGGTATCTGATTCCTTTTGCAAAAGACCAGGGATAGCCGGTTAGAATTAGATAACTAACTTGAACATCCTAGATAGATGTTATGTACAAGAACCTTTTCAATCTTCAAAAGATGATAAGTCTAAGTAGACTTATTCATTTGAGTTTGCTTCAAGTTATAGCATAAATGATTTCCTGGAGTCCAGTATACTCTAGAATAGGGAAGTTAGGAATTGCTCATCAGATTGACAATTCCCAAGAACTTTCAGTTAAAAGTCTTTGAGAAAAGTGTCCTAAGTTGGACAATTTTCATTTTGAATTTGAATTGGTAAAGTTAGTATGGTTGATTCCACCGGAATGGTAAACTTTCTCCTACAGTTTACAAAGGATTTTTAAACTCATAAGGACAAAGTAGTCCTCTAGTCGAGTGAAAAAATCAAGTAACTGTTAAGATAAAAGTAAACCATTGTACAGACATCTAAAGTTAGATGTATGGGACAACCAAACTTCAAGTTCTCCAAAACAAATTCAAGTGAATCAAGAATTCTCAAAGTCTTGCGAGGGATAAAGAATCCCACCTTCATTACTAAGCCCATGCACCAGTTATGCCTAGAAATGGACTAGTAATTTGAATCCACCTAATTCACATGTTTGTGCCTAGATCGCACATCCAGAAACTGTGAATTAGCCAGGGATGTCATTAGATCCACCCTTATTATTCTTCACTAGTTTGTACTTTGTCCCGTTTATCAAAGTGCAAACCTGGATAGTGTTTTGAATCATTTGGGCAGGGATGCCACCACAGAGATGAGACATGTTCTTCCAGTTCTAGAACATGACCATGTTCTTCCAGTTTTAGAACATGAGGCTCGGGGGTTGCCTACAGTATGTATATAGCTCTATTTTCGAGGACGAAAATATTTTCCAAGGGGGGAAGAATGTAATAAAGTAAGTCTATGATCCAAGGGTCTGGCCGGTTCAGACAGATCTGAAATCGGACACCGTTTGGTCATCCGTGTGTATGACCAAAGATCTCGAGTTTAGACTTACTAGGAGGTCTTGTGCTCTTGTGAACAAGTGAACCACTTAGCTTAGTGGTTAAGTCTCAAGGATGTGAAGGACGAGGTCTTGGGTTCAATCCCCATGGGATACATGGGAAGAGTATTTTGCCCAAAGAGCTCTAGAACCTTCTAGAAGCATCCATTGGACACTTGGCGCACATGCAGTTACATGGCTGACACTTGGCTGGTTAGTATCCACCTGCCCAAGAAGGCAGTCCCCTGGAGAGAGCTATATATAGAGGCATTTGGTTGGGAGGAGAGTCATCTCTCTAGCATGTGGTGGTCGTAATCCTCGTTCTATTGCACACACTAGTAGCTTCGCTGTCATGGTCACATCCTTAAAGAGGATAGGAAGGTCCACCTCACCCATGCAAGGGGTTTCCATGCCTCCTAGGCCTATGAGGTATGCCTCAATTGGCCGCATTTCTATTCCTGAATCCTTATAGTGGGACCATCTAATCGCACTAGTCGTAGCACCTGAGTCAATTAAAGCCCTGAGTTCTTGGCTATGGTTACCGTGCTCTAGCCTAACTGTAATGAATGGTCTCCTGTCCACTATGCTAGGATGAGTGGTTGACTTTACTTGACACATGGCCATGGGGTATCTGGGTGATGTCTCCAGATGGTTATAATGTTCTCTCCCTAGTCCTTGTCTTCTTAGTTTCATGCGCTTAATGCGTTCTATGGCTTCTACCTGAGCTTCCGCTCGTATTCTATTTTCTTCCTCCCTGCGCTTCTTTGCCAACGTGAGTCGTCTAAGCATATCCTCAGTAAGAGGTTCTTGATATAGCTTGACTCTACAGCCACTAATGTAATTAGGCATTATATCTCCTTCTAAAGTGGCTAACTGTACTGCTCCACTAGTCGAGAGTCTGTTAATGATCATAGGTCCATAACCTCGCTTTTCTAACTTGCGTGCGTGTTGTTTCAGCGTATATACTAGAACTAAATCTCCTTCTTTTAGGCCTTTATCTTTCACATGCGCATCAAAATATGCTTTCTGTCGCTTCTTCGCTGGTATATTCCTGCTGCTGCTTTCAGCCTTGTTTCTCCTAATCGTTCCAAGTCCATTATTCTCGCTGATAATTCATGGCCGGTCCACTGATGTTCTTGTGCAACCTTAAGGGTCGGTATCAAGAAGTCCAAAGGAAGCACTGCATTCTGACCAAAAACCATCTGAAAGGGAGTTGCATTGAGTACGGTCTTGTAGGCCACACGATATGCCCAAACAGCGTGGTGTAGCTGTTTGTCCCAATCTGAACGTTTATTGTTCACGAGTTTCGTCAGTACAGTACAAAGTATCTTGTTAGTGCTTTCAGCTTGACCATTGGCCTGAGGATGATATGGTGCAGATTTCTTGTGAATCACCATAAAATCCTGTAACAAATATTCAATGACTTGGTTTAGAAAGTGAGTGCCTCGATCGCTCACTAACTCTATAGGCAGTCCATATCTTGTAAAGACATTTTCAAATAAGAATTTTGCAGTCGTGTGAGCATCATTCTTTTTTGTGGCTTTCGCCTCTACCCATTTGGTTAGATAATCTGTGGCAACAATAATGTATTCCGCATGTGTACCTTTTGCAGGGGGGTTAATGGGTCCTATAAAGTCTATACCCCACTTAGAAAATGCACGTCCGCCCATCATGGGTTTCAATGGCATTTCATCTCTGCGAGTAGGAAACTGAGTTCTTTGGCACACGTCACATCTCTTTACATAGGTATGAGCATCCATGTGAAGAGTGGGCCACCATAATCCTGCAAAGAGGATGGCTTTGATTATCCTATCGGGTCCAAAATGACCTCCTGCAACACCTTGGTGTGCAGTCTCTAGTATGCTCAGATAATTGCTTTCATGAACACATTGTCTTAAATATCCATCTCGTCCTCTTTTGTATAGATTATCGCCAATAAGTGAATAGTCTTGAGCTTCCTGCTCTAGACTGCGTTGTCGAGCTAAGGTCATTCCTTGAGGGAATGTGTGCGTCCTCAAGTATGTCACTAAAGGTTCACTCCAGTCTGGTGTGAGGGACACGTGATATAACGTCGCATGCTCTACCGGTGTTCTTTCACAGCAAACACTGCATTCCTTACACAACTTGTAGACATCTGCTTCCATCGTAGGCCAATATACTCCCAATCTCTGCAGAGTCTGTAGTGTTCTATGTTTTGAATGATGTTGCTTTAGTGCACCTAAGTGTGCTAATTGCAACCAATTCGCATGTTCTGATTCATCTACACAACAAGCAAGAATCTTTTGATTATCTTGTTTATATATGCTTCCTGCTATTATTTGGTACCTCTGAGATTTGGTAATCTCTCCTTCTTTGATCTTTATCCTAGGACTCTTGGGTCCGTATGTCAGAATAGGGACTAACGGCTTAGCCCATTCTGGTGCTATCTCAAGGTTAAACAAGTATGCATCTGGTAGATCATCCGCTACTCCTTGAGGGGCTTCTCCTGAGGTTAATCTTGAAAGGTGGTCGGCTCTAAGATGCGTCTTTCCTTTCCTGACTACTACTTCAAAATCATACTCCATGAGTAATAGAAACCAGCGTATCAATCGTCCTGTGTTACATGGTTTGTTGACTAAATATAATAGGGCTTGATGATCTGTAAAGAACTTGAATTTGTTGGCCAACAAGTAGTGCCTAAACTTCTTTACAGCGTAGATCATCCCTAATCCTTCTCGTTCCGTCGTGGTGTAATTTCTTTCTGCTGCGTTCAGTTGTCTGCTAGCGTAAGCTATGGGGAGATCTATGTTACCTTCCTCCGTGGGTTGTGCTAACACACATCCTATGGCGTAATTGGATGCATCCACATGTACATGGAATGGCTTACTCCAATCTGGGGTGGTCAATATAGGTGCTGAGCACAAGCGTCGTTTAAGTTCATTGAATGAATTTTCGCATTCATCTGTCCACTCAAAATGGGTCAAAAGAGAGTACAGAGGCTTGGCTATGATTGCATACATGTGTATGAATCGTCGATAATAACCGCAATGGCCCATAAATGCCTGTACCTCTTTCACATTAGTTGGTCTAGGTAATTCTGCAATTACCTTCACCTTTTCTTCATCTGTAGAGATTCCATTCTTTGACACAATGTGTCCTAGAATTTTGCCTTGTCTGACCATGAAAACGCATTTTTCTGGGTTCAAACAAACCTGATATTCTCGACATTTGTCAAATATTTGTCTTAACTCTGGGATATGTGTCTGCCTTACATTTGAATGTGCACATAAGTCATCGACATAAATTTCCAAGCTCTTGCGTAAGAATTCCTTAAAAACATGACACATAAGTCGCTGGAAAGTGGCGGGTGCATTTGTTAAGCCAAATGGCATCACACGAAATGCAAATATGCCCCATTCTGTGGCAAAAGCCGTCTTGTGTTGGTCTTTCGGAGCAATGGCTACTTGGTTATAGCCTGAGAATCCATCAAGAAAGCTGTAAACTTCCTTGCCCGCAACTCTTTCCAATAGGTGTTCCGTGATAGGAAGAGGATAACTATCTCTAATCGTGGCGGCATTAACTTTTTTAAGGTTAATACACACACGCAATTTTCCATTCTTCTTGGGCACAACCACAATGGGGGATACCCATTCGGTATGCTCAATTTCGTAAATGAATCCTGCTTCTACCAAGCGATCTATCTCCTCTTTAATCTTCGCAGCGTAGTTATCATTATACGTGTACGGTTTCTGTTTTGTCGGTTTCGCATCTGGAGTCATAGGGATTCTATGAGAACATATATCTGGATCTACTCCTTTCAAATCTTTGTAACTCCAAGCAAAAACATCTCTATATTCGCGCAATAGGGCAACTAACTCTTCTTCTTCTTCAGTCGTCAGATCATGCCCTATGTATGTACATTTTTCTTCTTCTCCTTCTATGGCAACTATGACTTTCTTGGTTTTCTCTCGGTTATCATATGCTTGTCCATCATTCGCCTTTCTATTGGGCATTCGTACCATGATTCTTCTATCTTCGATTTCATATTTCTTGAAGTTCTCGGGTACTTTGAATAAAGATTCTTCTTTTTCCGACATGGTTTCTTTCTTCTTTCTCTTCTTGCCTTCACTCTTGGTGGTCACTTCCGTGGCTAATCTCACTTCATTCGTAATTTCCTCGTGTCTCTGAGTGTGAGTCTCTATTTCGTAGAAATATTCTTCCTCTGATGCAAAGGGTGGGTCCATGATAATTGATTCTAAATCAAAATCGCTTGCGTCCTCAAATGCATCAGTGCTAGGTTCACACTCTTCTAAAATTGCGTCGCACATGATTGGCTCTATCATGAAAACTGAAATGTCATAGCCATCCTCGTCACAGTGGGGTGTCCATTGTTCTTCATTGATGGCTACATCCATGGTTGCTAGGATTTCCGCCCAACCATGGGGTTCGAATTCCTCGTCTGGGAATACTACAGGTGCATAGGCTGGATCTTGAAGGGTTCTTGGATGTTGTTCTGCACCTAAGGTCCTGGCTTCTAATCGTTCTTCCTCTTGTTTGGCTACTTTACACATCCATAAATGGGTATCCTCATGCAACCAAGAAGGATCTGATTCTAATGAGTGCACGGATTCCGTCTCCACTGGTGTTTTATGGATGGTATCCCATTGTATTGGGGGTACATCTCTGTGTGAATAGTCTTTAAGATTGACTTTAGTAGTCACTCCTAAATGTTGCAAGTACAAAGAATTAGTTCCCCAATCTTGTACAATTTGCAACTGACGCATGAATGGTCGTCCCAATATCATCTCATACGCATGATTTTTAGCAAAGTCACAAATGGCGAAAGTATGCTCAAATTCTACACCACAAGTGGTGAGGGATATGCCTTCTAGTAAGCCTAATGGTTTTTCTATGTGTCCATCAGCCATTTGTAGCTTCATCCTAGTGGGTCTGAGTGCTGGCTTACCCCAACGTTTCCACAAAGCGATGGTAGCGATGGCTACTCCGGATCCTGAATCTAAGATGGCTTTCGTGGTGTAGCCCTGATGGGTTATTGGAAGATATGTGTTACCTTCCTCTCCTTCGCTTACGTCTCCAATCTTTTCCACGGGTATCTCTGGTACCTTCTTATGTGATCCTATCTGAGAGGGTGTGGTAGCTAGCTCAGGGAATTGATTTGCTACGTGCTTCCACAATTCTGGTTTCACCTTTAACAACTCCTCCAGAGTGAGATTACACTGTACTTTCGTATTCTTGATCACTTCCGTGTTCCTAGGGATCACTGATTCTTCATTCCTCACTATTATCGTGGGTGCTCTCATACTAATAGACTTTGCTTCCCAAGGTCCTGTGAACTGAGGTAATTCTTATAAAGAATTAGATTCAAATCCTGTGGGTTCACTCAGTTGTTCCACCTCTACGTCATCATATATAGAGGGGATGTCTTGGGGAAATTGTTCCTGCAAATCGTCTATTTCTTGAATAGGAGGATGAGTTCCTTGTTCTTTTCTCCATTTCTCTTCTTGGATTTCTCTTAAAAATTCATGTGAATACCTATGTATGGAAGGCAAATTGTCTTGGCTTTCTGTATTGGGTACTTGAGACAGGGATGGTGCATTCGTTTCCTGTGTCTCTGGGATAATAGGGTTCCTATGCTGATCCTTTTTCTCTTTGCTTTCTATTAAGTGTTCTAGCCTCTCCATTAGTCCTTGAAAGTGTAATTCCGGTTTTGCCATGTTATTCCAATTAAGATATCTAGAGGCTTCGAACAAGGCTTGTGCTAGTTCTACCATCTTCATGCACAGTTTAGTTCTCTCAATTTCTAGATCAGGTCGAGGGTAGTTTTTACTCATTTCCGTTACTTGAGGTCCCTCTTTTATTCTAGCCTGATATGCACGAAACATCATGTCTAGATCTTCCGGTATGGGTTCCGCTAAAACTGATCCTGATTCCTGAGCTGGGATTTCTTGGTTTAATTCTTGTGAAGCCAATTCTTGGATTTTGGCTCTACATTCTCTTAGACTTCCTTCCAACTCACTTATCTTTTTACTCCATTTTCTCTTTATTCTTTCTCTGGAATCTTTCCAAGATTTCGTCTTTTTACTGCTAGATTATGCAACTTCACTAGTTCCGGTTACTTTCTCATGATTAAGCTGCTGGTTTTGTAAGAGCGCCTGGGCTCTGGTTATCGCTTGGATAGGCACGTATGTAGGGTTGGATCCATCTGCGGTGTTTACAATACCTATCACGTTGATCGGCGTCACATTTGTAGTGTTAACTGGGTTCTTAGGACAATCTTTGATTATGTGCTCTTTGCCACAATCGGCACAAATGCCTTGTATGCTATAGTACTGTGATTGCCTTGCTATTGGGGGGTGTGGACAATCCTTTATGAAGTGATCTCCTTGGCACCTAAAGCATGGTCCTCTAGGGCCCTGTGGTCTCTGTTGTCTCAGTTGGGGCCGTGGGTTTGGGTTTGCGTACATCACATTAGTATAATCTGGCTCCCAACTAGGTTCCATTGGTGGACTATCATAATGATATGTCTCCACATGCTCTGGTGACTCCGTGTAATAAGCGGGTGGACTAGTTACATGAGTAGAGTCAAAACTGTTTGAGTTCGGGTCACTTTCGGTGATCAGGGGTGAAGAAGGCACTAAGGCCCTACTTAGGTTCTCTTCTGCAGCAGCGTATTTGACCGAGATGACATTCGCTGGTGGGGGTGGCTGCTGAGCTAAGACAGGTTGAAGTCTCTGTTGAGCCTGGTAAGGGTAGTTCTGGGGAGGCCTATAGTAATAAGGCTGAGCATTGTATTGGCCTTGATACCTACCTGGCTGCTGGTATGTTTGCGGGTAGTTCTGTCTCACGATTTGTTTGTTGTATGGGCAGTCCTGAGCCGTATGATTTGTATATCTCCTCTCAATTGTACAGTATTGGCCACTAGGGTTGGCTTGAGGTTGAGGTGCATTGGGGCACATGTTTGCCAAATGATTTCCACCACAAGTGTAACAACGTACATTCGTTGGTAGCTTGGGCACCTGTTTACTAGAAACTCCTAGTTTTTGGGCCACTTTTTCTGCTAGGTCCTCTATCGAATTAGACAATTTTGTGGATGCTAGAGAAGAACAATCTGAGTCCTTATAGACCTTTGAGAGCTCTAATTCCTCTCCTAGGTTATCCTCAATGTCTATACATATTCTTACACACTCCTCTAGCGTTCTGGGTTCTTTTAGGTACACATAGGAGCGTAGTTTAGCGCTCAACAAGCCATCTAGGAACAGTGATACTTGTTTAGCTTGTGAGGGTAGCTCTTGCATTGGACATCGTTCCACATATTGTCTGAACCTACGTCCTGCCAGTCTAACTGTTTCCTGAGGGGTTTGTTTAAAGCTATGAATCAACGAAGACGTGTCATGTCTAACCCCACTTTTAGAGAATTCCGTGATGAATGACTCTAAAAAGTGATGGATGTCTCTGAATTGCCTTTGTTGCAGTGGTTGGAACCAAGTTAAAGCTGTATTCTTTAACGTTAGCCCAAATGCATTGTATTGCGTGAACATGTCCTCGACTTGTTCCGCTCTTAATACTTGCTTGAATTCTGCGACATGGTCATAGGGATCTCCAGTCCCATCAAAGTAATTCTTCATTGATTTCACTAATTGCGTGGGTCTCAATACTCTTGCGTGTTCACGTGGTCTAGGTAGAGGAAAATCATCTCTACCACCTGGCATTCCATGATCTCTGTGTCCATCCATTCTATTAGTGTTCGAGGTTGTTCTATCTCTCCCTATGGGGTGATTAAAGCTTACTTCCGGTCTCTCGTTATTTCCTTCTCTTTGATTTCCATGGGCTGAGGATGTTCTTGCCCCTTGTTGACTCGTATTCATGTTCGTTCCAGATGGAGGGAATATCAATTCACCTCTCCATGTGTATGTGTTTTTAGCGCGCTCAGGCACCACAAAGACTCTTTCTGAAGTCTCATCCAGGTATACAACCTTTCCAGGTGTATCTGGGTCCTTGAATTCATAAATTGTAATGATGCCTACCTCGCCAGGGTTTTCCTTTCTGTACCTCCAAAAGGCTTCATCTATCTCCTTGTTTACAAACAACTCGGTGCTCCTGTTATCTTGAGGGATCCACTCTGGGATGAGTACTCTCGTTAATACGGACTTCCCTCTAGGTGTTCTAGGTTCTTCTAACGGTTCTTTTCCTTGAAATTTCGCTTCCGTCTCTAATTGGATTGTGCCAAACTCATTAGTATCGTTTGGTTGCGTACTTAGGATGTACATGGTTCCTTCGTTGTCTATGTAAGCGTCTCTCTCAAATTTTACCACTGGTCTTTCCAATCCAATGTGTTGATCGGGGTTGTGCAGTTGCACCACTTGCCTTCGCAAACCATCCTCATAGATGCGAGCACCTAGTCGGTTGGTTCGGAGAAACTCTAGCTGCGTTCTATAGGGTCCTTCTGGCTTTTCTAGGTATGCTACATGAGACCCTCCTTCTGGTCTGTCTACACTAAATGCCATTTCTGATTCACTTGATTCTGAGCTCAACTCGTAGGGATAACTACTATTCAATTGCTGAGCCCAAGATCGAGCGGTAGTTCTCACACTAGCCTCCGATGATCTAAGGCTTCTTCTGTCCGACTTACCTATATGTTTGCCTGATCTAAGGTTCATTAATTTCCTTCCTTGCTCACTCAATTACACACTTAGATCGTCAATGGTCCTTTGTTATTATTCTCTTGATTCTTTTTAATTTTCTCTGGATTCTTGTCTTAATTTTTGCGTCAGGAATTCGACTTTCGTTATGATTTTAAGTTTTCGTTCCGTCAGACTTATATTCCTTTCTTTAGGTTTTCGCGTCACACACACCTTTACTTAAGTCTTAAACTTGAAAGAATTAGGTATCTTGAACTTGAGGCGTTCCTATCGTCTTAAATCCACAATGCTACCGTTTAGCCTAAGCTAAGAATTGACTGAGGGGGTTGAGTAATCTTCCAACCTCAAGTCGACCTTTCTGGTTGCTCTGATGCCCTATTGCCCAAGAAGCCGTGCTTCCCAAGCTCTGCTGTCTTCACTGCCTTGCTTGCTTGCCTTTGATTGCCCTTGCTGGACCTGGAAAATCCCAATATTAGACCAATTCACAAGATGATTAAACACTTGAGCACATACATCTTTTAAATCCCTTCCCTTTTTGCCCAAATTTCCAATGTGTGCCCCCTGGCTTTCTAGTCCCAAACTAGGTGAACCTCAAAATAGCTATTAAGCTCACAAAACGGACTTAGGATGAAAAAGTTATGAGCATTCAGGCCCTGGGGGGTAAAAACTGACAATCCAATTTTCCTCCAAATATGAGCTAAGGGGTCTCCTATGAGTCTAATGGTCCAAAAATTTTTCAAAAATACCCTCAAAATTGGTCAAAAATTGGAGTCCAAAAATTTGCGATGGGGGTGGGCAATCGCGATGGTCTGGGACCGTCGCGATGGTCCGAGCGAACCGTCGCGATGGCGCGGGATTTGGACAATCGCGATGGCGCGAAAAGGCGAACCGTCGCGATGGCTCGAAGTGAACGGTCAAAGTTGGACAATCGCGATGGCGCGAAAAGGTGAACCGTCGCGATGGTCCGAAGTGAACGATCGCGATGGCGTGAGGTCGAACCGTCGCGATGGCCCGAAGTGAACGATCGCGATGGCGTGGAAATGGACCGTCGCGATGGCGTGATCAGGCGGACAATCGCGATGGCGCGGTCAACGGTCAAAGGTGAACAATCGCGATGGTCTGAAGTGAACCGTCGCGATGGTCCGCGATGCGATGGCTTGAGCCAATCGCGATGGTCCGATTTTGGGCTGTCGCGATGGTCCAAAAGTTGAACCGTCGCGATGGTCTATCGTGACACGTGGCACTGTCGTGGCGATGGCGTGGGCCAATCGCGATGGTGCGGGGTCAACTGGACAGTCGCGATGGTCCGAGTGGACCGTCGCGATGGCTCAAGTGAACCGTCGCGATGGTCCGAAAAAGCAAACCGTCGCGATGGTCCGGCCGAGCCGTCGCGATGGCGTGAGCCTATCGCGATGGTGTGACACAATCGCGATGGTCCGAGCCAATCGCGATGGTCCACCAAATGACGAATTTTTGAAATGCAACTATGGTGCCGTGTGTGCGCAAGGATCGCCTACCTCGTGGTGTGGTCGCCTACCTCAAAATCCGAAAATTGCAGACCATCGCGATGGTCCGCCACACTCGGAAATTTCTGACAGAAAGTACATTTTTTACCTTTTGGAAGCTCTCCTGATGCTCTGAAGCTCTATACCTGCAAGAAAACTCAAGAAAACACAAGCACATACAATCGCAAAAACTCTCTCTCGCTCTCTCGCATGCACAAATGAGGGGAAATGAGGTGAATGGGTGGATATGGTGAATTTTCTGATTTTTTTGGAAATGAAGATGATGATGCGATGATGAAGATGGAGTATGGGGAAGGTGAAAAACACTAAAAACTAATTAAAAACAACAACAAAAACTGAAATTTTTACCTTCCAACGCCAACTTCTTGCTATACTCTTACCATCACACATTCGTCCTAGACTCGATCCCCGGCAACGGCGCCAAATTTGGTGTTGCTCTAGCACAATGGTAAGTACCACGTTAAGAAGCTTCACCTCCTTAATGTCAATCCGTGGGAGAGATAGGAGTGATATGAAGATCGTGAATGTGAGATGATGTGAAAGTGAAGGTGAGAAGCACCAAGATGCACACACACATACACACACACAATGAAGAGACAAGCAAGACACAATGGAAGGTGGGAAATTACCTCTATTACTCAAGAATACTCTTACAAGCTCAAAAGAACTCTAATCTCAAACAAGCTACAATGAACCAACCTCAAAAATGAGCTCTCTAGCTCTTTTTATAGTTTCTAGACTAGTTTTGACCGGTTTCACATCTAGTGGCCGGCCTAGTTAAAAAATAGGTCCTAGAGGCTATTTGGAAGGGTAAACGATGTCTAAAAATAACGAAAATTGGTACGAGCATTCTACCTAAGCTCCTCAAGCTCGAGGACTCCTCGGCTTGCACAAAATGGAGCTATGGATTACAAAATGGGGTTTTCTATGATACATATGTTACAATTAGTGATAATAATCACTGTTGAATGTTTGGAGAAATAAGAAATATATTTGTTTGAAAAATTGATCCTCCTGGCTCCCTGCTTTGTCTTCACATGCTTCCGTGGCGTCTGTGCCTCTGGCTGCTGCCAACACTCTATCTCCCCTGATCTATCATTCTCCAATAAAAGAGCAGATGGTGGACCCATGTGATGATCATCCCATGCCATATACTACAAAAATAGGTCAGAAGGAATGGGCATTATTGGTGTCTCGATTGATAGAAATTTTTGAAAATGAATTGGTGAAAGTCATGAAAGAAGCAAAAATCAAAGAAAAAAACTTGGATACAATACTAAAGCCTTTCAATATTTTGTATGGACTCTTGAAAGAGAAAACATGACAATATATAAAGAAGATCACACAAAAGGATCCAGATGAGCAGCTGTATTTCAAAGACAATACATTCAATTACACTCAAGACGAATTTGAAGCTGCACAACCTGTATGGTGGAGAAAAATTTTGGAGAAAAATCCTACTTTGCGGGTGCACTGGCAAGCAGCACCATATTTATTACAGGTAAATCCTTCATTTTTCCCGACACCATGTCGTAGAGAAGCACGCAAATTTTTGGATATGCAAAAGAGTGGTGTGTGTTAGAAGAAGTATTTTTTTAAGTATTTTTGATGGAAAATAATTGTAAAATGCCAAAAACTTGTAAAAATATTTGTGCAATTGATGAAAAAATAAGGAAGAGTCTTCCTTATGAAGAATAGAATCTTATGTAATTTTTCTAGAATTTTTGGAAACTCCTAGATAGCATATTTTTAGATTAGAAGAGGAAAAGGACCAAAAATCAAGTGTGAAAAGGGACACTTGAAAATGTATAAAAGACAATTTCCTCTATTTTGAGAGGGTTGGTTATTTGTTTACATGCTATCCAAGTGAAGAGGGAGTTTCCTGCAAAAAATCGTGTTTCTTCCTTTTGTGTGGTTTCTTTGATTTTGTTGAGTCTATTCTATGTGTATCCATGGAGATTTGTGAGCTTCTATTGTGTATTTCTGATAAATGTGTATGAAGAGAGATGATTACTGATATGTTGAGTGAGAAATTGATGAAGAATGGTGTTGGAGATGAAAATCATCTATTTTCACAGAATCGCGATTGTCTCCTCTGGGTGGTACAAGTATCATTTTTGAGTTTTGATTGAATGATTGTATTCTGCTGAGAAAATAACATGTTTTAGACACCAAGATTATTGAAAATAATGGAGATTTGCTCAAGATAATCCAAACCCTAGAAATTCCTCTTCATTTTCACTATTCTCAGAAATCTAGCCATTTTTCTCTTATTTCTTGGATTCTATCATCTAGAAGGGGTTGTGGTCTCTTGTATACTTCCAAGATTGACAAAAATAAGATGTATTGTTGATTCTTTATGCTAAATGATTGGAGAGGACAACTCCAAAGGTTAACAACAAACATTTTTTGGCGCCGTTGCCGGGGAGTATATCAACAGCTTCATTGAAGTTGGACCTTGCTGGATCTTCTATTGTTGATGATATTGGACACATGGAAAAGGTAATACTCTTTAATCAAGAAATGTAAACATGAAAAGGTAGATTTCTTTGTTTGTCTTTTGGGAAAAGAAAGCAATAGATAATCTTTTGAGAATAAGAAGTGTTGAAATTTTTGCAAATTGATAATTGCTCATATCATTTTCTGGAAGTAAAGTGCAGGTGTGTGAAAAACTGAATCAAGAAAGCTGATGATAAGGTAAAATGTGTCTATTCTTGCATTTGTAGAGTGCTTTTTGATCAAGTACTAAGCAAAATTGTTAATCTTGGGAAGATGACAAGATTGCATTAAGGAAAAGTCAAGTTAAGTAGCTAAATGCAAGTAGATAAGATCCATTTGTAGCCAAGTCAAAGTAATAATCTTGAGAAAAGATAAATTGCAACTTGAAAAGAAAAATGTTTGAGTTTATCTTTGCAAAAATTGAAATTTGCATTTCTTAGCATATTTTTCTTTGGGAAGTTTTGCTCATAAACTGTTTTGATAGCCAAAGCATAAGAGAATATAACCAATCAAGGAACACAAGATCAATAGATCACCAAACAAGAAACCCTAAGTGAAGTGTTTACCTTAATTTAGGGCAAAATACTAAAAAAATTCATAAAATTCATTAAAACAATCAAACAAATTTCTTTTCTCCTTAGGAAGTTGGACTGAAGTTTTGTTGACAAGAGTGGAAGAGACCAGGTGGTAAGAAAGCAAAAAAGTGCCAAAAAGGGGAAAATCAGAAAAGACACAATTCTCTTCACAGGATCGCGATTCTCTGGATAAATTTTTGTTAATGATGAAAAATTGCAGGTGACAGTTGATTTGGAATTAGTAAAAGGTATTGAAGGGAAACAAGAGAAAAGAAGACTCAAAATTGCAAAAATTAAGAAGTACAGAAAAAATACGATTCTCTGCACAAAATCACGATTCTCTGTAAGAGAAAATTTTTTTGGAATTTTGAGGGGTGTTGAAATAGTTAATTGTAAGAGATTTCATTGAGTTGAATAAGTGAAGGAAGTCAAGCTCAAAAAAACTCAGAGAGGATTGAGTATCAAGAGGAAGAAGTGGTAAGGAAGTACAAAATCGCGATTTTCACCAATAGCTAATGAGAGTGATTAATCATGAAAAGTTAAGAATTGAGGATTAAAACCATAAAGTTGTTGAAGAATGAAATTGGATAAGTGAAAAAGTGAAAATTAGTGGAAATTGCACAGGATCGTGATTGTGTAGACACTATAAAATCCTCGAATTTCAGAAGAAACTCATTTGAGTGTGAGAAAGAGAGAGTGAGAGCAAGAACAGAGTCGCAATTTTCTGCAAAACACAAGCCTTGGACAGTTTCTGATCAAGCAAGCAAGGTAAGAAGTCCCTAGTACAATTTCTTGGTATTTCTTTCAGTTCACATGATGTTTAAGCACAAATAAGCACAAAATAACCAAAATCACGGAATCGCGATGTTCTGAATTTTTGAATTTTCTGTGGAAAAAAATATTAATTTGAGTAAACTTTTTCATTGCATGTTAAAAAATAGCTAAGGCGATTCTATTGTAGAAATAAAACTTTGAAAATCAATACCTTTAAAATTTTTCAAAAAATTGATCAGAATCGCGATTTTGTAGTCAAACACAAAATCGCGATTCTCTGAATTAGAGCAGTAATCGGGATGGAGAAACTACTACAAGCCCCTTCATTGTTGTGGGGAGAAAGTAACAACCGTGTCACCATTTATGAGCTACAAGACCCAAACGATCTCTCTAGAGTTACCTATCTTGATAGGAATATGAGAAATTTTTGGCCTTTATCGGATCTAGACAGATTCCGATTAAGATATCAAGGCATTCCAGTGTTTCCCCCTAGAGACCCAGGAACCACTTCTCAGAACCCTTAGGGAACATACCAAAGCTATGCCTATCGAAACTCTGGGTAGCCTCAATAACAGGACATTCCTATGAGGACTAATGCTCAATTTTCCATACCATGAGTCAATCCTAATTATCAACGCCGAACTAGTGGAGAACCAAGAAATAGAAACCATCTGCTTGAGAGACCACTGTTAGGTACGGGAATTCGAGTTCAAGTGAGAAATCTATCCATTCCTGTTATGCCTAGACCACCAAAATCGGGTAGAAGATTATCCCATACTGGAGCCGCGAGAGGTCATTTTTCAGCTGACAAGACCGCAAAAATGATTCTCTTTGCCGGATTATGGTGAACAACTTTATATCAGGATGTGAAGACATATGTTCAGAGGTGTGATGTGTGTCAAAGAACAAAATACCCTATCCGAAGAGATGACATGCCACTGTAGCCGATAATTAGTGCTAGAGCTTTCACTAAATGGGGTATAGATTTCATTGAACCAATTAGCCCACTTGCCAAAGGGTCTTATGCTGAGTATATAATAGTAGCTACGGATTATTTAACCAAATGGGTAGAAGCAAAGGCCACAAAGAAGAATGATGCAAGAACTACTTCCAAGTTTCTCTTCGAAAATATATTTACTAGGTTTGGGTTACCCATTGAAATTGTAAGTGATCAAGGCACACAATTCATTAATGAGGTAATAGAAACTTTGATGAATGAATTCCTAGTGATTCATAAAAGACCGGCCTCTTATCACCTGCAACCCAATGGATAGGCAAAAAGTTCCAATAAGGTACTATGTACCATTTTAACTAAGATTATGAATAATAGACTATCAGATTGGGATAAACAATTACATCATGCCATTTGGGCTTTTCAAGTTTCTTATAAGACCGCTATAGGCACAACACCTTTCAATCTTGTGTATGGTCAACATGCAATCTTACCAATTGATTTCTTGATTCCTACTCTTCGAGTAGCTGAGAAATATTTAGAACCATTAACAGATGAGATGATGGGTAGAATTCTAAAGGGAAAGAACCAAAGGGAAGAGGATGAGATGATTATAGAAGAAAGGAGGCTCAAAGCATTGGAACGCATATGAAGGTGAAAGGAATGGATGAGAGAAAGAGATGAAAGATATCACCAAGGAGAGGAACCAATTCCCATAGCCAACCATAGGGCAGCAGAAACTATGACGGTAAGACAAAATGTCAAACAACCTTATCTCAATCTAGGAGTAGGAATTGAAGAATACCACTTAGTAGATGCATTGATTGACACCGGGGTAGCCTTAAGTTGCATAAGACTCTCGTTAACAAAACAATTGAATGTGCCACTCAACCCAACGAAGGCCTACATGATGGGCATAGGAGGAAATACCATTGAATGTTTAGGAAAAGTCATCCTATCTCTACACTTAGGTAACAAATCAATGCATCAAAAGCTCCTAGTTTGTAAAGATGATGACCTATCAGAGGAACTAGTGTTAGGCCAGGACTGGATATATGAATTTGAGGTAACAATCCAGTTAGCCTTAGGCTGCATATCTCCTAAGATTGGACACAGAAAAGTTTTTAGCCTACTAGATGAGAAGCCTTTAAAGATGGTTTGCATGAAGTATAACGAGGATGAATTCATGTCTGCATGTGAATCTACACCAATACCAAACCCTAATCAACCAGCTTACGACCCTGATCCAAGCCTAGAGACCCATACTCTCCTTATACATGATACTCAACTCAGACCTTCATCTCAATATAGCCAATCTGAGGGAACAAGTGAGGATGTTATTACAGACAGGTGATTGGGAGTCCAACAACCAAAAACAGAATTGCCTCCAATTCATCCACCAGTAAGAAAAATGATGTGACAAATATGGATTTGTAAGGATCAGTTAAACAACCACAAATCTCAAATGAAGGAGAACCAAAAGGAATTCAATCAAAGGTGACATCGACCTAACCAACCGATCAAAGATGAGTCCACACACATAGTGCAAGTATGGATACCAAAGGTATTAAAGGCAGCTCAAACTTCAAGGAATCAAATATGGATACACAAGACAGCAATCAAGATCGTCAAGGAGCAGCTATCAAATTTACTTCAAGATCGAAGGCAATCCAGGCAACTTTTGAGGATAAAAAGAGCCCCCATGAAACAGATGCCACCAAGGGAACAAGCAGAAGTCCTTATTGAGCAGTCGTACGAGTGGAGAGCGAAAGTACAGTAAAATCGACTACCTCCAGCAAATGTAAGCAGCTTCGATAAGGACATTCAAAGCACCAAAGCTAGAAAAATGTGGATTCCAAAGTCAAAAATAGCATCACTGATGATCAGAGCAGGAAATTCCTCTTGCACTCATGATGAGTCCTATGCACCTCAAGTAAGCATAATAGGGCCACATTACAAGGCCATGCATTTGACACAGTAGCATCTCTGTACTACTAAGTGAGCACATTTCCCTTGGAGGGAATAGGAAACATCATGTACAGTAAATGAATAAATAAAAATGCTTCGGCTATGACCCTAATGTTTTTTGTTTCCATTGCAGCTTAAGAAAAATATATAAGTTTATAAAAAGACCAAGTACTATGTTCCTTATACACTCTGAGTGGGGACACAACACACGGAGTGAACGGTCGGAACACCACGACAATTTACTTCAAGTTTGACACTAATCATTGAATCCTTCAATTGCAGATGGCTTCCTCTAACTCTACAGCTACACAAGAAGCATCCTTTGATTCTAAAGCCACTCACGAAACTGAAATATTAGATTCTCCTCTGGAATCGGCTATTAAGGCCTGAGGACACTAGTTCAAAGATGACAACCCAGCAAGCGAGCATTTGTTCCTCATTACTATTAAAATCATGGATAGAGAGCATCAATTCCCAGTGATGACTCAAGACTTTAGAATCTTTCATGAAATGCCAAGCATAGTGGATGTATGGACACAAGCTGGAATTGAGGCCTATTTAAAGCTTCCTATCTAGAAAGCCGACTTTCAAAGGTGCACCCAATCTGCATCCTGCACTTGATAAGCCATCGATCCCTGAAGCTATGGTATTAGATCGCAATGGGGAGTCACATACTATTTGCTTTACCCTTGAACTGATCAAGACAGCATTTGATTGGATTGTGGATGGTCTTATCGATCTTAAGGGCGAATGCCATGAGGCTAAGAAAAGGAACTTCTTCGACATCAATAGAGTCAATATTAAACAAGAAGTGAGACTTGTGCATCAACACTTTTGCTTTCCCAATATGCATCGATACACAGCTCCACAAAAGATGGTAGTCCAATTATTATCCCATGCAGTCAAACAAATTGGGAACCAAATCAATCTGATCCCCTACGTTCAAGAGCAGATATTTGAAGCTAAAAAGTAGTGGGGCAACAAGAAATTCTTATATGGAAGCTCTGCTTTGACATTGCTTATCTATCAAGCATTAGACATGAAAGATTGTTTACGGCCTATGATACCAACCGTTGAAATGGCAAAATATGTGAAGGCCTCCACTATACCAAAGAAGAGGAAAGGTGTGGCCATAGTGGAGGAAGTTGGCACTAGCTCAAAAGCCACCATGAGAGGTGCAAAACGAGCTCAAGTGTCAGGACTCAGAAGCATCAAAAACCCCACAGCCCAAGAAAATGCGTACTTCCGAAGGTACCATTAACATCAACACTGGCCATTACAAGAAGGGATCTCTCCACCACATTAGAAGCCACACATTGTTTATATGAGAGGTCAAGTCAACCTTATGGTACAAGGACACCGGTATCATTAGTCAAGTAAGCAAACAACATCACAAGTGACAAAGAATGCATCACAACAAGAAAGGTATAAAGAATTGGGGTTAAATGACTCAGGTTCAGAAGATGAATCATCCCAAGATCATGATACACTTAATACTCATATACCCATGGATGAGCATGTGGGAGAAGAATGGGAGGAATTAAATCAAATCAATCGATCAACAAAAAAGGAAGATGAGCAAAGAGCTCAAACACAGTCTCTGCCTGAAGAACCAAGAGAAAGAGGGCATATCATACAATTGAATGAGCAAACAAGGATATCTCTCAAAGAAATGTCACCTCCCAAGTCCAAAATAGTCGTACATCCAAAGATGGAACAAAACATCACCAAGGTACAAGAAGAACAAGAAACGGTCTTACCCATCTGAGTGGTTGTTGAACCATCACCATTGGATGTGGTGGTCGACTCTCAAAAAGTTCCCTCAAAAGAATCGGCAACACAAGAAACAACAACCAACATCAAGCAGGCTGAGTCAAGAATTCACCTGCATATAACGCAACCACATCAGGAAACATTACATGTAACACAAGGAAAAGATGTGCAAATAGGTGAAGAACCACTTATATGAAAAACATGGCTAAATGTAGATGTAAACCAACTAAAGCCTATAGTCCAAAACATGATTGACACTGCCATGACTGCTCAAACCCTCTTGATGGATGAGGATAAGGAAAAGGCAAAATTATTTGCAGCAAGAATTCGATTCGAGAGTATAAGTGAAGAGCTCTGAGCCAAGAATATAGCCATTCAAAAAGAACTCGCACAAAAAATAGAAGATTTGGCAAATAAAACGGAAGAATGCAATCAAATCCAAGAGGAAAATGTGTTGCTAAAAGACAAGTTACAGACGGTAACTACATCTGTCTTAGAACTTCAAGTGGAAGTAAGGACATTAAAAAAACAACAAAAAATGTTCAAAGCAAAAAAAATAAGGATGATCAATCGAAGAAAATTATTAGAAAATCATATTAAAGTGTATATGGATGAAGCAGACAACCTATGTGCGAGGAATAAAGAGCTAATGAACTCTATTCTATTAGATCAGCCTTTGGAAAGAACTATCATTAAAGAAATAGGATTACACAAATTGTCAGCAATGGAAGATCAGCTTAAACAAGAGCAAATGAAACAGGTCAAGTTTGAAACTAGATATAAAGCAAAAAACAAAACATGGGAACTTAAGTGGAACGAAGCGGTACAAAAATAAATGGAGCAATGCAATGAGGATGTTGATCAGCTAACAACCATTTGTGAAGCAAATGCAAAAATTGAAGAAGATCTCAAGGATAGTAAAGTACAACATGATGAGAAAGAAAAAATAATAGCAAAGCTCAGAGCAAAGTTAGAACAGGCCAAGAACTTAAGGACACCAGTAGTGCAACCATCCAAGATGTCTACTGACGAGATTGAGGTATGCTCTCTTTCTCCCCCAATCGTTCATTCACCAATAAGGGAGACGGCTATGGATGTGTATGATGACCATCCAATGCCATATACTACAGACCTAAGTCAGAAAGAACGGGCACTACTAGTGTCTCAACTTATAGAACATTTTGAAAATGAAGTAGTGAAGGTAATGAAAGAGGCCCAGATCAAAAGCAAAGATCTAGATGAGGTAATAAAGCCCTTCAACCTCCCGTACGGAATCATGAAAGAACTAACCCAAAGATATATCAAGAAAACCACTAGAACGGGTCCAGACGAGCAGCTCAATTTCAAAGCAACCACTTTTAATTATACTCAACAGGAGTTTGAAGCCACCAATCCCATCTGAAGGAGAAATTTTTTAGAGAAGAATCCAACATTACGGGTGCATTGGCAGGAAGCACCATATTTACTTCAAGTTAAACCAGCTTTTTGTCCTATTCCACGTCAGCAATACTGGCCAGAATTTTGGGACTTGCAAAGTCAAGGTAAACTAAATAAATAGTGGCTCAATTTTCCCTTACTCTCGAGCCCACCACATAACTACCTGCCCACGGAAGAGTAGATGGTCAGAACCATAGAATTTTGGCTATCCCGGAATGCAAAGGTTCCTAATCTAACAATCAAGCTAACGAATAAAATACTCAGCATGATTCTAACAGTACTCAAAGTCCTCAAGCATGCATAATATACATTGTTGATTTCATTGGCATTAATCAGGGAACATATATTTTAATATTCGATCTTTCTATCATGCCGAGCAGACTAACTATTATGGCCTACTACTCGAGGATAATTTTTTTACTAGTACTTATATGTAGACTTTTGAAGAAGCATTCTTCACCGCCTTCTCCGAAATTGATTCAGAAGTATTCCTAAAGATGTCTACTAACCTAAATGCACGGCTAGTAGCATTGGAATTAAGGTTTTTTGTTGATAATCGCCAACCACCCCATGACAGTGTTAAGTTAGAATAGTGGAAGAAATTAATGATATGTGAAGCCAATATGCTAAACAAAACAGAGCAAAAGATATACAAGACGTACTCCCGTCGACTTCCAAAGCATGTTGGGGATTACAGAGTTCAGGAGGGGGTACGTGTGGAAGGAGGGGAGACGTGTGGAAGGAGAGACAGGAGAATCAAGCAAAAGAAGAAGAAGACAAAATCAAAAAGAAGAACTATTCAATAAGAAGCACCACCCTCTGCCCAAAGCCCTGCAAGGGCATGCATCAGGCTACAACACCAATGGAGCAGGTCCCAAAGAGTGGAAACAAAGAATCACAACCAGGACCTTTCAAGGGGAGATTTTACATAAAGACTTTAGATAAGATAAGACAACAAATTGTCTAATGGTCTTAACTATCTCCTCGTTCACTAGATGCATGCGGTGAAAAGAAATGAACAGCCTAAAAAAAGCACCAGTTCCCGAGTTATGGTCAGTCCCTTAAAGAAGTAATACATTGCCTCTGAACCTTTGAGGCCTCGATAGGTGCATGCAGTGGTCAACCATAAAGATGCTATCAACAAAGAACCGGACCTACTACAAAATCAAGACCTAAGGCAATAAGCAAAGCCTATCAAGGGACGGTAGAGAAAAAGAGGGGGAGAGTGTTGCGGAGTAAAGAAGCACAGGAAAAGGAGCTCCAAAAGTTTTCAAATTATGAGCCCCAACTTTCTTCTTCAAATATCTATGAAAACCTCAAGAGGCAATGTAAATGCACTAGAGGAGTCCTCTAGGTGCAAAAATCCCAAAGATTGTATCATAATCCTTGTAAAATAGTAGGAATTTAGGGTTTATATAATAAAGTGCCGGTCTCTTGTGTGAAAGGACCAATTTTTAGGGCACATGTATGTAAGTCATTTGGAGACTTTTTGCCATTGTGAGTAGGAGAGAACTCTAATTTTCGATTTTCTTCTCCTTCCTCTTGTATCTCATTGCTTGTTAGCTTGCATGTGTGCTTGTAGCTTGGAATGAGTGCATGGGAGTGTTGTCTATCCAATTCATTGCTTTTTTGAAGTGTGTAATGTGCATGTGAAGCTTGAGGAGGTGTGTGGTGAAATTAGGTGAGTTGCATAGCTTAGTTTTTTGCCCATATCTTGAAGTAGGTTTGTCTGATTATATGACCATTGGATCTATCTCATTGAGAGCTTCAAAAGGAACCCAATATTGACCATATTCTAAGTTGAGAGCTGAGAGAAAAGTCTATTTTTGTGCTTACTGTTGTTTCATGTATTGCGAGACCATCTCCACCTGTGTGAGTGATGAATGTGAGGGATGATACTCATTTGCATGTAAAGGTAGTTGCTCCACTTCATTGATCATTGTGCAAGTGCAAGTATTCATACACTCAGTTAGGTTCAAGATACACTTGTTGGTGATAGAGGAATAGTCTCTTTCATCACAAGTCCCTAAGTTGTCACTTAAGTACATAGTACCATTGTCTAGGGGACTGTTTGAGTCCATACAACTTCTTCTTGAGCTTACAAACTAGACTTTCCTTGCGAGGAACTACATGACCCTCTGGTTATTCCATATAGACTACTCTTTACCACACTTGACACAAAAACCTTGTATGTTATAGTATTATGGTTGTCCCACTATTGGAGGATGTGGACAATCCTTTATGAAGTGATCTCCTTGGCACCTAAAGCATGATCCTCTAGGGCCCTGCGGTCTTTGTTGTCTTAATTGGGGCCGTGGGTTAGGGTTTATATACATGAAATTAGCATAGTCGAGCTCCCAACTAGGTTCCAATGGTGGACTATCATATTGATATGTTTCCACATTATCTGGTGACTCTGTATAATATGCAGGTGGGCTATCCACATGGGTAGAGTCAAAAATATTAGAATTAGGATCACTATCTGTGATCCAGGGTGAAGAAGGCACTAAAGCCCTATTGAGGTTCTCTTCTGCAGCAGCATATTTGACTGGGATGACATTTGCTGGTGGGGATGGTTGTTGAGCTAACACAGATTGAGGTCTTGGTTGAGCCTAATAGGGATAGTTTTGGGGAGGCCTATAGTAATGAGTTTGAACATTTTATTGACCTTGATACCTACCTGGTTGGGGGTATGCTTGCAGGTAGTTCTATCGTACTACTTGTTTGTTGTATGGGCAGTCATGGGCCGTGTGATTCATGTATCGTCTCTCAATCGTACAGTATTGGCCACTAGGGTTGGCTTGAGGTTGTGTTACATTAGGACACACATTTGCCATATGATCACCATCACATGTGTAACAACACTTGTTTGTTGTTAACCTAGGCATCTGTTTACTAGAAACCCCTCGGCCACTTTTTTTGCTAGGTCCTCTATCAAGCTAGAGAGTTTTGAGGATGATTGAGATAAACTATCTGAGTCTCTATAGACCTTTGAGAGTTCCAATTCATCTCCTAAATTGTCCTCAATGTCTATACATATTGTGCACATTCTTGTGTCTTGGGTTCCTTCAAATATACATAGAAGCGTAGTTTAGAGCTCAAGAGGCCATCTAAAAACAATGACACTTGCTTGGCTTGTGAGGGGAGTTCTTGCATCAGACATCTCTCAACACATTGTCGAAACCTACATCTTGCAACCTAAAATTGTTTCCTATGGGGTGTGTTTGAAGTTGTGAATCAATGAAGAAGTATCATGTCTGATTCCACTTTCAGAGAATTCTGTGATGAATGACTCTAACAAGTGATGAATATCCTAAAATTTCCTTTGTTGCAATGGTTGGAGCCAAGTTAAAGCTGTATTCTTTAATGTTAGTCCAAACGCATGGTATTGCAAGAACATGTCTTCTACTTGCTCTACGTGCAACAATTGCTTGAATTCCATAACATGCTCATAGGGATCTCCTATCCCATCAAAGTAGTTTTTCATTGACCACTAATTGAGTGAGTCTTAGTACCTTGGGGTGTTCACATGGTCTAGGTAAAGGAAAATCATCTCTACCACCTGGTATTCTTGGTTCCCTTTGTCTTTCCAATCTATCGGTGTCCATGGTGGTTCTATCCCTCCCTATGGGGTGGATAAAACTTACTTCCTATTTCTCTATGTTCTTCTCTCTGAGTACCATGGGTTGAGGATGTCCCAGCATCCTGATGGCTGATGTTTACATTTGTTCATGATGGGGGAATAGTAACTCGCCTCTCCATGTGCAGACAAGTCTTGCATGGTTCGACACTACAAATACTCATTTTGAAGTATCATCCAAGTATACAACCTTTCGAGGTGTATCTGGGTGCTTGAATTTGTAAATCATGATGGATCCTACCTCACTAGGTTGTTCCATTCTGTACCTCCAAAATGCTTCATCACTTTCCTTATTTAGAAACAATTCTATGCTTTTATTGTCCTAAGGGATCCATTCTGGGTTTAGTACTCTTTTTAGTACAGATTTCCCTCTAGGTGTCCTAGGTTCGTCTCCTATTGGTTCTTTTCCTTGGGTTCTTGCTTCCGTATCGAGATGAACTACACCAAACTCATTGGTATGATTTGGTTGAGTACTTATGATGTACATTGTTCCTTCTTTGTCTAAGCATCTCTCTTGAATTTCACCACTCGCCATTCCAATCCAATGGGTCGGTCAGGGTTATGCAATTGCACCACTGATCTTCGCAAACCATCCTCATAGATGCGGGCACCTAGGTGGTTGGTTCAGAGGTACTCTAATTGGGTTCTGTAGGGTCCTTCGGGTCTTTCCAAATATGTTATGTTTAATAGTCTTTCCGTGCCAAAAGCCATTTCTAATTCATTGGTATCTAAGCCCATGTCGTAAGGGTAACTATTCAATTGTTGAACCCACGAGCGTGCAGTAGTTCCTACACTTGCTTCTGATGATCTAAGGCTTCATCGATCAAACTTACCTATATGCTTGCTTGATATAAGGTTCATGAATTTACTTCCTGAATCACTCAATACACACTTTGATCGTGAAGGTTTCTTTTTTTTTAATTTCTTGTTTTGTTTTTAATTCCTTCATATTCTTATCTTGTCTCAATGTATGCATCAAGAGTCGACTTTCCATTGTATTTTTGAGTTCTTGTTCCATCAGACTTAAATTCTTTCCTTTCGGTTTTCATTTTGCACACTTTTATCTTAGTCTTGGACTTGAAAAATGAAGTCTCTTGGACTTGATGCGTTCCTATCGTCATCCTAATTTAATCCACAATGCTAGACATTTAGCCTAAGCTAATAATTGACTGAGGGGGTTGAGTATTCTTCCAACCTCGAGTTAGCTTCTTTGATTGCTCTGCTGCCCAAGAAGTCGCACTTCCCAAGCCTTGCGTTCTTCACCTACCTTGGTTTGATTGCCCTTGGATAGCTCTTGCTAGACCTATCAAAATCCAATTTTTAGACCAATTCTTAAATTGATGATAAAGCACTTTGATATGTACACCTTTAAGGGTAAAAAATTTGATAAACAGGTTTTTTTCAAATATGAGCTAAGAGTCTCCAATAAGCTTGATCACCCAAATATTCACTCAAAATAGCCCAAAAAATCAAACGTTGAATTTGGCGTTTTGGGTGGACAATCGTGATGGTCTGAGATAATTGTGATGGTCAAAGGTGAAGCATCACGATGGTCTGTCTGGTGAGCAATCGTGATGGTGTGAGCCCGTCGTGATGATCAATGGTCAACGCAATCGTCATGATGGCGTGAGCTCATCGCGATAGTCATGAGGCACGATGGCGTGAGCTCATCGCGATAGTCATGAGGCACGATCGCGTGAGCCCATTGCAATGGTCCAGAATTGCAACATCGCAATGGCATACCTGGTATTGTCGCGATGGTCTAATTTGACACATGGCAAGTGAGTCGTCGCGATGGAATGGGCCAATCGCGATGGCGTGGGGTGGACAGGATCATTGCAATGATCAGTGACCATCGCGATGGTTCAAGGGAACCATCGCAATGGTGTGAGACCATCGTGATGGTCTGTTCGAACCGTCACAATGGCGTGAGCCAATTGCGATGGTGCAGCACAATCATGATAGGCTGAGCCCGTCGATGGTCCACCAAAATGCAAATTTCTAAAATGCATCTGTGGATTCGTGTGTGTGCAAGGATCGCCTACATCGTGTTGTACTCGCTTACCAGAAGACTCAAACTTGTCAGACCATCATGATGGTCTGACACCTACGGCAGATCTAACAGAAATTTGATTTTGTAACCTTTTGGAAGCTTTCCTATTGCTCTGGAGCATTGTACTTGCAAGAAAACTGAAAAACACACACAGCACAACAAGCACAAAAGCTCTCTCTCTCTCTCTCTCTCTCTCTCTCTCTCTCTCTCTCTCTCTCTCTCTCTCTCTCTCTCTCTCTCTCTCTCTCTCTCTCTCTCTCTCTCTCTCTCTCTCTCTCTCTCTCTCTCTCTCTCTCTCTCTCTCTCTCTCTCTCTCTCTCTCTCTCTCTCTCTCTCTCTCTCTCTCTCTCTCTCGCATGTGCAAATGAGGGAAATGAGGGGGATGGGTGGATGTGGTGAAATTTCTTATTTTTTTGGAGTGGAAGAAGATGATGCGGCGGTGAAGGAGGAGTGTAAAGGAGATGAAAAACACAAAAGACTACTTAAAAGTAACAACAAAAACTGAAATTTTTACCTTCCAATGCCACTTCTTGCTATACTCTTAGCATCACGCGTTCATCCTAGAACTCGATCCTCGGCAACGACGCCAAATTTGGTGTAGCTCTAGCACAATGGTAAGCACCACGTTAAGAAGCTCCACCTTGTTAATGTCAATCAGCGGACGAGATAGGAGCGATATGAAGATCATGAACGTGAGATGTAGTGAGAGTGAAGGTGAGAAGCATGGAGATGCACACACACACACACACAAGGAAAAGACAAGCAAGACACAATGGAAGGTTGAAAGTAGATTCCATTACTCAAGATCACTCTTACAAGATCAAAATAGCTCTAAGCTCTTCTCTACTCACACAAGCTAACCTCAAAAATGAGCTCTCTAGCTCTTTGTATAGTTTTTTTACTAGCTTTGACCGGTTTCACATCTAGTGACCGGCATAGTTAAAAAATAGGTTCTAAGCACTATTTGAATGTTTAAACAAGATCTAAAAATATCCAAAATTGGTATGCTTGTTCTACCTAAGCTCCTCAAGCTGGAGGACTCCTCGGCTTGCAGAAAAGGAGCTACTAATTACAAAAGTGTGTGCTTCTATGATACATATGGTACAAGAGTGATGAAAATAATTGTTGGGGGTTTTGAGAAAGTAATATAAAACATGTTTCTTTGGAAAAAATAAACTGCTTGGCTCCCCACGACTTCTTTCTAGTCTACCTTCACATGCTTCCTCGTCGTTTGTGCCTTTGGCTACTGCCAACATGTCCCTTTGAGGTACTTGAGTACTCTCTTTACAGTATCCACGTGTGGCCTTCTAGGTAAGTGCATGAACTGACTAAGCACTCCCACACTATATGACATGTCTGTTCTTGTGTGAGTAGCATATATCAAGCTACCAACTAAGCTTTGATACTCTTTAGGATCATCAATCTACTCACCTTCATAAACACTTAGTTTATGGTTCAATTCCAAAGGTGTATCTACAAGCTTTGTGTTCTCCATTCTGAACTAGGGAAGTAGGGCTTGAATGTATCTTCTTTGAGTTAGATACATCCCATCATCTATATACATAACTTGCATACTTAGGAAATGTGTGAGCTCACCTAAGTCACTGACTTTGAATAGCTCTTGCATGTGTCTCTTGATCCTTTGAATGGCATTCAAATCATCACATGTCACAATAATATCATCTACATATACACATAGATAGATAACCTCATTGTGATCCCTTTTGATAAATAAAGAAGGATCTAAGTTCCTAGCTTTGAACCCTGGATCTTCAAGGTATGTAACCAACCTGTAATTCCAAGCTCTAAGAGCTTGTTTTAGTCCATGCAGTTCTTTCTTAAATCTGCAAAGATAAGATGTATGATTAAGTTTTTCAAAACCTAGTGCTTGTGAGATGTGTACCTCTTTACTTATCCAACCATTTAGGAATTCTTTTTTCACATCAAGTTGGAGGAATCTCCAATTTCTTGCAGCATCTATATTTATCATTGTTTTGATTTTAGTCATCTTTGCAACTTGTGAGAATGTTTCCTCATAGTCTATACCATGCATTTGTGAGCATCCTTTGGCAACTAATCTTGCCTTGTACCTGCAAATTGATCCATCTGAGTTTCTTTTAACTTTATATGTCCATTTGCAACCAATTACCTTTTGATTGGGTGGCACTCGAACCAAATCCCAAGTGTCCCACTCCCTCAATGCATCGTTTTCTTCTTTCATGGCCTTTTCCCAATTAGGGTTTCCCTTTGCCTCTTCATAGGTTGAGGGTTCCTCTAAACTTGAGTCCTTTGCCAAGTAGATTGAATGCTTTGTAACAATCATGGAATCATATCCTTACCTTTTTGGGTTGTCTTTTTCCCCTTGTTGACCTTCTAGGTGCTTGCTTGGAGCATTCTCCACACTCTTGCATCTTTGTTTTGCCTCTTGACTTCCATAGCTTGTAATCCTTTTCCCTTTCATCTTATTCATCATTTGTATCAGTTCTTGGATCCTAGACCTGTGTATCATGCTTGTTTCCTAATTGATGAGAATCAGAATCAAGATCATATGGTAGAGTTACCTTTTGTTTGTCTTCATCATACCAAGACCTCTGTTCTTAAAACAAAACATCTCTACCGTAGTGAATTGCTTGGTTGAAGGATTATAAAACATGTAACCCGTCTTATTTGAGACATACCCAATAGACACTACCTTTGTTGCCCTTTCATCTAGCTTACCTCTTATTTGTGATGGTACATGAACATAAGCTAAACAACCAAACACCTTGCAATGTCCAAGACTAAGTTTTCTTTCATACCATGCTTCATAAGGAGTCATACCTTGAAGTGATTTGGATGGAAGTCTATTGACAAGGTACAAAGCAATTGAAATAGCCTATTCCCATAGATAATGTGGCAACCTCTTCTCTTCAAGCATTGTTCTGGCTAATCCAACAAATGTCTTGTTTCTTCTCTCTGCAATTCCATTCAATTGAGGAGAGTACGTGGTATTCACTTCCCTTTTGATACCTTAGTGGGGCATGAGCTCTTTGGTCTGACAATGGGGGGTTGGTTTGGGATCTAGTATATACTTTGTGCATAGCTATGCCAAGTGCTCGGGTCTCGAATGTGTGTGTGTGTGTGTGTGTGTTGTCTCCTCTCTTTCAAATGTTGGCATGCCAATGCATTGTCCCATCTCATGAGTAAGTGGTAGATATCCCAATATTATCTCTCCTCCCATTCATGTTGCTTGTTATAGGTAAGGCTCTACATGCAGCATTGTGCATGTCTGTGTGCAATATCCCCTCTATGCTCTAAAATACATTGATTCTTCCTTAGCTCTCGACAATCTGTATCACACCAATGGTTTTGGGGCATGGATCCTGTGTGTGGAGGGTGTGTATTAGTGCAGTGTGGAAAGACGTGTAGAGTTGAGTCATCTAGGATGGTGGTGATTTCTGATGTGAGTGTGTCTGATCATGAGAGTGGATCAAGGGAGAGTAGGTGAGGGTGTAAATGGTGTGCATAAACATATGAGAGCTTATGTGTGAAGTGTATCATGGTGTGTGGCTCAATGAGTGGGTGAGGTTCTAATGGAATAGGATATGAAAGTGTGAATGTGATAAACATAAGTGGATGTCATCCGATACTAAGAGGGAATAAGTGATCCGGAGATGGTACCCAAAATGCAATCGATGGTGCTCTCATCTCCCCCCCCCCCCTCGGTGAGGGAAGCAAGTAAGTCCACCCAAGCCTTGTCAATGATGTATCCCATTATATATAATGAGACCGCGTTAGCTGACTAGGTCAAACAAATGTCTTCCATACCCGACAGAGATTTTACAGCTCCTCATACCCTTATATAGAATAGTGTAGCGAAAAGGATGAATAGAACTATTCAAGATAGAGTAGTTTCTATGCTACATCATGGAAACCTTTCATAAGGCTTTTGGCAGAAGCAGTATTGACTACAGTTCATGTGATTCACCTTTCACGTAATACTGCAAAAGGTCGGAAAGTGGCATAAGAGTTATGGATATGGAAGCCACCATATTATGATCATCTTTGAGTTTTAATGTGTGAAGCATATATTCATATACCCAACAATCTTAGACAAAAGCTAGACCATAACTCAAAGAAATGCATTTTTCTTGGATATGGTTGAGAAGGCCGATTCGGATAGTCGCTTATGAGATCCTGAAACATGGTCAGTGATTAGAAGTATTGATTTCTTTTTCAATGATTCTAAGATGCATAAACAACCAATTAAATAGGTTGAAGCGAGAAGAGTGATGTTTGAGTATACTAGTCCTCTAGTTAGCATGCATTAAAATGCTACACATAGGGATGTTCAGGATAATGTCCAATCATATCATTTTGCAAATGTTCTCCTCTAACAACCATTGAGGCATTCTTCATGTGTCTTGCATCCCTTTGATAGATATGTTCTAGGTTTGAATTATGTTATGTTAACAAATTCTAGTGTGCCTTCTTGCTACAAAGAGGCTATGCAAAAAAAGGATCATGTCAAGTGGGAGCATGCCATGAGGAGTGACGTGGATTCTATTCACAAGAATTGTATTTGGGATCTAGTACCTTTACCAAAGGGTAGAAAATCTTTACCATGTAAATGGTCGAAATTCACATCAGATAATGCTTCTCCAAAGTATTAAACATGATTTTTTGCAAAGGGTTTTAAGCAACAACATGGTGTTGATTTCAAGGAAATCTTCTCTCAAGTAGTAAAGATGACTACACTATGCACGTTGCTTGGATTTGTTGCAATGGAGGACTCAGAGCTAGTCCAAATGGATGTGAAAATTGCTTTCTTGCATGGAAATCTTACACATGAGATCTACATGGCACAACCAAAGGTTTATGTAGTTCCTAGGAAAGAAAGTCTAGTTTGTATGTTGAATATGAGCTTATGTGCACTTAAACAGTCCCCTAGATAATGGTACCAAATGTTTGATGTTTTATGAAGTCTCAATGCTATTCTCCAAGCAATAAAGATATACACAAAAAGATGCTCATATGGTAGCTTGATATGCTTGATAATTTATGTCGATGATATGTTATTGTTGAGAAGTCCTTGGATGACTTCTCATTTCTCAAAAGAAGTTAAGTGACACATTTGATATGAAGGATTTGAGGGATGCCAAACATATCATTGGCATGCGCATTACTCATGATAGAAGTAAAATATGCATATATTTGTCTCTACATTTACCATCATATGTGAAATTGAGCAAGGATGATTGCCCAAATAAAATGAGGAAAAGGAATTCAAGACCGAAACTCCTTATCAATCTATTGTTGGTAGTTTCATGTATGCTAAATGAATACAATATGAAAAAGATTGATATCTCTCAAATTCAGCACTAGCAATTTGGGCATAGTTTTTGCCTCTTCTATGTCAACCCTCTCATCAATAAATCTACATCATGAATGGAATTATATGCATCATGATTTGAGACCTGTAAAAGCTGAGGAATTGCCTCATTTGGACTAGCACTTGACTATCCACCTCTAGAAAGAGGAATCAAAGTGTCATACACATCCTTCAAGCTAATGGATGTCTCCTTGGTACATGAAAGTAAGGGCTGAATTGCATCTCCCACAAAAACAACATCATGATTAACAGAATGTGTTTAATATGTGGATGATACAAATGATAGCCTTTGCTTTCAGAACTGTACTCAAAAAAATTACATTTCACTACATCCAATTTTTTTCATTGTTGTTCAAGCAAAATGCATATAAAAGACAAGCAAAGACACGAAGATGATCAAGAGATGGCTTGGGGGACCATGAAAAACCTCATATGGAGTGATTGCAATGCTTTGATGGGACACCTATTAATTACATATGACGCACACATAAAATCCTCAAGCCAAAGGCTATGTGGCAAAGCCTAACTTCCATACACCTTATCATTTCCATGAGAGACTTGTTCTTTCTTTCAACAGCTCCATTTTTTTAGGTCTATACGACTTTGTACAATAATGTTTTGTCCCAAGATTAGCCAAAAGTGCACTTAACTCAGAAGACATATTATCCCCCTCGATCAGAATGGGTGCCTATTTTATATGCTCACAAATTTTTAGCCATGACCAGGAACTGTTTAAAGCACATGAACACTTCGGACTTTGCTTTCAATGGATAAACCAATGCATGCACAGAAAATTCACCAGTGAAAGTCACAATGAATAGGTAGTTCCCAAATGAAGCTGCTTGCATAGGACCATAGACATCACTATGAACAAGCTGCAATTTATGAGCAGTTCTAACTAAGCCATCTTTTGGGAAAGAGAAATGCTACATTTTTTCCAAAATACCGCCTTCACAGACATGCTTAGGAGTTGCCTCAAGTTTAGGTAGAGATGAGACCATCTTAGATTTCTGCAGGCAAAGCAAACTAATAAATTTTAGATGAACAAAGCATGCATGCCAAAGCTTTGCATCTGAGATAGCCTGAGAATCATGAACTGTGCATGTTGATTCATTTATAAATTTTGTATAAGTTATGAGCTTATACATTCTACGACATAAAATGTTGAAAGCAATAATAACATACGATTCGAGAGATCATGAACTATATATCTATCATCAACAATTCGACAACAAAGCCAATTTTTGCTAATGTTGAAACTGATAATAGATTTTTCTTGATCCCTAGCACATATAAGGCATCTAACAATGTGAAAGAGCTACCATTAACAATCTTCAAAATGATCTTTTCAACCTTCATTATAGGATAAGAGAAGTTGTTGGCGCATATGACAGTATTCTCTTTAGGGACATGCTCAAGTGAAGTGAAGAAATTGTGCTATGAGGAAATGTGTTTTGTTGCACCATTATCAAAGTATCAAACATTAGAGTCTACTATAGATATACATTGCTCAAGTGAAGATAGATCATAGCTGCAAACAATAATAAATGCACATTCTTCATTCTAAACAAGATTAGCAAATTCAAAGTAGAGGTGGGCTACGTGGTATAACATATATGGTCCGAAAGCGACCAGGAGACGGGATTGAATTCTAGCATAAGGCTTGTTTCAATCAATTCAAGCTCAACAAGAATAGGCTAGTCAAACTTTCTCTTTTAAAAAAGAAAGATTAGGAGACTCTATTTTAAGTGTAGAGGCTTTTGCAACAACCATTCTAGCCTCTTTCTTCTTTTCCTCCTTTGCAACCAATTTAAGAAAATCTTTATGACATGATCATTTTCCTTATAGAACTTGCAAAACTGTTTCTGCTTTTTTGTTTTCTTGTCAGCTTTGTCTTCATTCTTTGACTATGCAGCATTAGCATATTTTTGTTTACTAGTAGATGAGCTCCATTTATCTTTGCCCTTCTGACTAGCTAAGAAAGCTTGATTTGCAATATGCATTATTGACATGTTCTACCTAGATGATCTTTTTACACAAAACAGAGAGTAACTCCTCAAAGGTTAAGGCATTCAGATTGCCTTTCATCATCAAACAAAGAGTAGAAGCAAAACTCTGATATGAATCCGATAGAGCATTAAAAACCATCTACACAAATGAACTATCTAGAAAAAATCCATCAAGAAAAATCAACTACTCTTTCAAGTCTTTGATTTTTGTGAAAAAAATATCCATAGAATCTCTTTCATTCATATGCTAGCTCTCTAGTTTTTTTTATCAGAGATAACGGCATGTTTGAAAGACAAGGCTATCAATGCATATGTCTATGCATCTCTACCATCCCAACAAATTTTCTCTATAGTAGGTGACGCAACAACTGCAACATGACCAAGAAATTGAAGATCATCATCTTCAACACCATCTGCATCGCCTTCAACAACTGTATTTGAAGGTGTAGTAGGATGTTTTTGAAAACCCTGCATAATATTCCACAATCTTTTTGCTACCAATGCATGATGCATCATGTATGCCCACAATGGGTAGTTAGTACCATCCAACTTATCATCAACATCCACATATGGAATACATCATTGCTTTCGACCATAACTAGTGACTAAATACCCTGATGAAGAAAATCATCTCTATCTCAAAAAGTTGAACAGAATTATCCTATTGAGCTCCATTAGATATGTAGCAAACTTCGATCTGCTTGTATTGGAAAACCAAAACTTGTATATATGTTTGTCACAAAAGGACGAAATTGCCTACACAATCGCTATGATAATGCGTTTGAAGACTGAAACGAGCTCAAATCAAAATTTCAATGTCACAAAGCGACCTCATTTTAACCTCTTAATCGCCCCGAGTATGCTCACCAATTTTCATGCGATTTTGAGATTATGACTGGAGGGGTATTGACGATGCCCTAGATGAAGTTGCAACCTCTTCTAATACCAATTGTTGGAGTTCGAGGTTTACATACGCACATAAAAATAGGATAAAGAAGAAGAAGAAGCTTGGAAAACAACAGGATAAAAAATATATTACCAAGTGAATGTACAAAGATAAGTGACCCGTTATAGTTATAGGCATATATACAAGTCGAGGGGAAAAACCTCCTAAAGAGGGAAAAAATTGCCCTGGAGGTCCTAAATGTATTCAAACATATCACTACCGAAATATAGCAACAAATGGCTAGCATTGAAGGAACATCCGAGGAAAAGCATGAAAATTTTATCCGATTTTCGCCTCATGAACCTGCAATTAAGAAATCCATGTCTTATCATTTCATTTTATGAAGCAAATTGCATGCAGAGAAAGTGCAAAGTATGTCTATGCATAAAAGCTCTCTCTCATACCAATAATGAATTCTTCATATAGGATGATGAAGTGGCATATACTTCTTCCAAATAATGCAATGACACTTCCACCAAGAGCAATGCTTATAAATCCCAAAGTGAATCGAAGGTAGCAAATGATCTAGGGGAGGAAGGAGAACTTGATAATAAACCCTTATCAAATCATTCAACCATTTTTTTAATTACCCAACTTCCAATCAAAATGTCTCTAATAGTGTAAGAAGGAACATGGGAAAAGCAAGCTTTCATGCAAACAAACATGTGCATCCATCCATCGATCAATGCATCCATCCATCAACACATCCATCCATCAATGCACCCATCCATCCAGCCATCCATCCACCCATCCATCCAACCATCCACCTATACATACAAACATATTGTAGGAAATATACGAGAGATATACCTCTAGACTATAGAATTCAAGAGGTTCATGAAAAATTGGCGTCAAATTTGATAATTGAACTCAATAATAATTACAATACTTGAAATATATTTTTTTAGAAAAAGTAATAAAACTAAAAAACTACAAACTAAAAAGCTACGAACACACACACTCACATATATTGTTGGGTGTGTGTAGAAGTGCAAGAGACACACGAGAAGCACACACAAAGAGCACAAACGCAGCAAGACACACGGAGAAGACGATGGCTGGAATAGCTCTCTCTATTGATCGATGAACTGAACTGAAGTAAGAGCTTAATAATATCCCTAAGTACAAAGTACCACCACATATGAGAGTATCAAGTATGCGATAACAGGGGGAAAAAACCTCTAGCCAGCACTAGAGTAAAAAGTGCCCATGTATAGGGAAAAGGTTCACATCAAAGCTACATGAGGAACACATAAGTGTAACAAACCCCCCTGGAGCGAATGATGTGAACACATATAGGGAGTGACAGATCAGCCCCCACAAGGTAATAAGCCTAAAGCTTTGCGAAAAGCTTCAAACTTTTCCCGTGGAAGAGCTTTGGTGAATATGTCTGCCACATTATCTTGTGTAGGCACATATACCAAATCAATATCTCCTGCATGAAGGCGCTCTCTCACATAGTGATAATGCACCTCAATATGTTTGGTCCGTGCATGAAACACTGGGTTTCATGCAACAGCCAAAGCACTCTGACTATCTGTGAGAATATGCGTAGCAGCATCAATCTCCATGCAAAGATCCATCAATAGGCGTCTCAGCCATATACACTCCACTGTAGCTGTGAAAACTGCCCTATACTCAGCTTCACAACTCGATGTCGCCACTGTAGGTTGCTTCTTACTCAACCAAGATATGCATGAATCTCCAAGGAAAAAGCAATTACCACTAGTGGACACGCGAGTATCATAACAACAAGCCCAATCACTATCTGTAAAAGCGTGCAAGCATGACTGAACATCTCTGCCATAAAAGAGACCTAAGCTCAAAGTGCCTCGAAGATATCTAAACACACGTTTCACCGCTTGCCAATGCTTAGTGCCAGGGCTATGCATGAATCGACTTGTGTTGCATGCATATATAAGACATCCCACAGCCTGCTGATAAAGAGAAGTGTCAAATGCATCACTGGAATCCTCAACTGAGAATCTAAATCCTGTCTCAACTGGTGTGGAAACTGGCTTGCAATCCTCAAAGTCAGAATGTTGAAGTAGTTTTTCAACATACTTTCCTTGATGCATAACAATTCCCCCCTCAATGGATACAAACTGGATGCCAAGATAGTAGCTCAAAAGACCAAGATAAGTGATATCAAAAGTATGCTACAAATCGGCCATAAGAATGTCAAGTTTTGCATTACATGACCCAGTTAAGAGTATGTCATCGACATAAAGAACAAGCACTATAAGAGCAGCCCCATTTTTGCGTACATAGAGTGTGCTTTCAATCGGACAACATGTGAAGCCAAGAGCAATCAAGTGCTTATGTATTTTGTCATACCATGCACGTGGAGCTTGCTTGAGACCATACAAGTCTTTATGCAAGCGACAAACCATATGCTCTTTCCCTTTCATAGCAAATCCAGGAGGTTGCTTCACATAGACCTCTTCTTGCAAATCTCCATTCAAGAAGGCTATTTTTATGTCCAATTGATGCACTTTCCAACCTCGATGGGCAGCCAATGCAACCACGGTACGAATGGTAGTCATGCGTGAAGTAGGTGCAAAAGTTTCCTCATAGTCAATGCCATATTGTTGCGCATATCCTTTGGCAACCAATCTAGCTTTGTAGCGATCAATGCTACCATCAGATTTTCTCTTAATCTTGTAAACCCACTTTGTACCAATGGCATTCTTTCCTTTTGGCAATTCACATAACTCCCAAGTACCATTCCTATGTATGGAATCCATTTCTGATTGCATAGCACTCATCCATTGTTGATCGTCACATGCATCTTCAAAAGAAAGTGGCTCTTTATTACATGCTGTAGCAATAAGAGAATAATCCACAAAATTACTTGATGCATGGTGAGAGCTTGATCTTGTTCTACCAAGTAAAGGTGCACTCAATTTGTTGTCTTGCAAAGTTTGTTTCAGCCACTTTGGCATAGATTGTGCACTCTTGATAGACATGCGTTCATTATGTAAAACATCTTCAATATGTACATCATGCGTGGGCTGAATTTCATGCTCAGTTTCAACCATATTTGGACGCAAATGTTCAGCCATATGTGGCTGAAAATTTCCAACAATTTTGGCAATTTTTGGCTGAATTTTTTCAGCCATGTTTGGCTGGAAATTCTCTGCATTTTCAGCCCTATTTTGCTGGAATTTTTCAGCCCTTTGAACCTCAGTTGGCTGGTCTACATGGCCATAGTCAAGCGCACCATTTTGGAACAAAGGCATGAGTGTATCGAACACATCTTGTGAGCTAACTGTTGGCAGTTTTTTGCATTCAAGTAGAGGGAAAACTGAATTTTCAGCAAATACCACATCTCGACTCACAATAATTGTGTTTGTCAATGGATGGTACAACCGATATCCTTTACTTTCAGCGCTATAACCAACAAATATACATTTCTTTGCCTTGTCATCAAGGTTGTGACGTTGTTGTGATGGCACAAGAGCATATGCCAAACAACCAAACACACGCATATGACTAACCATAGGCTTATGACCATTCCAAGCCTCATAAGGAGTGATGACTCTCAATGCTTTTGTAGGGCAGCGATTCAACACATAATTTGCACACATGACCGCTTCCATCCAAAACTTATGAGGAAGATGTTTTCCTTTAACCATACATCGTGCCATTTCAAGTAAAGTTCTATTTTTACGCTCGGCAACACCATTTTGTTGAGGTGTATATGGCACCGTACATTGGTGTGAAATACCTCTTTCACGAAGAAAAGCATTAAACTCATGTGACATGTACTCACCACCACGATCCGTGCGTAGAGTCAAAAGCTTTTGTGAAGAAAAATCTTCAGCCATAGCTAAAAATGCTTTGAAGCAAGAAAATACCTCATTCTTTGCTTTCATAGGATACACCCATGTATGGCGAGTAGCATCATCAATGAAGGTAACAAAATATACATGCTTCCCAAAAGATGGAGTCTTGACCCGACCACATACATCACTATGAACAAGTTGCAATTTTCTTGTAGTGTGTGTGTGACTATCTTTTGGAAAAGAAGCACGATGCATTTTTCCAAGAATGCAACCTTCACATGCATGCTTTTCAATGGACTC